>VXAZ01002125.1:79227-101413 GCA_013399875.1 Gymnorhina tibicen | reverse complement strand
ATTAATTTTCCTGACACAGGGAATCTCAAACAGAGATCTAATTAGGCAAGATGTAAAATAACAAACCTTGCTTTCTTCCAAAGGCTCTGAGAGTGAGGACAGGAGGGCAATGGTAAACATGATTACTCAGAAGTTTGGTTTTCTTGGCTTTTTGTGCAGCAGACTTTCCTTCTCACACTAACTGATATTCACTGAGTTCTTAAANAACATGATTACTCAGAAGTTTGGTTTTCTTGGCTTTTTGTGCAGCAGACTTTCCTTCTCACACTAACTGATATTCACTGAGTTCTTAAACAAACAAACAAATACAAAGCCCAGTAATTAAATAGGATTGACAATATGCTTCACAGGATTTGCTGATTCAGTGATGATGCTCATCTTGCTGTACCTACTGTGACCATCACACACAGAGCTGTCTGTGCTAGTAGCATGTCTGGAAAACACAAGAACCAGGCAATGATGTAGTAGATGAGAATGGAAGCACCAAGCTACAATGTCCAAAATGCATCACAGTGGTGTTTTCAAATGGGAACAGCTTTGTTGTTGTTTAAGTAATTCTTATTCTTCTAATTCAGCATCCTCTTTGAAAGTCCATTTGCAGCTCCACACCAGCTCCTGCAGTATCTTGCATACAGCAGGTGGGTGGGATGATGGTGGGACCTGATGTATGCCCGGTATGGGCTGAGAGGCTGCATTCACAGCTCTTTCCCATTGTGCTGTGCCTGGAGGTCATGGAGAAGAGCTCTTCCCACTCTCTGTGTGGGCAGGAGGCCTGGGGGCAAGATAGAGGAAAGCCTGGGAGTTAGGACAGAGGTGAGCCCGGGTTCAGGATGCAGGAGAGACCGGGAATTAGGATGGAGGAGAGCCCGGACCAGCTCGGCCACACTGGGGTGAAATGGCCACCTTGAAGGCACAGGGAGCAGAGCCAGCGCTGGACCCGCAGCTCAGCCTGGCATGCAGCCGGCAGGCACAGCTGCTTCAGAAGCTGTAAAGTTCAGTTTCAAATCTGTCTGCTTTGGGTGTTTTTCCTCCCTTGCACTGCACTTTTCCCTTGCTGTACTCATATGATGGTTCCTGGGGGCTCTTCCATCAGACAAACATCATGGTCGACACTCCATTTCCTTTGCAGCTGAGCAACATGACTTTGGACAAACCAAACTTTTAGAACATACTTGACTTTGTGTTTACATAAATTAATAAAACTGGAGGAACAAAAAACATTAGAAATTGAAGCAAAGTCACATCCCAAGGGGATGTCTTCAAAAACACTGTGCTGAGGGCTGTGTGCTCCTACAGAATGTGCTATATAGTGCATTGTTGAAGGTTTGACATAGGATCACATCAAAAATATGCACAAAAAGAGCAGAAAAGGATTTCCTGGGGAAGAAGCAAGAAAATAGTCTAGCTTGTCACAAAGCCCTCACAGATGTGGTAAAGCAGTAAGTGCAGCTGTAGAGCAACAGAGTGTGCTCCAGGCCACAAAACAGATGTGGGAGAGATACTGCTCAAAGTTATTGAAATAATTGATATCATGCCATCTGTCTCATTGGTCCCTGGATGTTGTTTGTACCGGCACAAGTGAGTCTGGGTGATGCTGCAGAGGTTCAGTCACCGAAATCACTGTGATGGGGTAAAAGCAGTGTCAGAGTACATAAAAGGCTCCTCAGTTAATTAAAGGATTGTGAAAAATGCCTCCTGCCTCTTCCAAGTAGCCCATCATGCCACCCTCATTTTTCATGCGTTAATGAAAAATGCTTAATTCCTCTGGAAAAACAACAATCTGGTGGCTTCCAATTAGAGAAATATTTTCACTGTAACATCATGACATGTGTGACTGTTACAAATGCTGCTCATTTTTCTCTTATTGAGGTTTTAAAGTACAACACTGTGCTCTGCTCTGGCAATTTTTAATGCGACTAATGTCAGTATTGGGTTGCAAGTGGATTAAATAAAGGTGGCTGTTAATCACAGAGAAATGGTATAGGGGAGCCCATCTTCAGAAGTGGTGGCTAACAAGATAAACTTCCAACTGTCTGGGGATGTTCTACATCTTTAAAGGGTTTTATGATTTCACAATTCTTTTCATAGCAGAACACGACATGAAGAGTGGTGACTGCAGACCCTGCAATTCCAGCGCTCATCTACATGATTTCAATGGGTGCTTTAGGGTAAATAATGAGGTTTTTAGCAAGCTGTTCACAATTTAACAAATTGTTCAGTTATTTAACTACTCAGTAGAAATACTTGTTAAAGTCACCATCCCTGGAGGTCTTCAAGAAAAGACTGGACATGGCACTTAGTGCTCTGGTCTAGTTGACATGGTAGAGATCAATCAAAGCTTGGACTTGATGATCCTGGAGGTCTTTTCCAACCTAAATGATTCTGTGATCTGTGTGATTCTGAGAAAATACTGAGGATTTAATACCTGGAGGATTAATGTCCTTCTGCCAGCTTTCAGAACCAATCTTTCCGCTAAATTATTTCTTTATTTTTAATTATAAATAAAAATCTGATTGTTGCAGGATGTTGTTCTTTTTCAACTTTCTTCATATCCAGCCCAATGGAAAACCTGTCCCAAGACTGCTGGTTTTTAACTGAAATCTTAAAACAGCATTATTATAATATTCCCAAATATTTCTGTCCTACTTATCATCATCATATTTTCAAACCACCTAACAACTGAACACTATTTTCTTACTGAAAGACAGCCCTAGTGTACTAAAGACAGTACTGACAGCTAGAACACAACAGTCATTTGCTCTTTATAAGTAGAGTCAGTTCCCCTCTGCAGACTATGCTGAAGAGGATTGTCTTTGATGTACCCCATTTTAATTTCTTTTAAGCATGGGAGAGTAGAAAAACAAAGATAATTTCGAATATGTTGGCACCATCTGCAAAGAATTCTATTAAAGCACAAAAATTAAGTTTTTTTGGTTTTTATATTTTCAAGAGTAGTATTAGAAATATGATGTTGGTTCAGAAGTCAGGTAAGGAATTCTTGGCAACTACAATTCTTTATTGGACATATGTTACTGAGCATTGAACACTTGTTTATGTAGGAACAGATTTAAGAATAACATCACAAAATCAAAAGGCTAAAGTGCAGACCTGCACTGAGAAGCAGGCCTGGTGAGTCTGTCTACTCCTACAACTCAGCTGAGAAAAGAGGAAAAAAACTGCCATTATAAGAGAAGAAGCATGTTATAAATTCTGGTTACAGAACTAGACAATCTTTCCTTCAAGGTCCAGAGCACTGGAAAACCCAGGTTTCACAAACCAAACACACTGTGCTTGTTGCAGGAAATATTTTAAGTTAGACTCTGCCTCATACAAGTGGTTTATCTGTAAGAAAACTTAATAAAGCTGTACTGATTCAAACAGTTCTCTTAATAAAACTTTTTTATGTATTTCAGAATAAAAAACAATACACTTAAACCCAGATAATGACCTACCCAAAACAGAGCAAGTTTCAGCAAACAGTGACCAAGAAAGAGTGAACAGCAGAAGCCAGTGTGAGTCATGACTTTAAGCAATGCTCTTTGCCAGATTTCATTCCTGCTTGCATCAATTTTCTCCCTAAGAAGATTCAGGAGACAAAAAGGTAAATTGAACATGTCCTTGTCTTTCCTCATCTCGTACGGGCAGTTTTCTACAGTTCTTAGGAAGAGAAAAAAAAATATACATTTCCAGAGCTTGCACATATCCAAAAAGAAAAAGGTGGAAAACAAGAGGGAGAATAAAAACTAATAAAAGCTAGAACATTATTTTGTAGTAAACAATAGAATATAACGTGCAATAGTGCAATTTCTCCTTTGCTGCTCCAACAATGAAGTCTTGGTAGACAGTCCCCTGCATGTCACCGTGCAGCATCCCACATCTAACTGCGTGCCTGCCGGGCACTGTTGGGTTTGCCAGGCTTCAGAGCCGAGTCGCTGTGTCCAGACTCTCCCTTCCCCTTCCCAAGGTGGCGGAGTTTCTGATCCCAGCGCTGCAGATTGAAAGGCATAGAAATTACAAGAGAGAGTACAGAACCATGTGTTCACAAACAGCAGCAAAAGCAGAAAGCCGCTGCTATTTCCACCCCGTTACCCTGCACTGGGCTCAAGGGTGGAATGAGAGCTTATTGGGAAAAAACACTTTAAATAGGGAAACTGTTTCCTGGCTTTCTTGTAGCCTCTCTTGAAAGAAGGGTCTGATACAAGGCACAATGGCTCCAGCACAAGGGGACTTACCGTCAAAATAATAAAGTTTAAATTAAGCTACTCATGCAGTCTGTGGGGGAAGCAGGATGAAAAAACAGCCAAGTGATTTTTGTTAATTTTTAAAAATTATTATTATTTAATTTTTTTTATTTTTGCAGGCAATAGCAACCATAGTAAAAAAAAAAAAGACATAATAAATATAGTTGGTACAACTGTTGATGCTCTTGGAAAGGAAGATGATGATGAGAAATGGGTGGTGACATGGCAGGGTTCTCAACACCCCCCAGGCTGGGTGCGAGGGCAGAGGCAGCAAGCCACAGATGACAAGGAAACAAGTGAGAAAGTAAGTGTGTTCCCCAAAAAAATTCCAACAAATGACGTTACCACCCAAGAACTGAAACCGAGCAGAAGTCAGCCCATGGCAGCAATGTGGTATTTCTTCTGTGGCACTGGATTTCCTAGGGTTCTACCAAATCAAACAACAACTTGAAGTAAAATCCCTGTATCTTTTCACTCCTGTAATCTCCACTGATGTGAGAAATGTGCACAGAAAATCTTGCATTTATAAACATAACAGTATTTTCCTGCCCGTGACCCTGACACTGATGAAGAAAGTGCTGAGTGGAAGAGAAGAGTGGTTTGCACAGGCACAACCATTATGGCAAATCAATGGCTGAGAAATTGTGTCAAAATAAGAATATTCTGTGTAAAGTGACACTCCTAACAATGTCAATGATACTTTGCAGCGCATCGAAACATAAAAAGGCAATCCTTCCAGAACTTGGAAGGCATTAGAAAACATTTAAATAAGAAAAAACCAGAATATATTTTCATGTAGAGAGTTGGGGTTGCTCAGCCTGGAGAAGTGTTCAGGGAGATCTTAGAGCACCTTCCAGTACCTAAAGGGGCTACAAGATAGGTGGAGAAGAAGTTTTTACAAGAGCATGTAATGACAGGACAAGGGGGAATGGCTTTAAAGTGACAGAGAGCAGGCTTAGGTTAGATATTAGGAAGAAATCCTTTGCTGTGAGGGTGGTGAGGCCCTGGCACAGGTTGCCCAGAGAAGCTGTGGCTGCCCCATCCCTGGAAGTGTTCAGGGCCAGGCTGGATGGAGCTTGGAGCAACCTGGTCTAGCGGAAGGTGTCCCTGCCCATGGCAGGGGGGGGGACAAGGGGGGCTTTAAGGTCCCTTTCAACCCCAAACCATTCCATGATTCTGTAACACATGGCTTGCGTTTGAGCTCGTTGATTCCAATTTGCTATGACATGACTTCCCTATCAGGTTCCTCCCTCAGCCAAGTCAGGAAGATGACTTTAAAATAGTTGCTAATCCACAAAATTTGCTGATAGTAGAACTCTATTTAAAGAATATTAAATCTTAAAAGTATAATCCTGAATTAGTCTGAAAAACATCTGCAAAGCCCCCTGGTCTGTTTGTTTTTTTTTTTTAATTCATATCATAACCCCAACTAAGCAGGCATGTGTTGTGGAATGCACAGCTTGCCTACAGAGTTTAAAGACTCTTACTATTTGCCTTTTTGAGACAGAGGTTTTGACTGCAGCTACACTGGGATACTTTGAGAGAATTCAATGTATCCCTTTAGTTTATTCAGCATGCAGTTCTAAGTAACACAGCAAATGCCACACCAAATTAGTTTTTGATACATGATATTAATTAACTGGAGGCAGCATATGCATTTTATTCCCTTACTTTGAAAAGATAGGTAGATGTTCTATGGCACCCACAACATTTGACTTCTGGTGAGGCATTTTCTTACCTTTATCTTTTTACCAAGACGTTCCTTCCACTTCTCGGCTATGGAACCTTCCACCAAGAGTAACCTACACAACAGAGACAACCAGTTACTCCATCAAGAGGCTATACAACCCAACACACACAAGACTAAGATCTCTGTGCCTGTAGAGAGCCTTGCCCTCCCTGAATACCATGAAGGAGATGTACAGACACCCACACCAAGTTTTCCTTCCTTTTGGCTCTGATGTTCAGCTTTATGACAGGGGAACAATAACAACACGTGCTGCAAGAATAGCACAGAAAGAGTTACCTGGAGCGCTCCTCGTCCTCGTAGCCCATAATGATGTACTCTTCGTTGGCACTGAGCGGTGGACACAGGCAGCCAGAATTCGTGTGAAGGTTTACAGTGTCCTTTGGAATGTTCACTAGGGAAGATTTCAGGATCTCCTTTACTTCCACAACTGCAGTGACATCATGACATTTAGTCTTCACCTCCTTCACTTTAGCCCGAATGACTGGGAAAAAGTCACAAAGAGCGTTGTTAGAAGCAGCAGATAATCCAGGTCACCCCCAAGCCGTTCTTGGTGACCTCTGGGATTAGTCTTTTGCATGGTCCTTTATCAGGAGCTTAGCTGAACTCCTGCAATGTCTCTGCCCCCATCTCTTCCCTTCATTACTTCACCCTCCACCAAGGAGGTCCAGGTAGCTCAGTGTGTCTCTTAATAATATGGTCAGGAGCAGGAGTTATGTACCAGTTGGATTTATGTCCTGTTTAAGTTGGGCTTTGACCTCCTTCCTTCCTTTCTTCTTCACCCTTTCCACATTAAATACGTTAAATCTATTTCTTGTATGCTCTCCTTCTCCCTTGAGCTGTGACTGTTCCCTCTTCGACTACCTGCAGTACAGATGAGCAAATTTTATTTATCACTCTGAACCTTTCACAAAAAGCAAATGTGCATTGAAACTTCTCATATCACTACTTCTGTTGGATGATAGACCCTTACCTTTTTTACTCTCTCCAGTGACCCAGCACTAATCTGCTCCACTCTTTATGAACTTCAAATGCTCCTGATCTTGACCCAATGACCTCTCTAACTGTTTCCTCTCTCGCCCTTTCTTTTCGCCTTAGGGAGGAAAGGTTGCCTTTCAAAGGCAAAGCTTTTCATTCTCTCATGGTGACCAGTGAACTGATAACACATGCAAATGCAAAGCCAACCCAGAGGTCATGCTCTAGAGAATGCCATGTCAATCACAGCCTGCAAACAAGAGTCCCTTTCCACTACAAATAGGAGATACCCCAAATTCCAAACATAAGTGAAAAATGTAATGACGATGATTTTTATCTATGTGAAAAAGGTAATATAGAAGAAAACCATGGACTTACACACCTCCTCGCTTCACATGCATTGCCCTTAACAACCATTAAGCAGCACGTACTGCAGGCACATTAAATACAGTTGCCAACAAACATTAACTTGTGCATCTAGTACGCACAAGCTACCCTAAGTGATCCCCTTTCTCAAAACCTTTTAAGGTGTCAAAATAAAATATTGCTTTAGTTTGAAGATATTTCAAATGCATTTTGAAACCTCTAATTTCAAAAGCTTGAGAAAATGGGCAGGAGCATGCTCAATGACTGCCATATGCAGTTTCTGCCTAGAGAATAGTCACTCTAATTTTTTTATAAACAAATCCACCAAAACAACATAAAACTGACTAGTGACCTAAAAAGTGTTTGGATACAGTTACAATTTTTTAGCTTTTAACAGCAACTATTTTTAAAAAAAGATTGTCTGACTCTGGTTTTATAAATGCGTAATCCTAATAAATATACAATTGCTACCATTTAAATAAATCCTTTAAGTTCACCAAACCTAAGACTCTTCACCTGATTAATGGGAAAAAGGAAGGGCCCAATTGTTCAGTTCCCATTATATGTATTCAGTGGCTTTATTGGCCTAATTTGCTTGAAACAAACAGTATGAAGAAAAATATTACCCTGGACCTGTGATATGCCTGAAGACCAGGACATGTGCACTTTTACAAGTGTTACTGACAGCATAATACAGCTGGCAATATGCTCATTGCTGGCTTTGACACACCAGAAGGAAAAGAACCTGTTAGATTTCATGGTGAGCTAGTGGGCATGAAAGCTACTAAAAACGTCCCCTTCTGCAAAAGCTGAGTATATTGGAAATCACAGAGGCAGTTCAGGCACAGCAGTCCACAATGTCATTTTTGTCGCATCACTGTTCACACTAGAACCCCAAATGCCTGCACTAAAACTGAAATAACAAAGACACTCTTGTACTAACATATTAAGCTAATCCCCTCCATCCTTCTAATTTGGAAATGTTTCCAACTACACCTTCCTCCTGTAATAAGTAACATTGGGCTACCATCAATAAATGTGAACTTTTTTAGGCTTTTTTAATGAAAACTTTCCCCTTCCGGCTGCCTTAAAAAAGTTGGGAGCTGGCCATGCAGCTGTTCTTACCGTAGTTATAGTTGTTGCGTAGATAGGTCTTCTGGGTAGCTTTTACAGGCTTGCACTTGCAGCGGTCTACAGAAATAGAAAGCTTTGTTTAGAAAGAAAAGAATATGTATTCACTGACAATCTTCCCAAAACCTTGAGCTCACACCTAACAAAAATTTCACTGAATTGCTTAGAACAGTGAAATACTAAAAACCACAGGGCAGTCCTGGCCTATTCTGCTGGGAGATGTGGAACTGTCTATGAGACCTTAAATGTTTCTAGAAGAAAACCTGACACACTGAAATAAAAAAAAAAACAAAAACCCAAACCACAACACAACAACAAAGACACACAGACTTTGAGTCTCAAGTGACAAAATCTTCATTTTAAGCCAATTCAAGGTTCAATCTTGTTCACTCCTGTGCTCGCAGGTGCTGTAATTCCATCCTTGCAATGCTGTTCTCTCTTCTGTACTAGACTTAAGGAATGCCCTCCTTTCTGTTCCTTTTATCATACAGACAATAATAGAGACACAGAAAATACTATGGCAGTGCACGATTGAACATTTTTTTGAATACTATGTATCTCAGGTTAGTTTAGCAAACTGGGATATTCTGGCTAGCAGGCATTCATAGAATAGTTGGCATTGGAAGGGACCTTTAAAGGCCATCTAGTCCAACCCCCTTGCAAATAAGCAGGGACGTCTTCAACTAGATCAGGTTGCTGAGAGGCCCATCCAATTCACCATTAGGAATTGTGTAAATTTGACACAATTTTATTATGACCCAAAAGCCCAAGTTTAATGAAAATAGAGAAATTCTTAGCCCTTGTGACCATAAGGATAGCCTTCAAAAAGCAACGCAAACGAACACTGTCAAAGCAGCATTTCCAAAGGTGCAGATGCCAAACAGCTGGGAACTCTAACAGAGATAAAAACATTTTCATTAGTGCCCAGGGGGTGCTAACGCTGAAGCTCCAGACCCACATGTTCATTTACACCACTGGTATTTCAGGACTGGTTGTTCTAATGCAAATATTTACTTATTTTACACTAGTGTCTAAGTGTGGTTTGGTGGACTAATTTCCAACAGCAGATCCCAGTATTACATATGCATGGCCATCTATTTTGACATTTGATTTGGCATAAATGGAAGTAGATTTAATGCAACTTATTTCTATACACCATCATTCTAAATATCAATGCATGTAAGCTAGTGGTTTAGTTAAATCCAACATGAAGAGTCTGAAAAAGAACTTTTATTTGCTACGTAAGATTCCTGCATATTAAAAAAATAAAAAAGAGACAGAATCATATGGTTACCGACTTCTCAAATCATTATTTATTTTCCATTGGAAGAATTTTTGTAGCTGAAAATACAAAAAAAATACTGGAAGGAGGAAAATATTTCAATAGAAAAGCATATTATTTCCTTGAACTTCAAACACATCCTCAGGAATCTATATATATAGAGTCCTACAGACTTTAACTTTTCTATGAGTTTGTGTTAAAATAAAAAAAGCAGAGAAGGGAAGTGATTTTTGGCTTCCCTTCTGCCTCTGTGAGCTCATGGATACTGTAGGCCAAATTATAGCTCCTTTTATAAGCTGTCACAAAGCAGAGCATCAAAGATGTGCTCCTGTGACCCACGCTCACACAGGCACCTCAGCACTCAAGTCCAGCAAGTCATACACTCTAACATTCTCCTGCTCTACAGTACTTTGCACTGTCCCAGGTAAAATAAAATAGACTAAACTGCAAGACAAGAACAGAGTCTCACATTTTCTTCAGTTTTAAGACAGTTTTGGCTTACTTTATTAATTTCAGAATATATTTTACTAGTCTAGTTCTATTTCTAAATTATAGACCTGCCCATGTTCTTATTGAAGAACTTCCTAGTCACCCTCATGGCTTTTTAAATTTACATTTAAAAGAGCTTTACAAAATGCTGCATTATTCCTAATTACTATTTAGAGATACAGAAACTAACACAAAAGTCATTTGCCAAGGTCAGTCATAAAGTTAGAGCCAGAACCAATTCCTCTCTCCCAATTCCTGGTACAGTGATTTTCAAAGGAAGGCAAATGCTGACCTTTCCCCACGGAGCGGGAACACCCACAAAAGGTGGCTATAAAAATGTACTGCACTGCCTGATGCTGAGGAAAAATCCCACCCTACCTGACAGCCTCCTCAGAAGCTGCCAGAATTACCCGAAGAGCCAGAATTACCCGAAGAGCTCTGGGACCACAACAGTGGTATGTCCCAAGCACAGAGAAAGGCAGCAGAGGCTCCCACTGGCTTTGACTGAGATCACAGCTAGCCATTAAATGTTCTTTTCCAGTCAATAGAGGACTAACAACTGCTCAAAATCTCTGTCTTTGAAACTTCATTCTGTAAATGCCAAAAGACATGGACTACATGGGAAAATGGTTTTCCCCACGGATTGCTACCAAGGAACATCTGTGTCATCTTAAATATATGTGCATGCATGATTGAAAACTTTGCTGTAATACAACCCATACAAGCACTCAAACCTGACAAATACTTCCCTGATAAACAAAGGATAAAAAAACACTCTATAAAATTTTCTAAGAGACTTGAGGAGCATGTGATGAAGCAGAAAACAATGTCATTCACTGCCAGTAGAGGTAAAAAAGGTCTCCTGAAAAACCCCCATGCAGACTCAGAGGGAAGGTCTTGCCAGCGGACACTGCCAGGGGGAAAAAGGTGTCTCAAATAGGGATAACCCTTGAGTACTGTTCCCTGCGACCATGCACAGCAGCACAAGCAATAAGCTGCAGAAACCACAGAGCTGAGAATGGGATTTTTTAAAAAATACATCCGTTTGCTACTTGCAAAACAAACAAAAAGTCTCTATTTACAATGGCAAAACTACAAATTCACTTTACTGAACATATAAATAAAGCCGTTTTGAAACATGGCCTTTTGAAACATGGTCCAACTGCATTTGTCAGTTCAAACATATGTAGCACATTGAACTGGAAATCAAGTATGTACAGTGAAAGGCAGTGATATCTGCAGATACTGCATCAGCATTTTTCTGTGCATCCTTACCGTGGGGTTTTTTTAGGTCTGGTTTTGCTTTCAGTTGTCAAAAAGCATCACAACAGTAATAATACGACTGAAACTTTCCTCTTCCACTGCAGGGTCACTCACTGGAATTATATGCCTTCTACATGCCTATGGACAGGCAGCAGTAAAGATATACTTCATAGTTTTGATATAAAGTGACATTGAGAGCATGCAGCTTTGCTTTCATACTCAAAGTGAAGCTTGTATGCTCTTTGTACAGTCAGTGTTGAGCATGAAATCCCTACTTTCTCAATGCCATACAATTGAAAATGGCTTAAAACTATAAAGATACTAACGTTAGTAACAAATATCTTTACCAAGTCTTCCAGACATGATCCCATGCTCAAGACAATTTAAAGCAAAGCTTGTTAAGGGGCTTGCTTTTATGAGGAGTTTTTCTAACTGTACCTGGGTTTCTACAGGCTATGCATTGTGATTTAAAGAACATTTTGCACCTATATAGCTGCTTTCACATTGGGACCTAATGATTAAATTTTAAAACTGTATTATAAACTGAGCATTACTAATACCTTATTGCAATTTAGTCACAGAGCTTAATGCTGAAGTTATATACATAGGTATCTAATGTTAGGTTCAACAACCATGCTTAGATGTTTATATTATTGAAGTGAACATCAGTGCAAACCGTAGCTCATCAACACCTCTGCAGAAGGAAAGACATGATGGTCAATGCTAGGCTTCCAAGTGTCAATTTATTGACAAAGACCTAAGAGGAAAACTTTGGATGGAATCATAATAAAATTCAAGGAAATCCACAGTCATTGGCTTGCTTGAGCAAAAAATTCACATTCCTATAATTATTAGTTACCAACCTGGGCTTTGCTTCTTTGCATTGGCAAGTAGTGGTAACGCTCAAGGAGTTTTATTCAGTTTTATTCCACTCCAGCAAAACCAAAACAGAAATAAAAAGCAACAGGGGACCTACTGGAATAAAACTAGCCTCAGAAGGTCCCACCCTCAACCTCCTCAGGCTAATGGGAGTATTGCCATTATCTACAAAGAGTACTGAATTTAATTTGCAAACTTTAAGGTCAGAATGAACTATTATCTTCACAGGTTTTGCCCAGGGAAAAATAGATTTAATGATTACTCTCTCTGTTCAAGACAAAACTTTTAATAAGCACAGCCCTCTTGCTCTGATAGACATTTTGAGGCTGACCAGCCCCAAATCCCACCTGCCCATGGAATGCAAAAGCACAATCTACAGTATTCTCAGTCAAGACAAAGTATTTAAGTATTTATCACTTAGTACCCCTTTTACTTAATCAAACATTCAAAGGATTTGAAAGTCTACAGCTTATTATACAGTTTTATAAGAATGTACTTACCAATGCCAGCACCTCTACAGTTGCCGTTATTAGAATCCATAGGGAAATCTGGCATGGATTTGTAAAATATGTAAAGAAATGTTAGTATTTTTAATACTGGATTATTTCACTACACATACATTACAATGTTTTCTCGTTCTCTACTATTTAGTACATGGAAACTTGATAACTTCATTAATAAAGTTTGTAATGTTCTAGAGGTCAATCCAGTAAAGTTGACACAATTTCTTACCCAAATTTCACCTGAATCCAGCATACCATGTTAAATGCTGAAGCATACTAAATATCCCATTTCCATTGCTACAGACTGGCAGGTTTCAGACAAGGATTGACATTTATGTAATGAATTTTGATCACCTACAAAAAACACGTGTAATGTTTGCATTTAATTAGATGATGAAGGAGAAATTACTTTTCAGGGTTTTTTTTGGTTACTGAGGAAATCAAATCAACCAACCATAATTACACTGTTGAAGTAAATGCCAAAATAAATGTTTCAGACCTTCCGCTCAGTTTAAAAACTGGTTACTTTGAAGGACAGATAAGGAACAGAAGTTAAAAAAGGCACTATGCCCAAAGAACTGCTTTCAGACATATTCATAAGTGGAGTGTGTCCCACATTAGTAAAATGTATCATTTCAAACTATTTATTAAACACAATTTAATGGCTTTATACATAAACTTATTCATGAAAAACAAGTATGTTAATGCATATAACTTTGAATGAGCTAAGGACAAAATAAATGCAAGATGAACAAGAACTGGGAGAGAGGCAGGATACTTTATTAGAATGGCACATAAAAGGAAAAAACAAACGAGCTTTCAAAGAAAAAGCCCTTCTGTAATTTTGCATGCTTAGTCATTTATGCTGCTCTTCCAATTCTGGAATCTAGTATCCTACAATCACCTTTTGTAGATCCTTACATAATCATGGAGGCAACACCACTGCCTTTACAATGTAGGACCAATACAACAAAAGCTCCTCTCTTGCAGTGTGAGCTGTAAGCATTTGGCTGCAAGACAGCCCAGGACACTCATGATACTCAGTATTCATGACAACTTTAGATGTGTGGATTAAATTTTAAGGGATGGGATCATTATTTAATCACAAATTCTGTAAATACATTCTCTAAAATACCTGTTTACAAGAAAAATAATATTACTTAGATAACCTTCTAATTTTGCCATCCTTGTTTAAGAAAAAAATTTTAAATCTCCACCTTAATGAATAGTTATACTATTAATAGCAACATGAAACTTCATTTACATAAATGAGGATGCAGCTAAATCACAGTCAGGGCAAGAGTAAAATTGAAAAACAACTAATTCCCTCACATAATAATTAACTTTAAAAAAATTTGAGACTTCAGGACTAATTATTCTAACCAACATAAAGAGCAAAGGGTATAGAAAATAGCATAGAAAGATTGAATAGATGCTCTTTTATATTCAGTATGCTGTTGCTAATAAAACATCACATCCATTTTCTTGCAAAGAAAGTTCCAAACTACCACGGGATCTTAGTTTATAGAAGAAACCCAACATTTTTATGGAGCCAATCTGGTCTTTGCTTATCAGGTACTTCCATAGAACCTTTGAATCTTCTCCATGCTGCCTTATAACAAGTCAAGCTATACAAGCTGGTTCTTACTTACATGTTTGATTTTGATTATTCACCTGAGTTATTCTCAATGCATTAAGATTGCATTTTCTATTGTATCAAATGCATTCCAGTATTCCAGGACGTGATAAAAGAGGAATTAAAATGGCTTCCCTCTTGCAAATGGTAAGCAAAAGGATAACCACACTTCTCATTCTTCTTCTCCTGGGCCAATTATCTATTAACTTGCTCATTTAACCAAGCTGTAGCTTTAAATCTACAATTCCTTCTGATGTATGATGTGGTAAAAGCATAGAGAGCACTCAGGTCTACAGTCTGATAATCCTCCCATCCACTCCAACTACAGACAAAAAGTCTGCAAAACCCTCCAGCCACCAACCACCAGAGAGGTGACTATATAGGCCTCTCTGTGTACCTAGGACTGGCCTCAGATGTTTCACCACTCTGGGCATCTGAAACCCCTGCAGAGAAAGCTCTCCAGCTTCACTGCCCCTCTCGCTCAGTTGCCTTGGCCACATTCTCAGTTTTTCTTGAAGACTATCTGCATATGATCATGCCAACTCCTCCGGTTTTTCATGTGGCCCAGGAAGCTAAAATTCCTTCCAAAACAGGTATTTCAGGGATAGTTTGTTCATACCTTCAAAGCACATTCGCCATTCAATCAAAATTGTTACTGGGAGCAGAAAAAATCTTCATCACAGAGAAGACAAGAGAAGTATCAGATTAAACGCTTACCATCTTCCATCCATGGAAAGAAAAAGAAGCCCTGAAGTGCACTGTCCCTACCTAAACCAAGGATGGATCCAAGCAGGCGTGACTTCATGGTGCTTGAGCAAACCAAGTCCAATTTACATAGAAATTACAACTCTAAATAAACCAGAGCCCAGTAAAGGATTCACAGCCTTCCCTGGCCAGTGTGGAGTATGACGCTCATGGGTATTGGCTGAGGAACTGTCCTTTGAGCCCACACCAATACAAGGAGGACAGGTGAGCACTTGATATGGCCAGTATAAACCAGGTCCTGCAAACAAGCATGGAACTAACCTGCTTTACGCCAGATGTTCCCATACACTCTTAGGTACACAACTTATTTTTAACCAAATTACAACACACCACAGCCTCAACCCACCTCCTAATTCTGCACTACCAGGTCACCTGTCCTACCCCAAACCAGCAGTACCCAACGAAGTAGCTGGGTGTGCAGCTGGAGTAATTCGGACACTGTGCGCAAAGCACCCATTAATGGAAGCGGCCCCTGTTTCCGTGCCTGCACAAAGGCAGCAGTGCAGCCTCGTGGTCAAAGCATGGTGCCCATTGGTGAGCAAAGGAAGGGTGAACAGGTACCAATACATCACTTCATAGTTCATTTCCTGACTTGCGAGGGCTTGGGCCAGGCAAGTATTGACCTTGCCTTGATACTTATCTTTTCCAATGCACTCATGCCTATTTAGGGCTGACTGGTTTCTACAGATGGACAGGAGCATGGGCTCATGGAGGGGACTGGAGACCTCTGCCACTATATGACATCTCTCAGGAAAGCCTTCTCATTTCTCTGACCCTTTCCCCAGTTAAGCTCATACAGTCTGGTCCCTTCTCACCTACCAGAGAGGAGACTGGAAGAGGGTCCAGGCCAGGCCTGCCACCAGCTACTTGTCAGATCTTAGGTGGGTATGGGCACCCATGAAATCCCAGCCCCTGTCCCTAGCAGCCTGATGGACAGAGGCCTCTCTCCACCAGGAGATACGCACTGCTGAGACCTTCAGCTGTAACGCAGACAGAGAGAGGGAAAAAAAAAGCTATTTAAAAACCCCCAAACAACTGACTTCCTATTGTTCCACTTCTCTTCACAGGCAAACCCTCTGCCAAGTTCTGTCTATGCAAAGCAATCTTTCTGAAAGAAATACCTGCCAGTGATGATTAGTAGGATTGCCAAAGAGGGGAATATTATCCAGAAGTTCAATCCAAAAGTTTCCTATTAAATTTTGTTTAGGAGCAGGGGACAAAACTCAAACTGTTTTTTCCAATAAGCCATCTCAATTAATTGCTTTTCAGAGGTATTCTATATAAAAAACCACAAAACAGTAACAAGGAGAGCTAAATAAAAGCCATTTACACAGTAAGTGTACAAAATAACAATGCCTGCACCACAGATTTGGATGAGAGGTTTGGAAAAGAGAAACAACCTGGTAATACCTAATTTTGAGCATCTTTCCTATATTGCTGTTTAAATAAATAAAAATTTTAAAAGGCAGAGGAAGGCCAAAAGTAACGCGATCCTGATTGTCATTATGATTAAAGAATATGGCCCAGCTATTACCGAAGCCACTCCAGGCACCTGCTCCAAAGAATTAAACCACAGCCAGAGGCTACTGCTTGGGTACCTTCTTCAGATTGAGACATCTGTGAACTCCATTGCTTCCACAATGCATGAATTCACTGTCATTTACTTCAGCTCTTAGTACAGCGAGGATCTTTGCTAAGTTGGTAGCAAAAACATGCACAGAAAAGCCAAGTGATAGGAAAATTATTCTAGTCAACATTTAATACAAAGAACTCAAACTCCAAGTTGTAGAGCAGCCAGCAACATGGCTGCTCCACATAACAAATTATTCTTCATAACAAATCCCACCAGGTTTTGAGGACATTTAATGGCCCAGGTATTGACTAAATGCTTAGACTGTAAAATCCAGGGGACTCAGCCTACAAAGGCAGCCAAACTGTAGTGAGCACCTAACACCATTGGTGGTATCTTCATTACTAAGATTTAAATTCTCTTATTTACTTCTCCTGTCCTCTTTCAGGCTTAAAGCCTGTAATAATTTTGTTATCTAACTGAGAAACGAGGCTGCTCCCAAGTTTTGAGCAAAGACCTAAACAAATCTCAACTTTACAAACAACCTGGGCACGACTGCTCATCCTCAGCACAGTCTGTAACACTCCACCAGCACCATCATGCACATCAACTGTTTTAAGTAGAGCTAGGCAAAAACTGCATCAGAACAAATTTGATCTGGAGCTTGGAAACCACTGTTTTGGAAATTAAGTTAATAATATATAAGAAACAAGCATGGGAAACAGCTTGTTCACTTGTCTTTTAAGCCTATAAGGCCAAATTAACATACTGGGTTACTATGAACTCATGCAGACAGACATGGAGGAATTGGGCAACATGGAGAAATCATGGGTTCACATATGATTTAAGAAAATACGTGTCCATCATGTGAATAATCTATAATTTTCTTTCATGTTTAAGAGATGGTGTTTTTTTAAAAAAAATTCAAAGTTCTCCTCAGACATCATAGTTTGGGTGTTAACTACACATGGCTGATACCTTGAGATGTTGCTTCCCTTTTCTCCAACATCTTATTAACAAGCCAACATGCCTTCAAGCTATTTTCTTATCTAAATAAGATATGGTGAGACACCCTGCCTGACAGATCTGTCTTCCAATACACACAGTACCCCTCACACTGCTCTGGTTTTGTTGCTAGTTCCCTCTTCAAAACAGGAATAAACATTTCACTTGAGACATAAACACTCTGCTAGGCAGTAGCAGCCAAGGACACATGTTGAAGATGCTTTTTTAGTCAGCATCCCAACACCAACACTGGTCACTTATTACCTGTAAAACTAGACAGGTCCTGCCTCTGAAATTCTAGATTCGAGACAGTTTTGTCTCTCAGCAGTTCCTGCTGCTTCACAAACCTAAGAAGGTTTGACAGGGCCCTGCATGAGGGAAGCAGATAATCTGATAGACTGGAGGAAGAATAAGCATATGCACGTGAAGACTTAAATATATGAAGCAAGCAAACAGGACCTCCCAGAGATGTAAGACAGCTTGTACTAATGTCTGCAAGCAGAACCACTTTCATCTCCAAAAGCACAGGACAGGGATGTGGGATAAATGCCACAGGACACTTCAGACATTAGTATGCACTAATCTGACATCTAGGGTGTTAATGTATTGTCAAGATGCTCTTTCGTCCTCCATCCTGGATGATGATTTGTTGGATCCTCCACAAAAACCCAAAATATTCAGCATCACACTCGCCTCCAGAACCATGCCTGCAGCATCCCTCTGCTTTCTGGCTGTAAAGGAACCTGGATGTTTCCCAAAGAGAATGAAAAATCAAGAAACACACACTTTCCACATGACACTTGTTTTAAGGCGGTCTCTGTAACTTGAGGAACTTAAGATGTCCAAATCAGCACTCCCACTCAGGTTCTGGAGACCAGCACAAGCCTGGGGTGTGTGCACAGCTATTCCTCTAACTGAGCCCAGAATATAGCACTGTTGTCAGCTTTCTCCATCACAGACCTGGCAGTAGCTGCTTCACCCCTTCACCATGTCAGCAGCCCCTTGGTCCTGTGACAGGAAGTGTCTAGATCTTTCTCACCACCTGGGCTCAAATGGAAGAGGACCTAGAAGATGTCTGTGGTGGACTGTGCCTCAACAGCTGAAAGTGAACTTCTTACTGGGATTTATCACAGATTTTACCAACCACAGTTCCTCCATATTTTGCAACAGTCCCAGGCTACTGGGATGCACGGAATACAACTGATGGAAATTGGGCTTGTGAACCCAGTCCCTGCTCTGACAAGGACAAGCACTGACTACATCATCTTCGAGGCTGCTCCCTTACGGAAGGGACTAGAAAATTGTACTAATGTTCACCAGCAATAATGCAGAAACCTCAAGAGGAGAGGAAAGAGTAGAACCCTGTTACAGGTAGCAAAAGAATGAAAGCGAAAACAAGATTTCACTACCGAAGAATAAAAAAAGCCCCTCCTTCAACAAAAAGCCATGAAACAATGGATTTATATTTCTGCCTGCTCTATTAGATGCAGTTCACAGACAGCAGAAGGGGCTACAATGCTCAGGAGATAAATGAAAGCAAGTAAGAGCAGATATTCTGCATGCTTCTCATCAGGCAGTTGGTTATTCATGTCTTCTACTTGGCTGCAATCCTTTATTTGGAGAATTGGATTTGAAAGTGTTCACCTTACCTCTTCCTAGAACAGGAATTTTTCCCTCTGCTTTCTAAAAGAACAGTTTTATTCCTTCAAGAAGGATTCTTTCAGTCTGGTGCATAATGCATCAGTTCAAAATATTCAGCCCAGAAATGAGAATGTCATCAGGTTCTCATTCACTGAAAGAGAGTTTTCATGGATCTGGCCCTGGAATCCCTCAAAGACGTTATTGTACTGCTGAGGTCCTCAGAAATAGGTAACTCGGGGGCTATTTCAGCCAAGCTTCCTCCCTCCAGATTTGAATGTGATTGCTTTCAAATCGCTGCAGACCTGCCAAACCTTGCTCGTGCTGGAGCCATTTTTAAGGTGGTTTTGAAAGCACCTCAATGCTGCAGAGAAAGGTGCTTGGTGTTCAAAAGCACATCTCCTAAAATACCCCAGCAGAACTGCAGCTCTCAGAGAGCAGCAGCTGATGGCAAAAATAGATGGTTGCGTTCATGGGCTGGGGAAAAAAGTACAAAAAGGCAAGAGGGAAGCAGTTAGAAGTTAGAAATAGCAGTTATGACTGGAGATATCAGGGTATGGAGGTTTCAAGAGGTGCAGAGGGTAAGGGAATGGAGTCGGAGAAGGAGTAGGGTTTGTCTGGCCTGTAAATAAATGGAGATAGAGAGAGCAGCTTACCTGGGAAGGCTGAGCTGGGGAGCACGGTCAGGAAACTGAAGCATGATATTTTGTTAGGAGAAGAAAACAGGAATTACAGTGTTTGGTATTACTGGCAGTGGGATACATAAAGCATTTGGTAGTGGGACAGATGCACAGTCAAATACTGTGCTGACCACAGCATGAAAAATCCCCCTTTCATTCCGAGGCCACTGCTGGGGGAGGACGGAGAGGTGAGATCTGCTGCCCGTCAGTGAGCTCCCATAACCCAGCACTGCAGTTGTGGGCATGAAGGAGCCAGGCAGCAGCACAACAAGCTCATGGGGTACATGGGTGCTGCTCTGCTCTGACCCCTCTGGTCTGCTCTCCCACCCCGGTACTGCTCTCCCACTCCTCTGACAGAGAGGTCTGGCAGAGCCACCAGCACCACAACTTTGCAACAAAGAAAATGATCACCTGGTTCCACCAGCAGCAAATGCTTTCCTGAAAACATACAGGAACTGTAGTCACTTTGTAAAAGGTCAGAGCTCACTCGTGATAACCACCCACTGGCTTGCTTTAAATGCCCATTCAATAGCTCCTTGTATTCAGTATTTCTGTGGTGCTCAGCTCACCACATTGGAGCAGTGTCCTGCCAACTCCTCCAGCCCAAAGGCAGGTGTAACAAGAGCAGGATCCCTGAGCCACAGCAGGTTTGTAGCATGGTGATGGCCTGAGCAGTCAGCAGTCCTCACCTGACTGTGCAGAGATGCTCCTGCCTCCGATAGTACTGCTGGATGGCAGCTGGACACCCAGCACCAGCCATCCTGTGGGATCACAGTGAGCTCAGCTGGTGAAACAGGATGCAGTGAGAAAGCTGAAGGGCTCCAACAGCCCCTCTGAGGCCACAGTGGTCAGACACCATCAGGGCTGCACTGGAGTTGACGCAGGTGCAGGAGGCAGCATTTGGCTCGCTTCAGAGATGTTGGGAACAAAACACAAGGGAAGGCTGCACTTTGCTACGCTCCTCGCCTGGCCATAAATCTAGAGGCCAGGGACCTGTTGGGGAACCTGTGCTGTAACCTGTACCTTCAGTGCTAACCACTGAGATGAGCATGTTTTCTCCCCTTCAGGTGTGCATATGCCACTACTGGCATAGAAGGTGACTGGGGAGACCCCAGCCCCCCAGCTCCTGCATGGGGCTCCTCTGGGCACAGCTCTTTCCCCAAACTCTGTGGAGTGGTGGCCTTGTGTGGGAGGGGAGGAACTCGCTTTGGGAGAGAGCGGCTGGAGATGAGCAGAGAGGAGCGGGAGGGAGCCGGCAGCCTGGGGGCTGCCCCTCACTTGGGTGGCTCTTCCTTCTCTGCCAGCAACCGCTGCCGATGGATCACCGAAGAGTGGTATGGAAACGTTTCCCGTTCATGTGGAACGAGGGCTGTCGCTCTCACACTCGTACGCGTTCCCCAGAGCGGTGGCGGGGCTGTCACTTGTCACACACACTCTGTGCCCAACAGCAAAACTTTTCCAGCAGCGATGCGGCTGCTAAAGGCAGAGAAAAAAGAGCAAAAGAGCGCAGGGCAAAGCAAAGAGAATCCGAGACCAGTCGGAGGGGAGGCAGGGCTCCCGGGCTGGCTGGGCTGCCCTCCCCGCCCGCCGCCCATTGTCCCCGTGCCGGTGCCGGTCCCCGCGCACTCACCCGCGCCCTCGGCGGTGACGATGGCCTCGGGGGAGATGCAGACACCGCGGTCGTAGACCGGCAGCTCGTCGCAGGCCAGGCTGTCGGGCCAGGCGTGGCTGTACCGGACCAGGACGGGCTCGCAGCCGGCTCGGGCGCGCTCGCAGACGGACTTGCAGGGCTTGATGGGCTCGTGCTGGAAGTCGATGGTGCAGATAGGCGCGTACATGGCGCAGAGGAAGAAGAGAAGGTCGGGGCTGCAGTTGGTGCCCAGTAGCCCCTCGAACTGCTCCATGGCCAGCACGGCGTTGGCCTGCGTGCTGTGGTGCAGGTGGTTCGGCATCTTGGTCATGTTCCAGGGCAGCGGCTTGCACAGCGGGATGCGCACCGGCTCGCAGGCCGCCCCC
>VXAZ01002125.1:0-78454 GCA_013399875.1 Gymnorhina tibicen | reverse complement strand
CGGCGCCCGCCCCAGCACCAGCAGCCCGGCCAGGGCCAGCACCGGCAACCCCCGCCACATGCCGCCCGCCCCGACGGTAACCGAGGGGCCGAGCGAGCACAGCGCGGCGCGGGGGCGGCTCCGCCCGCCCTGGCTCGGCCCCTCCGCGCTGCCCCCGCCGGGCGCTCACGGGGTCCCGCCTCTCCGCCCCGCATCCCGGCCCCGAACAAAGGAGAGCCCCGGGCAGGGAAGGAGGGGGTGGGTTGTCTGCTTTCTGGGAAGGACGAGAGAGAAATTTGCCTCGTCCTCGCCGGAAAGTAAGCGAGCGCTTAAATTTTCCCCGAAGTAAAGACCTTACTGTGAAGATGAACACGATTTCAGACCAATCTCTCGGAGATACATTCATATATGTTTTTAGGAAAGACCTGGTTTTTTTTCACACACTGTGCTGGGTGCAAATGCTTAAGCAGGAGGTGCACACGAAAAGCACGTCACCTATACAGTGATGGGTGACCAGTTTTAGAGGAGAGTAATAATGTTGAGAGGCTTAAAAATGAGGGAAATTCGGCTGAGCAGCTGGGGATGTTTTCTTTTCAGAAGGTTAAAAAAAAATTGAAGAGGCCAGATACTGTTTAAGATACCTTGCAAAGCAGTGGCACAATAAAGGGAGTTCTGACTTGATCTAGAAAAAGCGCCTTGATATAATCACAGAACATTTGAGTTGGAAGGGACCTTAAAGATCATCTAGTTCCAACCCCCTGCTATGGACAGGGACACCTTCCACCAGACCAGGTTGCACAGAGAAAACAAGCTGACATTTATTAGCTGAATAAATTCTTTCCAGTTATAAACGTACTGAGGAACTGCTCGATCACGCATTTATTATTCCAGTTTCTGCCCCTAAATCATACCTGTGAGTAGAAACACACCTACCACAAGCCAATGCTCAGAAACCGGACCAAAAATGTGAATGGGCTGTGAAAACAACCGTGGATACAGACTCACAAGCAGGGTTCTAGGCCTGCAAAGGCTTTTTTGCAGTTTTTAATTTTATGACTGCAGATGAAACCTTGATCCCTTTAACTCAGCTGCTAATGTCCTGGCTCCAGCAAAGGCACATGCCAAGCAAACAAGGAGTTGTAATATGGCCAGTGGAGTAGAGGTACCTTTTATTTGCCCACCTCCACAGGCACGTGCTAATTTCAAGGACCAAAGCCTTGTTTCCTATACTCCTTGAAGAAAATTTGGGCCTGAAAGGGAGGTAGAAATGTCCACATACATGTGCATATGACAGCCTTGGGAGCCATCAGTCAGGCTGCCCATGACCCCGAGACTGCATCCAGGCTTGCAAAATAGCCAAGAAGGCAGGCAAAGGGAAGCTTGCTCATCTGCAAGGGGAATTAAAGAGAGAACTGTTTTTACTCATCTTCTCACTTCTTCAAATTTAGTCATAGCAAAGCCTCAGGCTTGAGTTTTCCCTTGCAGTATAAAAAAAACACATGTTAAAAAAGTATGTGGTGTAATAAAAACCTTGCCCAGCTGGTTGGGAACTGAATACATTGAGACCTTACCTGACAGCAGTGAGTGTGAGAGCGGTACATCCCTGAGAATCTGAGTCCATCGAGATGGGCCAGAGCAATGCAAAGCCCATTAACATGAATGAACATACTTTTCTACTTCAATATTAAATTCTCCCATCTCTGTGTTTTATTTCTGGGAATATTTTTTTTCAGATTGATAATTGATAATTACACAGAACAGCTTTAAAAACATTTCCTGTGCTTTGCAGGAAAATGCATTGATAATAGTGAATATTCCTCTGCCTGCAATAAGGCTATCAAGTCCATAAGTTTAATTTTTTAGCCCCAAGTCTACATGATTGACATGAGAGGACCTTGCACCTCTTTATTTAAATAGTAAAATTGCTGAAAATTCTTTCAGAACAGCAAATGCAGGCATCCCCACGAGCTCACAAACATTAAAACACATTCCTATGCAATCTGGCTTCACATCTTCCAATGCTGGTGTGAAGATACCTCCCACGCATTCAGCTGGCAGAGCATTGCCCACTGCCCTGCTCTGCTTGCAAGCTCCTGGTGCAGCTGGTGCCTGGGAGAGGATCAGCTGCCAGCAGGACTGGGGGCTGCTGGCCCATAGGGCTGTCTGCATTCATTACCTCTTAATGCTTCCAGTATAAATCAGCTTATATGAGGTGGTAAAAATTCACCTCTGGCTGGAACTAGGCAATCTGATTACTGACCTGAAACATTGCTATTTTAACCAAACATTTACACCCCTTTGTCTGCCAGGTTATTTTCTGTAATACAGAAGCACTATGGCCAGTCTTGACACCTTCTTAAACAGATGAGGAGCCTGGTAAAGCAGAAAAAGAGACAGTGAAGAGGAGGGCTGTGGTTTCAGGCTATCAAAATGTGGCCACAGTGCTTTGCCCTGCAGGTGGAGTTACACAAGCAGGAAAATAAAATGGCTGGTTGGTGAAATACCAACCTACTCTCTATCTTCACATGCAGTTGCAGCACAACACCAAAACTGCTAATTTGAACTATAATAGGTTTACATACTGAAAATGGTGACTAGGGAGTTTGTATGTTAGCTGAGAAAGCACGTGCTGCAGTATCTGAAATTTTCCACCAGTCTCAAAATACAAAGTAGCTTTTACTCTGGGTGCTACCACAGTGCTACCAGGAATTTCACCCCCTTCTCTCCCACCACTTTCTTAAGAGTTATGAAGGAAACAAAATCTCTTTCTACAGCTTCTATCAACAAGGACAGTGCTAAAACTCTGGGGGTGGATTGTGACAACAATTGAATTCCTTATCTTGGACAACTCCAAAAGGACTTAGTCAAACTATGGTATCATCATTCTATCAGCTTGATGTCATGCATGACCAGTAAGAATTTCTTAATAAAAGTATGCCCAGGCAGCAGACTGAGATCAGCACTGCATGCCTGTGAGTTTTGTGGTAGACTTTGGGGGGCTGGTACAGACCTATAAATTTAAAGAGTAAAAATACAGGCCATAGTATCACATTAAGTCATTTCCTAGAATAAACAAGAACTCAGTGGGGTTGAGGCCTAAGGCAGGGATTTGCCTCTAGAGTAGCTCATACAAAAATTGCAGAAAAAGGGGTTGGTTGTTTATTATTAGTAGTAGTAGTAGTAGTATTCCCCACAAGAATGACTGTAACCCACAACAGTGCATAGTGCCTGTCGTCCAACTTACTCATCCATAACGCCATTTAAAAAAAACAGCTTAGTTGCCTTGGAGTGCTGTGAGGATGGATTTCAGCAGGAGGTGGCAGGATAACCCTCGCAGCTCTGGAGATGGCCAACCAACTTTATTTGGGGATACAGAAACAGAGCAGAATGAGGAGGGCTGCAGAGAAGATGAAAAGGGATTGTGGGCTTTGTTGTTGCACCCTTTCCCAAAAGGAAACTAAGTAAGGAATGGCTTCCAGATGCCTGGCATTAATTTATTTCTTTGTTGTTTTTTCCTTTACATAGTGTCTAGTCTCCTCCCCACTGCCCTCCCCGCCTTGTTTTTCTCTTGCAGGAGGCAGATAAACAGCAACAGGCTGAAGAAGCAAGAGCTGGTTTTCTGAGATGCTTTGATGTCCAGCTCCACTGTTAGAACTGTCCATTAGGAAAACTTCATGGCTTAAAATACAGAAATACATGTATTTCAAATTTAGGCTGGAACAACTACGTTACTGAATAGAAATATAGAAATATGACCTCATTAAAAAATAAAACTGAAATCTGAAGCTTTCTTTGCAACAGTAAGAAATACATAGAGGTTTGGTCAAGATGAACATGTTGCAGTCAAGGCAGTCCCAAGTATATTTGTTAGTGTCAGTTCTATCCTGAAGTGTTATAGTCTCCCTTTAAAGATAAGAAACATCCCCATATATACACCCCAGCATCTTACCTCTATAAGCAGAGGGTGCTTATAGGCCAGGGGAGGCATAGGGAGGAAGACAGATCAGCTCAAAACAGGACCTACCTACTCTGGCTTGGGGCAAGGTTCAGCAGATCAACAAATCTGTATTTACATTTCTAAGAGAAGAGCTACTAAGTACATACCATGGATGCATTTAATTCCATAGTCTGCAAGTGGTTGAGAAATGAGTATGTGTCTAAAACAAACTAGTAGTGACAGGACAAGAGGGAATGGCTTCAAACTGAAAGAGAGCAGGTTTAGACTGATATTGGAAGAAATTCTTGGCTGTGAGGGGATGAGGTCCTGGCACAGCTTGCCCAGAGAAACTGTGGCTGCCCCATCCCTGGAAGTGTCCAAGGCCAGGTTGCACAGGGCTTGGAGCAACCTGGTCTAGTGGAAGGTGTCCCTGTCCATGGCAGGGGGGGTGGAACGAGATGATATTTGGGTTGGCTTCCAACCCAACCCATTCTATGATTCTATGAATTTTAGAAAGGGAAGATCAGAGATCAGGAAAAAATGCAGAACAAGGGTGTTATTTTTCCTGGTCTAACAACTGCCCTGAAGATGCAGGGGCCTGTGTGCAGGCACATTTGTATTTTAGATACCATAAACCTCATTCGCACTGGAGGGAACGCCTGCATTAGGCTGTAAGCTCTCGGTGACATCATAATAAATCATCTCTCCCCTTTCAGTTTGCATGTTCTGTCAGACCCTTCAGATTAGTGACCTGTGGCAGTGTTCAGAGAAGATGCAAGCTCACTCTGTGCTGGGGGGGCTTCCCATCATCCCATTGCTTTAGGCTGCCCAAGGACCCAGTGGGCTGCTGTTTATAAACCAGGACTGCTCTTTATGGTCTGGTCCTGCCCATTCCAACTGAAAAAAGGTGACGGTATCTATTCAGAATGTAGAATAAAACTAGCTGAGAAAAATACTTCTTTAGAACAGGTTTTTGTTGTCCTGTTCTATATCTTTCTTTGGCAATCTCAGGATTACATGTGATTTAATTTGCTTATATACACTGCCTTAGAAAAATAAACACAAAACCACAAACCAAAAACAACCAAGCGACTCACTGAAAACTAAACCCTAAAATACTTCTTACATGCCTGTTACTAAAACTATGAAATCATTGACTTACAGAGTCATAAAAATGGGATTTATTGTATATTTCCTGTTTCAGCCAGGGTCTTGTTACAGCTCCCTCAGGTAGATAAGACACAGGGGACTATTAACTTATTTTAATAATCTTTTAGGCTTCTCCATGGATAGTGTGGAAGTAGCAAAGAAGAAAAGGTTCTTTTAATGCAGTCTTTCAGACTGCAATATTTGGGGCTGTTTTTATTAGACATTATTAACTATCCCTTGCTCTTGGGGTCTGCATGCCTTCTAGATTTTTTCATAGTAATATTTACTCGAATTTGCAGCAAAAAACCCTCTCTTTGCCCAGTGTTTTGCATCCATGTTACAGGTAAAATTAGTAGTATGACTAGGAAAATATGCTGCTTTATCTTTAAAACCAAGAAGCCTAACTGACATGCATTTCAAAGACAACATTATGCCGATTCTGTATTACAGGCTTTCAATCTACCCACAGAGACACATACTCGCAAAACTCTCCCGTAGCAGTCTCATTTCGCACGGTGATTTTGTTTGCTGCTTAGGATTTTTCCCAGGTTTTTGTGGCCATGTCAGAGTTTACAGCTTCTGAATACTGAATTTTGCTACCTGCAATGCTGATTTTCCACCTGGTCATTGGAACTTAGATTACTGTTACTGTGGGAAATCACTGCCAGATTTATTGCTAGTTGTATGTGCTTCTCAAAGCACTCAGACATGCTGAAGGGACTTAGAGCAGAAGACAGAAAGCTGAACCTCCTGAAGTGTCTTAGCAACCTTCCCCCAAATCCTCCCAGCTCATTTTCATTGTAAAATATTGTGCAGATGTGAGCCATGAGATTCTGGTGGAACAGAAATGCTCCTGTTTCTTGTGTAGCTGAATTACAATGTCAACAGCTTTCCTGACCCCTTGGTTTAACACACATCAAGAGTGCAGTCACTTAAAGCAAGGGATGCAACTGCCATTTTTTTCTTTGGGAGAACACAAATTCAGGGGCAAAAAAAGCACAGTTAGTTGGTCAGTACCTAAGCTCCTGGACTTCAAACTGGGAAAGCACTTGCATGTGTTTCAGAGCAAAGTAGCTCCATTTTCACTTAATTCCACTGTTCCTTATCGGTCTGTGTTAATGTACTAATTCCCCAGGGCAAAGATGAACAACAATCTACAGCAACTTAACCGTACTGATTGACATGTAATTAGTGTCCTGAAGGCAGTTGTTGCTCCACTGGCTGTCCTGCTCCTTCATGGGAGGGGACACAAAGGAGGATGCTTGGCTGCTTTGCTTCCCAGCATACAGGTTTTTTTCATTTTTCTGGTTTAAACTCCTGCTCAAGTGCTTACGGCTGTGAGATAGCCTCCGTGGTAGCATTATGTGCAGACATTTGATTTCAATATGCATTCAATTTGTTACTCTAATGTGACAAATTGCTATACCCTATTACAGCGACCACGCAGATAATGAAAAATACATCCTTCTCTCCCACTGTGGACCACGACAGAGACACAACTGCATCCACTGAACTCTCTCCAAGTTATAATTGCTTCCAGATGGAGTGTTTAAGACAAAAAAACCAAATCCGCAGAGCTCTATAATACTCTACACATTACACAGCATTTCTAGTCTGGCCCCCGCAGAAATAACTTGAGAGGCCTAGCTTAAAGGCCATAACCACTCAGAATTTAATTTCATTAAACCATAAATTTACTATTTCAGATTTACAGCCTCTCTGGTTGCATGGCCTGAACCTGCCTCTGCTGCTGCTTACCCAGATTTATTAGCAGTGCCCGGCAGTATAAAGTACCAAATCACACCCATTCCTGAAAATAAGCCCTGCACAGTTGAGTTTTGCAGTACCAGCCTAATATCGCCAGGTGCTGAAACTCAGACTCACCGCTCATTTCAGTGGGAGCTGATTGGGTTTGATGCACCAAGGATCAAGTAATACCTATAAATAGAGGCCGGCCCAGTTTCTGTGTATTTTACTCATGTTTTTAGCCATTACCAGTGGGATCACCGAGGGTGCTGTATGGCAACCTCAGCAAATTTGTGAGAAGAAACATCACCTTTCCTGAGAGCATTTAACATACTAGCAGAGCCATACAAACAGCAGATACTCCAGCATGCTGAAAACCATGAAATCTAGCCCTGTAAAAACAATTTCATATTAAAAAGCTAACCCACACACTGAGAAGTTTTTAATGCTCCCAGATTAAGGTTCCCAACTGCCTTACCTGTATGCCTCAACTGCCCCATGCTCTGTCAGACCCTTGCAGAGATGACAGTGCTTTTCATACAAGTAGCTCCTGGGTGCTTATTTTTAACTTCACAACTCAGTTTCTCATCCCATCTCTGATTTACTGAAAAGCTTTTAAAGTGGGGAGAGTTGCTGAGGCTGCAGCTGCTGCTGTGACTTTGTCAGGGTGTTCCATGTTTGCCACTTTATTTTTACTTCTGTGAGAGATAGCAATGAAGGTAGAAAATAGGAAGATACCCCAAAATTAAGGAAGAGCTGGTGGTCTGTGAGCATAAATCCACACAATATTTCAGTGTGAAACCATTATACATTAACAGAATCCACAACCTAATCTAAAA
This sequence comes from Gymnorhina tibicen, assembly GCA_013399875.1. NCBI lineage: Eukaryota > Metazoa > Chordata > Aves > Passeriformes > Artamidae > Gymnorhina > Gymnorhina tibicen. The sequence goes on along the minus strand of VXAZ01002125.1, from coordinate 70,804 downwards.
TAAGTGCCCAGTCTCTTAGAATCTTATTTTTCTGCAGAAGCCTTTCCTTGCCCACCAGATCTTTTAGCCTGTTGCAGTAGTCCACAGAATTCAGCATGTCTGATGATTTACAATCCCTTCAAAGTATGCACCAGGCTATGCTGAAGCCCTACCCCACCCAAAACAGTGATTTGTGGGATATTTTGGGAACTCTGGGACTTTCAGTTCTTTATCCCACACGCACTTTAGTTGTGGTAGAATAAAAATCAAAGCCTGTAAATTATTACTATGCTTATTTTTCTCCATTTTTTTCTCTTATTTTTCTCTTATTTTTATCCTGATGATATTAAGAATTTTTTTTAACTAAGAATTTTTTTTAGAAGTAAATAATAGGGTGACACTGTTGAGAACTAAATGTTTTAAAGTTGCTTTAGTTCTCTACTCAACAAACTTCCACAGCTCAACTAATACCAAGGGAAAAAGCTAGTGGCATTTTTCTAGGAATTATTTACAGGTTTTAAGTGTGGCCATTCTGCTGTCCCTCCCCTAGTACTGCTTTCACAAGATCCATAAAACTAGCCTTCCAACAAGCTTTTCTTGGGGTAGGGTGTGTTGCTTGGATTTTTTTGTCCCCACTTTTATAGACTGCTCTTACAACAATGCTGCTTTTTTTCCCCTCCCTGAAGGGCTCCACAGGCTTACTAAAATTGGAAACACAAATCCTTTCTTAGCAATGTAGCTCACATGCATACACACAAATATTTACTAGTTTAACTGGGCAGGAATAAACTTGATCAACATTTTGTGACTTAGAAAAGCTTGTGTATTTTACCTGCTCACCAAGGACTAATGAAATACCCAATGAGCCCATCCTCTGTTTGCAGGGCTGTCAGTCACCAAGCTGGAATCATTAGAATACAAGTTTAGAAAAAGCCATTTTCCAGTACCATGAGACTTTTTTATTGGGAGCTGTTGAAGTCCCTGAGCCACCAGTTGGGATGGCTGGGGGACCAGGGAGCCCAGGAGCTCGATGGTGGGTGAACTCAGAGGTCTGAGACCTCCCACAAACTCAGTTGGTAGGATTCCTCTCACCTGGTCCTGTGACCTGTGTGAGGAGGGTCCCCCTGGTTGGTCAGCAGCCAGACGGTCACGCTAACCCTGAGTCACACCCCATTGGCCCTCAGCTGTTATCCCTCCCCCTGTCTGTACACCTTTATAAGAACCTGTAGGGCTGAGGCCCGTCCTCTTGCTACCTGGCCTGCTTGGGTGCTGGTCAGAATAACCATTGGATCCCCTGGCAAGGGCTGCCTCTGGACTCTTTGCTTCTGGTACTGCTCGAGGTAGCAAGCTCTGTGTGGGCTTGGCCGCGTGCCTCCATCACACGGTGAGAGAGAAGCTGCACCACGAGGTGTGGCAGGCACCACCAGGAGCTCCTGAGCCAGGATCTCTTAGGGACAAGCTGCAGCTTCCCCCACCAGCCAAGCCACACAGCAGCAGGGAGCTTTCCTTAGGAAGAAGGCAGCAGGGCTTTTATCTGCTTTGCATCTCAGCTCCATTGCTTTTGCAAACTACCCTCACAGCCACATCCTACTTGGTTCAAGCAGGATAGTTTTAAAATGGCCCTCAGAGGTTATCACTGCCTTTGATTTCCCTCTCCTCTGCACACTAGGGTCATGGAGACCTTAATAGCATGTACACCTAGAAGTTGGGGTCCAGGCATCTCAGTGTTATGCCAGAGGCTGTGTCCTTAACTTGCAGTTCTTTGTCTCCATCTCCTACCTGCAAAATTACAATATTGAGATGCAATTACTCTTTTGCTGCTTGCATCTTCTGCTAGTAACTGGGATTTTGAGAAGCTCTGATGTGATGTTGGTTTTAAATGCTCCAGGACCCTCCTCAAGAGGCATGTGATAGCTATGGAAACTGTGCTAAAGGTCATCTCTGCCAACAAAATCCACAAGATGGTGTTCACTTCTACCATCTGGAGAGAGATTTGAAACAAATGAACTCTGATCCCAACACCCCTTAGCAAAGGACTGTGACCACCTTCAACCAGTGCCTGGGGCACCATGGATTAGCCAGAAAACAATTAGTATTATATGATAAAATTCAAATGCATTGTAACTTCCTTGTTGCTAGTTTTTGAGTTTTTACTAGATAAAAGTTCACGCATTTTCTTAGCACTCGAACAAAAATTGTTATGGAAACAGTGGTGCAATTGTTCCCCTAATAAAGGTACCTCTAAAGCAAGTGCCACAGGCTCAGCCCATTTTCTTGGCCCTTTGAAGATTTGTTATTCAAAATAAGAAACTTCTGAGATGAACTCTTTCACTTACCTGACCTCACTGTAACACTCTACATCATTCCTGACGTCTTCCAGTTTAGACATACATGGAACTAAATCCAAACAGCACATACCACCTTTAGTGTTTCATGACAAACAGGCATGAGAGATGGTCCTATCCAGTTCTGTTGACTTGGTCTTAGCAAACACAAGCTCATGGTAAGATGCCTCGAAGTTTTACACTTGTAATGATCCTTTATTTACAAACAGTCCTAAGGCTGGATCAGTTTGCTTCATGTGCAGTATGGAATAAAGAGGATACATCAGCTGAAATTTTTAAATGCAATTCTGAAGTCTGTGAGATACAGTATAGATTTGATCCACAAAATGTCAAATGACTTCAGAGTCACAAAATGGAACTAGAGTCACTGAGCAATGTCTTTCCCAAGTTCTCTGATGGCTCTGTGATAAGCCCCTCTTACCACCCTTTTCTTTTCAGTCCTTTCTGTATTACCATAATTAACACAATCTTAGTTTACAATGCATTTATTGTGCAACTTCTCTTTCCTTTGTGTGACTATGCAAGGAATGGTTTCATTGTTGCTGAGATTGTGTCCTTGCTATTGTTAAAAAGATATATGAATTTGTTTAAAGAAGTAATACTGCTTTTGCCAAACACAAGACTTCTGTTCTCTGCACTGGCTGCCCATCGAGATTCCCTCAAATTCAGCCAGATTCAAAGGCTAATGACAAGGGCAGAGAGGGCAAGAAGAGTTTGCAGGTAACCTGCAATATGGTCTTTCCCATATCCTGGTTGCCACACAATGTGAGTACTGACAAGGTAAGAAAGTATGTGGTTAGTGAAAAATGAACTGGATTCATGAGCACTGGGGTTTAAAACAGCTTAATAGCTTTGCAGCTCACATCTCTCTTCACACAGGTCTCAGTGTAATTTTTATTGCTTACCTTCACTTTTTGTGAGAAGGTACTTCCTAAGCTTACTATGATCATGAGCAGGGCAACAGCCTTAAAGTCTACATGAGAAATTATTCAAAAGACCCTTAATTCATGCAAAGCTCAATAGAGGCTTTTCATTCTGAATTTAACACTCAAAATTTTTCTTCCTGAATTGTGTAAGACACACTGACACTATATCCAGTGAACAGGTCATTTTGACCCAGGAGTGCTAGAAAAACCATGACTAATAGCAAATGAGTATGGTTTTGGACACAGGTCAGGGGGACGTTTTGATTTTGTTATGAGCTAGTACAAATATTTGCAGACTCTGTAACATGACAAATAGCAAAAGCATACAAGGAGTGGTCAATTAAAGTAAAAAAGTTTTGTCATTTCAGGGGAAGATGTAGATTAAAATGATTAAAAACAGTAGTTGCAGAAGAATACAGGTAGAAATTCAGTATTTTTGAAAATTGGTTATTTGACAACACTGAAAACCATTCTTGTCCATGAAACCAAATCATGTATGTGTGTAGCTGCCACTTCAATTACCTTGCTTTGGACAGCCAGCTGTGTCCGTGTTTCAAGGCTAACCACAAGGACTGAATTGGAAGCACTTCCCTGTATTCTTCCAGTCCTTAATTTAGTAGCCCCATTTAGTAGTGAATACAACTGCAATAAATTACTTCTACTGTATCCAAAATGCACTATGGTGCTAAAGGATACTTGAATTTGGATGTGAGATCAATTTGAAGCATATGTCTAAAAAAATCTCTTTCACTGAACAGAATGACTTGCTACACCTAAGCCCCTAGCTTTGAGTTTCATTCAGCTCAATCCACAAAAGAAAAAAAAAATTACAGCATTAGTTCAGACACACCTGAACTTTAAGAATTTGTAAGTTACTAGTAAGTAACTGAGGGTTCACTTTTTAGTATGAATCACAATGCTGAATCCCAGGACCAGGTAAGCTTTTGGAAAAAATACAGTTTAAAGGCCAAGCATATTTACTTATGGTCTGAAATTCTTGAATCTGGAATGAATAAGCTCTGAAGTCATACAAAGCCCATGATGACCTGCTGAAGATGGCTCATATTTTTCCTCAAATCACTGGCCTCGTTCCAACATTTTCTGGGGAGAATGCCTTTCTCCAGTGCAACAAAAGTGGTATAGTCCAAGTGTTACCAATTCCTTTTCCTATATAGAAGACAAACTGCTACAGCAAAAAAAAGGTTTAGGAGTAGCCCTTACTTTCAGTGGTAATCTTTTGTCCTGGCAGACAGATCTTTTTAAACTGTAAAAGTAGTTCTCTGAGCAGCAACGGGACATTCTTCTTCTGCACTGTTTCTCACATGAGGCAAAACCCTCCCCTGTGAATTAGACATTTGATCCAAACTGGCTCCGTATGGGGCCAGCTCAGCCCAGCCATCTGTGCTTCGTGCTCCAGGAATTACAAACACATCTGGAAATGCACAAAAGGCCACCTAAGATAACTTGATATACAGTAGTGAGAGTCAAACTTACTAAGTTGTGGACATAGTGTTGCAGGCTCCAGAGGAAAAATTCCTTCTCTATCTTCCTTCCCAACAAACTTGGTTCATCAGGCTTTTTGACAGTTTGTGTAGTGCATGGACACAGGTTGCCTTGAGGACTAGGCCTAATGTGCTCTGCCTTCCATGAGCAGGCTGAACCCTAAATAGTTCTGTGGTAGCTCAGCTGAAACCAGGAGCAACAGAAACGCAGCAAAAACAAAGCAAGGAAACCCTTCCAGCCCTGCCCAAAACCAGTCAACACATGGATGAGTCCACATGATTCTTCCCCAACTTTCCCCTTCTGTGGTTTGTTCTGAGTTTGCCCAAGTTCTTGCAGGAAGTAGTTAAAAAGCAGTAGTATAGTTAAAAAGGCATCACCTCAGGGATTTGCGTGTCAGATACCACATGTAAGGGCTCCCACAGAAACTACCAAGTCTAAAAGGTTCATGCCTAAATCTAATCCAACTGTGTCACAAGCAGCTTCTTGCAGAGATACTGCACTCATTACCTATTTGTCAGTGATTATGCATTTTCTAGGTTTGGTTCAGTAACATCACAGTGGAAATCTGGGATCTGAGACAAATGGACACGTACAATTGTTTTGTATTTAAAAAGATTAAAGACACGAAATAGGTTATTTCTTAAACTTGAGTTTTTCAAGAATCCATCTTGAAAACAGGCATTGTTTTCCCACAAAAGGCTACATCATAATCAAAATCTTAACTGAAATCAGAACATTTGAATGTATTAGATTATAAATATTACAGAGTAGAACTTGTAAGTCTTGTGTTCAACCTAATTACTTTATGAACAAACTTCATTATGGTGCTAACTTATCAATTTAAAAACACTTCCATAGTTATAACATAAAATGCATAATTAGGAAAAATATAGATGTACTGTCTTACTTCCTTAGGACAATTTTATTCCAATACTTTTTTCCTCTGGACAGAGGAAGCTATTGTAACTGAGCACATAACAGCTCTTTCATAATAGAAAAAGTTACCAGCATGCACAGAAGTTGCACCAAGAACAGGGGCTCTATACAATGTCCAGAGACTGCTGAGGAACACACAGCTTTTATACATCAGGGATTACAGAGCACAACCATCTGGTCAGCTTTCAGGCTAAATGAGCCCATGCTATCCTGCAAGGCCAATTTGCATGACTGATAAAAAAGGGACTATTATACATCTTTCTCAGTCATGCCTGATGTTAGGGTTTTAGCAACATTCGCCTGTTCTAGGATTATTTCAAGTTTCATACTTTAACAATACACTTATTTCTATGGGTACAACTGGCATCGCTACATACTATAGAAATGTCTTTCTTGCTTTATTATGTAAAAATAAGATTTAAAGGATAGTGGCACTAAACTGACATTTTTAACATTGTTTTTAATTCCTTCTTCCAACTTTTTACAAGATTCACTATCGCAAAAACCAAAAGGTAAAGGATTAAAAGAAGTCTTCACATAAAAGCTCTAAGGATTGATATTTAATGAACTGTGAGATGTAAATCAATGCACAACAGCACAGTTAAAGCTGAAAATACTAGGATAACATTGATATTAAAAATAATTCACCTACAGATAATACAGTCTAGTGTTTATTGTATGTTATGGAAGGTACACTTGAATTTCAAAAATTTAAAACATATAAAAAGTGGTTAAGGGCTAACATTTTATCAACATGTGATAAATGTGTAAGAATGTTTATTATACAGCAGGGTACAACGGTAGTGTTAATGCCAACAGGGCACCACAGAAGTTAGTTTAAAAAAAATTTCCACTATGCTTTATACAAACACCACCACTTGCAGTTGTTTAAGAGTATTGGGAGAGGATCGCTGTCTGTTGGATAAGCAGTCCTGTAACATTTTTAATGTTAGATAGTGTCATAGTACGTAGATCAGTGAATGTTTCAAAATAAAACTAGAAATGCTGTAATTACTTCACAGAAATGCACATCCAATATTTGTTTTCAATAAGAACAATAGGTACAAGTTTGTAAGTCTCCCTATATGAAATAATTTACACACAGATGAAAGCTACTCTATCTAAAATAATCACTACATACATTTTTTTCTGGGAAATAAACAAGCAATTTTTGTTTTCCATGATCAATATCAAAAAACATATAGCAGAAGTAGTATTTTTAAAACATAACTGATGCTTTAAAGTTAAAAAAAAGGAATGAGAAAAAAATTTTTCAATGAATGATGAATGTGCAACCTAAAATCAACCAAGCTTATATTGTAGTACAACCATATTAAGAAACCACTGTTTAGGAATACAACTTTATGGAAAAAGTTTATAATTCACAAAACTGTTCGTCAGGCCATAAAGTAAAATAGCTCCACGGTTTACAGATAAAACTGAGGCCACACAGATGCGCGCTATGTCTTATCTTCAGTAAGCAGATACTTAGGCAGAGGATGTAACACTTTGTTTGTAGACAGCATGGTATGCATTTCTCAGCAAGACATAAGGGAAACAAGACTCCAAGAGATCCATTGTCAGGAACGGAGACTCCTGCACAATCTGAAAAATACCAGAAACACAAGGTTTTTTGCAGAGCATCTTCTACTGCCTGCTACTGATAATCTATTTCACATAGATCCTTCCGGCCTGCATCACACCACCACTCACATATTTCACAGCAACAATAAATTGCACCAAGTTTATAGTAGTGTTTCTCCCCTACATTGAAACTCATTGCTTCTCAAAGCAAGTATTTCGCTTTTCTATATAAACAGTCGTCTTTCAAAAGATACTGAATACTGAGAGGAAATCCTCTGAGCAGAGAGGATTTTCTCCTACACACTCTGAACACTGCTTCTTAAATGTGACATTTCATTTCAATATCGTATGTACTAAGTGAACAATGAAAATTATCTGAACAACATGATACAATGTTCTAAGCAATAAAGGATGATGGCAAAAATGTGAGCATGTTGGGAGAATGAAAAAAAATACTGACATTAGAATGCCAGGAAGAACAACATAAAAAATTATTTCCACTGGTTTGTAAGCTACAACACTCAAGGTGAGACCCGAAACCCCTTGGCTGAGTGATGCAGTGTGGAGCCTATTCCTTAAGTTAGTAGCACAAATAAAACACACAAATGCTCACCATGTCTAGTAGTAGGTAAACAGATTCTCGGTTTCTTGTAGTAGTTTTGTCTGTCTCCTGGCCAATCTTCAGTAGACTAGACGATGCAAGCTACATAAAATGAGTATTTCAAAGCAATAAATAAAGCATTGATGAGCTTCTGTTATTTTGTTACACAAAGCCAATGGATTCTGTATTGTACTAATAATGATAAAGGAAAGCAAGTAATCCTGAGCACATGAACCATCACTGGGCTTTAGTCCTAATGTGCCATATTGGCTTATTCCTAGTAGTGTTTAATAAATGACATATGCTATTTTAATATAAAAAGTGAATTAATTTGTTGCAGAGAACTTTTTGTTGTAATCATTGGTTTACAATTATAAAGTCTCCTGAAATCAATGACAGAACTCCCAGGGGATCAAGATCTCACTTCTCTGTCCTTCCCAATATACATTTCAACTTACTGCATTTTTGTAAAATTTAAAGTGATTGAAATTTTTATCGTTTGAAATTTTACCCATTTTGTAACAGAAGAAGTTTTACTTCCTAAGCTATGTTTTTAATTGAAGAAATGTCATCCTAACTGCAAATTAATAATATTTCATCAATATACCTTCAGTATACATTCACTTCATGGTTACCAAACTGGGCCTGGATAAGAAATATTCATAGTAGCTGTAGTTATAGTTGGCATCTGTATGATAGCCGGTTGTGTAAATCGGTGGTGTGATTAAATATGGAGTAGAGACTAGACAAGGTAGAGTCTTGTTAGTCTCTAAAAAGGGGGGAAATTATGCCTGATTTTTGTCTGTTTTTCTTTTATGTATTCTCTGTATTCTTTACACATATATGTGGAGCTCTGCAGCCTATTATATTAGTGGCTAATTTTCCCAGTACTTTTCCATGCCTTTTCCCTAGGCAGAAAGCCAAAACATATTCCAGAGCTCCAAGCCCCGGGGCCCTATGCTATCGTGGTTCTTCCTGGCTACCAAAGCTGAGAACAACTCTTCGAGATACATTTTTATAAACAAAGTACAGCTAGTACCAAGGGGGGGCTCTGGAGAAGGGGCTTGACCTGGGGGGGGAATTGCATCACTACTTGTCCTCCTAACCGGTGCTTTTTGTCAATTATGCTAATTTGCTAAACTTATAAAAACTGTATTCACCCCGTGTGAGTGGGCTTTTGTGGACATTCTTCCATAACTGCCCCTGGGGCTCCAATAAAGGTCCATTGTTATATTACCTCCCATACTAATATTATCTCAAGAGTGTGTGTTGTTGCATTTCTGGTTGAAAAAGGCATCACCATAAACAACCCTATTATCCTAGTTTTAGAACATATCCTAGAACCTTCTAAGATGTACTTAGGTATTTACAAGCTCAGGATCACAGATTACAGTAAAATACTTAATTTGTAGATGCCTTGATACACCATGTTTTCATGCCTTACAGAAATTTGAAAAAAAACTCTTCCAACTTTCAGATGTACTATCATGATTTAGGCCCTCACACCAAGCAATGGCAACATGCCTAAACCACATGTTTACCAGAAAAGGATTTTAAATTAAAATACTATTTAATTTAAAAATCTAACTCAACACTCCTCTTGAAAAAGCTGTCATGAATCAATTTCTAATATGAAGTTAATACATATACTTCAAAAGATACATAGTACATACTCATCAGCATTAAAGAACCTCCTAAGTTCTTTTCATAATTAATTAACTTGGACAGGAAAGCAGATCATCTTCAGCAGTAATTTTCTTCTCAAGAGAAATGTTTTTATTTCGGACTAACAGGAAGTGTTAGAATAGAAAGATCAACAAAATATCTGAACCATCAAGTCATAGTCTGTGCAGTAAAAGCAGTGGTCTGAAAGCGGTCTGTAAACGCTGAAAGAATGCAAACCTCATACCAAAAGTGTTTTTATCACATGAAACTATACTGGTTTCCTTCACTTGTCAAATGTATGCAACTTGAGACAACCATTTCTCTTTCATGTTTTACAGCCAGCAGTTGCATTAGACAAGGTCAATGGCCATAGGGGTTTTTTCTGTTTTACAAAATGCAATGAATTTCCACAAGTGAAAGATTCTTTTACAGAAAAAAGAAAAAAAAAAAAAAAGAAAAATTGTTTATGTGAACTTCTAGTTACAGAAAATAACCTAAAATAAAGAGGGAGGGGCTTTTTCTCCACACATTTTAATGCCAAACAGAAAAATCAAAACTCACTCAAAATCAATAGTATTTTTTAAAAATTAAAGTGATGCTGCTGTTTTAGCCTTTAGTTTCCTTCAAGTACTGGCTAATTAAGAGCCATTTAAAAAATTTTATTTCTACTCAAGCAGCACACCAAAATGTACTTAAAACATGTCACCATGACCTAAAGACTTCTGATTTTTTTTCTAAGCATCACTAAAGATTTCAAGTAGCTTTCATCATCAGTCTCCTCTGAGGCATAAAAAATTTCATCTTCCCCACTAGCCCTGTAACATGCTCCTACCTTGCTGTTCATGTTTAAGAAAGGCAGGCATGTCAAAAGGTACAACACAAAAGCCACTCTGAAGTTTATTTTACTTTTTCAAAGAAGGCAACTAACTAAAGTATCCACCACATCATGGGAAAGTCAGCTAGACAGAATTTTCATTTTATATGCATTGCACTTTTTTTTTTTCCAGTCATGGGCCACACAATGTGAGAAATGGTATGTGCTAAAATACTAGAGACTGTACTGAAAAAAATTATGACACTTGCACTGATTTGCTCCTCTAACTTTCCAGCCTCACACACAGGTGTCTATAAAGAACTACTGCAAAATTTAATCTATGTATAGACTTGTATATAGAAGCATATAGAAAATATGCTCTTTTCTCTTGTGCATCAAAAGCAGATTTCTATGAAATGAATTGCATTGCATCCCAAATCAACAGTACATTTTAACAAGTAGGATAAAGTTATACATACAGCCAAAAATTCTTTAAGACGGTCTTCAATGCTTCCCTTGTGGATGGTAAATAAAGCTGCAGCAATCTGATTGATAGCTTTTGCCAAGCAATGAATGTTGTTGCAATGCCCTAAACAAAAACATACTCAAATCACCTCAGAACCATGTTGGAAAAGACAGTATTCTTTGGAAAATATCACCAAAGACTAAAGACACTTGTGACAATGAAAGAACTTTTAGCATCTTACACAATGGGGGCAAGGTACTCTTCCACACTGAACTTGCTATCAGGAAAGCCACCAGAAGCACAGATGTCCCTTCCAAATCCTAATGATCACAAGAACCTCAGAAAGATACCTGGGGCTTTTAGAAATAAGGGATATATTGGAAGTTTATTTCTCTTCTACAAAACTTAAAGAGTGTTAACACTTGACAAGGCCAAAAAGACAGGATTTTCATAAGCTAATTGACCATTTCTTCCCCCCTGTCTAAATGAACATCTTATGCCCAGACAGTATTCTTCAAAGAGATCTACAGGCACTCAAGAACAAAGGTGTTCTATTTCTGATTTTCATACATAACATCTTGCCTAAAATTCACCCAGGCTTCAGAGCCCTAGAAGGTGGTTAAATGACACCAGTTTTCACAGAAAGCAGAAGAACTGCTCCTCAGTAATCCTGATATTTCTTCCAGGCAAACTAAATTGAATATACCACTTTAAAACAAAATTAATATACATTTGGGCAAGTATCTTGGGCAAGTGTGAGCATATGAAGAGGTCTCTGAAGGACTTAACAAGTACTCAAGTATGCAAACATGCTGATTCTTGACGTATTTTTTGACCATTGTTGAGCACTGAGCTGATCTTTTCATTCAGTCATTTATCGTAACTCCAAGTTCATGCTTGAATAGTAAAGTCAGCTGGGCCCCACCACTCCACGTGAGAAAAATACATTTTTTCTCCATGTACATCCCTACTGTTACTTAAAATTAATTTTAGCTGTCATTTTATTGCCAGTTTACTCAGCATCATACCTCTCTGCAGCTCTTCACTCCTCTAATACCCTCAACAACTTCACATGATATATAAATTTTCTCACCTCACTCTTCAGCCCCACCATCCAGATCGTCTGTGAATATGCTGACTACTAGGTCCCAGTGAAGATCCCTGTGGATCTCCATCAGCAGGGCCCCCAGATTTGATACTCCAATTTTGTCTGTTATTTTTACATGAACATCAGTCAATAAAATCTGCTCTGCTTAATTCTGATTCAAATTTGTATTTGTCTCTGAAGAGGCTCATTTTATTCATGTGACTTCATTTTTATGTCTCCAGCTGTAGAAAAAGCATCAGCAAGGGAATTCAGCAAAGGAACTGCTGTCTTCCAACAGGTTTCAAGTATTTAGAAAAGAACTATGGCTCTTGCAGACTAGTGTTCTATTCTACCCCCTACAAACTAGACCTCTAGCCTGGTATTTGATTAGCAGTTCAGATTCTGTACTGGAAACAAAAGTAAAGGTCTGTTAGACTTTGAGCCATTATCTGGAACTAGTGGAAGAAACAGACTTGATCTTGAAGTAGGCAGAGGGAATGCAGACGTTGCTACAGCTGTCCAAGCACTGTCTGTATTTGGGAGACGTCTTGCCAGATTAGAAAGCTGAAACTCCTTCAAATCTGTGACTTGTTGATGGATTAATTCAGGATTTGTCCAGGGAATTTATGAATTTGCTTCATAAAGCAGAATTTATTAAGTTCACATTCTGGAAATACCATTTATATTAGCTGTTTCAAGCCAGATGTTCTACAATAAGGGTAGAACACAAGAAAAAGTAGTATTATGCAAGGAAGGCAGGAATGACAAGGTCTATTCTGTTTGTTCAGTTATTTTTGTAGAGCGAACATACTTTATGGACAGCTTTTGCTAGACTTTCCTCTCAATAAAAGAGCCCACTCAGTAAAGAATTATGTAATACATAGGCCATGTCTCACAGAACCAGTAGCAACTCCTAATATGGGCTTATTTGAGTGCAAGATGTAACTTCTCTCCAGTCACAGTTTCATGTCATCTATTAACTGTACTTTAAGAACTCACTTTGAAACAAGGCTTTGCCTGACTTCATCTTAAGAGTCAATGTAAATGAAACCACATAAACTGGAACATTTAAGCTACATGATATAAAGAATTATCTGTTGTTTCAGCCTGCTAAAAACATGATGACTAAGAGGGTCTTGGGTAGAGAGGAAGTTTGAGGAAGACAAACTTACCTGAGCTCTAACCTGCTGGAGAACCTCTAGCTAGCCTGACATATTTTTAGCAATTAATTTGCAGAGGGTTAAATGTGAAAATACAATCACCAGTAAAACTTTTAGTACTGCTCCCCTGGCAAGCCATACAGGTTTTGAGACTATACAGTTGGTAAGATCCTTTGAAGGAGAAAATGGTAGCAGGAAGTGCTTCCAGAGGATTTCTTTTACAAAACTATAACTAGGTAATTTTTAAGAGCTGTGATCTTACATACACATAAACAAGTTCATTTGGACAATCAACCTTGTCTTCAAACAAGGAAGTTTCTACCTCTGCCCCTCACCAATCACATTAGATATTCCCTGCTCTTGCCTACATTCTGAGACTTTTATTCAAGCATCATGACTTGGAAAAAGCTTGCAAAGAGCAATAGAAATACTACAAGAGCACAAATAACAGGAAACAACTCTGCAAGTTACAGACTGTTCTCCTCATTCATCAGAAAAAGCTTTTACCTTGAAAATTCTTAACTTTTCAAATAAATATTCAAGTTCTACTCATACATCAGATTTATCTAACATTTTCCACAACTGGAGAAGTTTACACTATCTGTTTTAAAATGAAACTAGAGTCAACAGATCCCCAGTCATTCCAAACTGAAGACTGATTAATCCCATGTAAAACAACAATACTGGGTCTCTAAAAAATGTGATTTGCATGCTACATTAAGTAATACAGAAAGCTTTCAAAATTTTTGGTATTTTCCTGGTACTTTAAATTTTCAGAAGCCAGTTTACACTTGCTTGGTGTGTTACAATTTTGAGCAAATTACAAATAATGGAACTTTAAAAACTACTTAGAGAAAACATGCATCCCACTGAATGGAAGCAGTATAAACATGGTCTTTTATGTGAGTCATGTTACACATTACAAAGGAAATAGCTTAAACAGCCGAAAGGTGACTTTTGTATGTACTGGAACAGTACTGTCTGTCTTTTTTCAACTTAAAAAGAGAAAGGAAACTTCTGTGGATTACATGCAAAGAATTTTATTGAGGCATAGATTATTTTTTTTAAATAAGGAAGTTGAACTATCGTGTAGGAAAGAATTCTGTTCACCACTTATACCTTCCAGATTCTGTTTTCAAAACTTTATGCTTGGCAATACAAACAGCATATTAAATATAGAAAAGACACCTTGCATGACTGGCCCAAGGCCAATGTAAAGATTACTAAACCATTAATACTTATTAGAATATATTATATTAGATAATACGTGTCACACTAATTAATGCAGAATATGTGCCCCAACAATTCCACGTTAGGACAAGATTGCCCCCTGCAGTGTCTGAACTGTTCTGAAAATTTCAAGTACCAAAATAATTTTTCATAGAAAGTTATCTCAGATAAGAGTTAAGTAAATGCTTTTAAAAGTACTTTCAGAAGAACTTGCCTGAATTAAGGCTGATTTTTGAATTTGTTCACTATAAAATATAATTAAATATTAAAGGCAAATATATTCAAGACACTACCAGAACTATTGTGAAGACAGCATTCCCAGCAAATATTGAGCTGACTCTACATTACCTTCAATGGCGGGGCTATACTGAGACATCACATTACTAGCCAAAGTTGGCAAGGAGACAGCCACGAAGACCATTAGAAGGCAAGCAATTTTATATTCTTCTTCTGGACTAATGTTTTCTAAAACCAAAAATAATAAAGTTCTTTAATTAAAGAAGTAATCTTGAAATATTTCCTTTCAGCTGCAGGTAGATCAGAATGTAAAATGTTTGACCAAATTGAAATTTAAAGCAAAATCCAACAAAGTCAATGTTTGTATTGTGAAAAGAGGAATATTAATGTCAGTCTTGCCAAAAGACACAGAGTAGGGCTGCAAAATGTCCAGTCTGTTATCTACGAGAACAAAAAGAAGCTGCTGCCATACTATTACTTCTAACGATTTAGTTACTAAGTCTTCAATATGATGAGCAGAATAGTAAACTTTTCATGCTAGTGTAAATCCAGTTATTGCTCTAAGGTAAGAAGAGCTCCTCTTGCACTCTCCCTTTGGCAAGTGAGCAGAAGGTGATGGTGCACTCGTGTCAATTCACACTAAAACCTTGTGCTTACAAAAACAGCAGCATCATCACACGTTAGCCTAAAATTAGTTTTTTAAAAAGTCAACAATTGGTGACATACAGAATTTATCTCTATGAAAACCAAATAAAAGCAAAATATTTCAAACTCCAAAGGTAACAATCAAAATACAAGATCATAAACCTTTATGAGAATATACAGAAATTCTCTGTCTTGTTGACTTAGCTTAAACATTTCATAGCTGTACCATAAGGAAAATAATCTATGTAAAATGCCATTTAGATATCAGATACCTTACAAAGATATACTTCCGTATATTATACATATAATGTAAACAGAACAAATACACTTTGGGTTGCTTTTTTTTTAAGTGCACAAAGAAATTGTGCTTGGGACTTAAATTCAAATATTGTAATGCCCCTCTGTATTTTCCCCTCTCAAAGTAACTACTATTGAAGCAAGAAAAAACAACTTAGGTAGCATTTAAAATATTCATGGTCTTGTTCTAACATTAACTATCCACAACACACAGGGGGGAAAAAAGTAATGAAATGCTCAGTAAGGAAGATAGGAAAAAAAGCTGAAGACCATCAAAAATCACCTAGGAGCCTTAATTCATGTCTTTGAACATGCCAGAGTAAACAAAACTGAAAAGCTTAGACAGCAGTGCCTTAAAGCAATGAAGAGGAAGCGTGATACATGCTAATTCTCTAACATATTCATTTTACTATGTTTTCCCTTGTAAACTTCATGTTAACACTTGTAGGACACACTGGTAACAAAATATTGTAAAATTCATGAGCTGCATTCAGTTCCTAATGCTTACTTTGGTGACAGATTTGTTACACATCGGTGCAACAGAACTGATCAAGTTCTTCACAAGACACTCTTATTGTCATTGTTCTTAAATTACAGCAGTGTTCACCATTAAATTCCTTCAACATCTACCTGTTATCCTTTTCTAGGTCATCACATCCATTCATGCATATTTGAAAAGATTCTCAAGCTAACACCAATAAACAGCAGGCACAAGTAATTCATCCCCTTATGCCATTTATGAAGTTTATTGAAGGAATACAAAGGAGTCAAGATATACAAGTTTCCTCCCAGCACTTTAAACACTTATTTTCTTTTTTTAACATTTATATTTTTGGAATTGGAACGTCTTACCTGATTTTTGGGAAGACAGTGCTACGACCAAGGCAGGATCAATCTCACAAGGCAATCCAGCAGCTGATGACAGTTCATATACATTCATTGCCACCTGAGGACCAGAAGAAAAACAACACTGAATACTTTCATGTAAAGATGACGAAGCACAGTTTTTGCTGTCACATTTAAAATGAGTTTGAGGCACTAAGGAATTTCAGAGATTTGGCAAATATTAGACAGAAACTGTAGATTTTGTTTGTTTCTAACCTCCACTGAGCAGCTGCATCTGTACTTTGTGCACCAGATGGCAATTTTGTTGTGTCAAGCCAAACAAAACTCAGGTACTTTCCTACATTACCTCCAAAGCAACACCCTGACTTCCAATTAGCTGTTTCTACATCTTTCTTTAATATTCAAAAGAAACTAACATATTTTCTCTACCAGATCTAAAGTATCAGCTAACATCTACAAATACAGCATTTTTAAACAAAAGCCAAAAGTCACAAACTGGTGAAAGAGAGTAATGCAGAAGTCTTACAAGATGCAAATGTTACACAGATTCAGTGTTCATTGACTCCAGACACCAAAAAGTACAGTCTAAGTGGTCACAGCACTTGGAGGAACTAAGAACATTTTGAAATGTATTCCATTTCCCAGCCCATTCCAGGATGTCTCTTTGGTTACCATTAACAAGCATTCAACACTGTTGTTTTCTCTTTCCATTTACTATTTCAACGAAGGTTCTGAAACCATAGTTCAGATGACTCTCTGCAAAAGCAGGTCTACACCAAATAAAAATGAATACAGGAAACACTAGCAATGTCTTACTGACATTAGTATTTGAGAAGTTTTACACTTTTCCCATAAATTCTCTTTTATAGTTGAGCAGTTCCATGTAGTGAATACTGTGCAGACCATCCTTGTGTGCTCAGGTAGCCTGGCTACCTGAGGGCAAGCTTTGGTATGAAGAGCATACAATGCTGTTTGCAGAGTCCTGCATGAAAAGAATTACAGACCATATGGACAGGACGTGGTTCACAGCCAACAGGCTCAAAAGAATCATAGAATCCCAGAATGATTTGCATTAGAAGGGACCTTAAAGCCCATCCCATTCCACCCCCTGCCATGGGCAGGGACACCTTCCACTAGACCAGGTTGCTCCAAGCCCTGTGCAACCTGGCCTTGAACACTTCAGGGATGGGGCAGCCACAGCTTCTCTGGGCAACCTGTGCCAGGGCCTCACCACCCTCAGAGTCAAGAATTTTTTTCCTACTATCTAATCTTAAACTACTCTCTGTCATCTTAAAGCCATTCCCCCTTGTTCTGTCAGCACATGCACAGTGGAACAAATGTAAGCCTGTTTCTAAAAGCCTGTGTAGACAGATCAAGAATTTAATATTAAAAACATCCAATTAAAAGGAGAAGAAATCCCCATTTTGACAGTCACCCCAAATCATCGTTTTGGGAACAGTAACATAAAAATAACATTTCATAACAAGTATTCATTTCATCAACAGCTTTAGAACTATTTATACTTTGCTTAGTAAATTCAGTACATAGGAAATTACTATGTTATGATGTCCTAAAATATGCCCAATTGGGCAACTGTTCCAATCCATTGTACAAAACCTTGTAAAGATCTATCTTTGATGATCTTGACATGCCTTTCACAAAAAAAAAAAAAGTTTGCCTTTGTTACCTACAGTTGCTCAGCTGGGCCAACAGAAAGCTCAGACAATGAGCAGCTAATTGTTCACAGGGCTTAATTGTTAGCAGGCTTGAAGAACAGTCCTGGCCCTTCCAACAAGATCTTTTCAAGACAAAGCTCTGGCAGAGTTGTGGGGGAGTACATGTCAAGAGCTTCCAGTACTCCCAACAGGCACTATGGACAAGAATACCCAGGTCTCCTCCATGCACAGTCCTCCAACATTATCCAGACAAGCTGTGAACTCTCCAACAAGTCTACATGGCATCACATCATACCATAAGACACGACATCTATGGTTGGTATCGTGTATACCAGCATGTGGGAGTACACCCACAGCAGTTAAAATTTATTTCAGACACTTATAACTAAAAAAACCACACACCAACACACAAAATAGGTATATTTAAGAATCACAGGAGAACTACAGCAGAGACAGAGAAGGCCAACAGCCAAATACTATGTGAAGCAGAAGGCAACTAGGTAATGCCATATGGCAAGAGCCAGACAGCAACCCTCAGCAGCGTTTTATTTTGCAGTAGATAGCTTTTTGTTTTCCATGCAATTATTCCAGTGACTGTAAATTACTCCGCTGACTTCAAGAAAAGAAGCAGCAATTACTACACTTTCTTGTATCTGCTGCTACTAATGAATTCAGTGATGTCTTTGGAGATCCACTAAAATGTTTCAAATGATCTGTTATCATCAGCTTTAAAACATTAATGGTAAAATACTGTCTTCAATGATTACTGTTGCAGCCTTTATCCCACCCTACTTTTCAGCACTTCTTTGATACCAGAGGGTGTAAGACACTTTCTGAAAAGATCAAGCAAAGTAAGCAGTGAACTTCCCATCTCATCTCTTCTGGATGCTGATTCCTCAAATTCAATGCTGTATTGAACATGATGCTCTGGTGATCAATGATTTTCTCCGCAACTACTACGGGAATTTTAGAAGGGCTTTTCTTGAGAAGTGCAAGGGCAGCTTGCATCATTTTGATATAACTTTTTTCATGACCTTGTACATTTGAACTTAATTTTCCATAGCATTTCCACAGAATTCCTCTGTTGTGGTATGAATTTCAATGTTTTCTGGGACATCTGATGTGCTGAGGCCTGAATAGCAGGCCTCAGCCAGAGTTGACTTACAAGATGAATCCTGGGCACTGTGTGAACACCATCAGTATCATTTAGCTAAAAATAGATGACAAAGACACTTATGCTAGCTCTGTATAACCGTGTCTAGTTATCTGCAAGAAATGTATCATTTTAAGAAACTTCCCCAACTGACATGAATAGAGGCTTGTTTGTAGGGTATTTTAGGGGAAAACCCTCCCAGCTGAGGCTTGGGCTCTGGCCAAGCCCTGGCCCCTGCTGGTCAGGATGCATGCTATCAGATCCTGGAGTTTCTGTGCTAAAAATATAATCAAGTTACTTTGACTTACTCATTTGGGCCTATTTGGACCAATATTTGGGACTATTTGGACCCTCACCTATGGGTGGATGCACCGTGTAGGATTTTCCCAATTGCTGGGAGGGGTTCTCCAGGTCCTTGCTGCTAAACAGGGCTCCCCAGTGACTGTGGACTCTGGATGACGGTAAAGTTTCAGGCAATTGGTGATGGATCTTTCGCAATCACTATCCTTTCTCTTGTATAGTAATGATTAGGTGCATTACCTTGCTTATTTTTGCTCGTTGCTAAAGCCGAGTGCATAGTTTTATTGACTGTATCATTTTACTTTTGTGTTGCCTTTACATTCATAGTAAAATAAGACCTTTCTTTCCATTGGTGTCTATGTTCTTTAAATCGCCCCGGCAGAACAACATCAGACATTCCAGGCTGGTTTATCAGCATTGCAAGTTTCAAAGAGCATGTGATTATATTTTGGAATGAAATAGCATACATGTAAAATTTCAGTAATTTTAACTGAAAATGGAGCCAGAATATAACTGCTGAACTGGGTCTTCTGAAATCACAAAGCCCACAGTGATGGATTCCGAACTTTTAAAAGGAGGAGGATGTTTCTTATTTAATGAATTTTCATGCACAGAGAACTTAGTTACTTTCCACAAGAGTTAACAGCAAAATGTGAACTTCCAGTTCAGGGATAACAACATATTCCGGCCCTTAAAAACCATACTTTGCTCAAGAGCAGATTTCTAAAAGTTGTTTCTGGAAAAGTTAAAAAGATGTACATTGTATATCCCAGTGCACATTCCCTGCAAATCAAAATGCTGCAATACCATTAAGCAGCTGAAATCCATCACAGACTCCAAGCTGCAATAAGAAATTAAAAACCCTGCTAGACTTCAGCTACTGTGCATGTTCAGAAGCCATGTGATGTGCCAACAAAGGTTTTTGGATGGAAACATACTCTCATTCAGAACCTTATTTAAGCTGCTAACTTTTTTTTCCTCAAGCATTTCATACAGTGGGTTCACAAAAATTTTCAATTTAAGGTCAAAATCAGACTTGTTGCTATTACATGCCCAGAGCTCTAACCACATACACAGAGTCCTTGAAATATTTAATTTTACCAGTTGTACTGTTCACAATATGAAGCAGCTATGCATTCTTCCCCTTGTCATGTTTTAACACTTGATACACCTTGTTCTTAAGTCTATGAAAGTTCTCAAATGCGATCACAGGCATATAAAGACTTGTGCTTATCCTATCAGTTGGTTGAGACTTTTTCCCCAGAATATTAGGAGGCTGCAGATCCCGCTCTTAAGCGGGGGGGAAAAAAAAAAAAGAAAAATAAAAAGGTTGTTCTTTGTGTCTGGATGTTCAACACTAAGCATGAAAGTCTTGCCGCTTACATATTTTAGGTAAACTCCAAAACGACTGTCAGCCTTTCAGCCAAAAATTACCTTCATGTCAGTCTCTCTTGGAATGTGATCTTTGAAGTCCTCAATGGAACTTACAAGGAAAGGAATGTGGTAGGATAAGACCTAAGAGACACAAACACACACAAAATGAGAAAGATTACTTCCCGTATTAATCATCAGTTAGACACTACCATCATTTTACTGGGCTTATTTTCTTTTTAAATGGGTTTTTATTTGAAGCATTTATATTTCTTTGAAGACATTAAAGCCTAGTAAATGTTTGCAATAAAGAAGTGAAATAAAAGCCTTTAAAATGAGTAAACACAGAAAACATGATCTAAACTAAATTTGATGTTTTAATGCAACAGTTCTCTGAACAGTACTCAAAAAATAAGATGCCCTCACCCAAGCTGCAATTCAAAGTTCAATTACAACTGAGTATTACCATTTTACCCACATGTTGTCAACCTTTTAAGAGGTAGCATTCCTGAACAGTGAAGCTTCAAATATCCCATCATTCCATTAAGTTAAATACAATGAAAATGATTCAGAACATATTCAGTTCTTTCTTACATCTCTAAGTGCTTCCTGTGCCAATGACCGAAAAGACAAGATAACACCAATAATTGTCATTCTCTTCAGAACACTGTCAACAGCTGAAAAGAGAACAATGAACAAAGTGTTGATGTTTACAAGCTCAATAGAAACAAAATATTTGATGAAATATTGAAAATAGCAAGGTACTGAAACAATGGCATTCCTTAAAAGAGCCAAAATAACCAGTGCCAAAGCAGGTTTTTATAGCTGAATCCACAATGGGATTTTCAGTAGAAGACTATCACATTGACCACTTCCTGGAATGAAACCTAGTATACACAGCTGACAGTACTGGATGCTAGCACTGATTCTGTGCTTTCCTGAGGCCAAAAATGTCTCTTTATTGTAATTATGTTTTATTTCACATTCTACAGCTATGTACTAGGCTTCCAGATTACTGCTGCTACAGCTACATATTATCATGCCTGAAATGATGCTCAAAACTCACCACTAATATAGTGCCTGTGCACTAAATAACACTGAAATCTTACTTTGCACATGAGAAGACTGGAAAAGTTTAAAATGATCCATCAGTTTATATGAGCTCACATACATTTTGCTGCTTATGGACACTCAATACAAAGAAATTAATTTTTCTCGTTTTCTTTATAAAAACAGATCCAGAAGAAATCTTTAGTAGGATCTTGTGAGTTACCTACATGATAATCTTTTAAAGAGCGCTGCCATCTGGTCTGGCTTGTCAAAGCTGGTCCTCATTTGTGTTAGAACTTCAACGTTCTCCACCACAAGTTTCTATAAAAAAGCAAGGATGCATGTCAGCTATAGATTTCAGCATGTTAACTGGATAAATGCCTGATTTAGGACATTTCAACTTGGCAGAAAAGCAACCAATCCCATGGAATACAGATGTACCCACTGTGTTTGTAATGGAACTACAATATCAATATTATCATCAGTCACTACTATACACAAAAGCTCTGAATCAAAAAGCGGAGGATTAGATACTTCTTAGAACATGATTTTTGTACTGAGCAATGTGTACCGCATCTTAAAGCAAAGGAATGTAACTCAGTAAAATCAGACAGTAGCTCCCTGTGCCACTCAGCTTTTTAGAAGAAAAGTATACATATTACAATAAAAATGTAAATTCACAAAGTAATCAATTCTTTTGGATTGTTGCTTTCACAAATTATGCTGAAATTTAATGCTGGTAAAATTGAAAAATGGAATCGAGTGGAAGTCAGATTGTTAAGCCTTGGTGCAGCTTACTTGAAATTTTCTTCCACTATAATGTAAAATAAAAGCAAAGACATACGTCCAAATCCCAACACCTTAGCCTGAAACAGTTAAACTCAAGTGTAGAAGTTTTCATGTCAGTTTGGCCAAAGGAAAGAAAATGTGTCTGTTTCTAATTTTTAACAGCTCTCATACATGCAACTTGTAACATTAGAGTAAACGTAATAACTTTCCCAAAATCATTCTCCAAATATGTATCAGTTTAAACTTTAAATTACAGAGATTTCATAATCACATCTCTAAAATGTCAGATCCAAATTTCCTGCTAGCTGAGGAACTTCAGCTGTGCCAAGCTGTATTTTTAAACTCTCTTCAAGCAAAAAATAGGTAGTTTATTCTTATAAAAATATTTTTGCAGTCTGAATGCTAAGTACCCTATTTGAGAAAGGGAAAAGTGATTCTCTCTCTTTAGATAGAGGACAATCAACAGCTAAGAAAATATACATCTCTTGTTTCTTCTGAACATTGAAGAAAGTGTTTCCTTCTATTTAAAGAAGACTTCAATTAATGTTTTATATACTAAATGATATCAAGGTAAAAAAGAACTGAAGGATGGAGGGAGAAACCAAGATATTTTGGATTGGGGGTGGTCTTCCAAAGTGATTATTAATAGTTTTATTTTTCAAGTAGGTACATTCCAATCCATCTTAATTACCAGAGGTGGCAGCAGGAAAAATTAATATTCATCAAACATGTAGGCCACTATAAGCTTGGAACATGATTATATATATTTCATAAAATCTAAGAGACATACCTGCAGGAACCTACTGCTATGGACCCACGAAGATCTAACCTTTGATAATTTTGCTAGCTGCTTTAATAGTTTTATTTTGCTTCACTTCAACCCACACTGAGAACAGGGCAAAACATAGCATCTGGCAAGCATGCAGATTAAATTTCAGAGTAAATATTCCCGTGACCACAGGAGGAAAAAACCCAACACAATCTATAATGCTGCTATAAAATCAATGGTGGTCTGTGTTTACTCCCACTTCGTAGTAAGTAGCCTGTGCAAAGCAGATCTGTCCAACAACTGCACTGTATCATGATCATGCTATACCCTTAAGATCAAGTCTATCCATAATCCACCGACTCTCCCTACTTTCTTATTTTCAGTGAAAAGCAAGGAGAGAAATAAGCGATACAAAATGCAGCGAACTAACCAAGAATCTTTAAGGTC
This sequence comes from Gymnorhina tibicen, assembly GCA_013399875.1. Classification (NCBI taxonomy): domain Eukaryota; kingdom Metazoa; phylum Chordata; class Aves; order Passeriformes; family Artamidae; genus Gymnorhina; species Gymnorhina tibicen. Next base: position 46,928 of record VXAZ01002125.1, on the reverse strand, counting down.
ACTTCCCTTCTGATGCCTAAGCTTTTTATATATTTTTCATACATTTGTAGCTTTATAGATTGCTAATGCATGGTTGTAGATTCCTACCCTTTCCCCCTAGATTTTAGAACAATAAGATAACCTTGTAATACATTCCTGAAAATACTGTTTAGTCTTCTTGTCAGGAAGAGGGCCTACAAGAACAACATTTTGTTTTCCAACCAGAATCTGAGAAGTCATAACAAGAAGTGGGGCAAAGAAGCCCTTGGATCAACTCCAAGGGGCTGACTCAGAGGTGGATTACTGAGGCAACCGAATCTCTTACTGGATGTACCGGTTAGCTATCCTAATTAATCAACCTTATAAAATTGTAGAAATCCAGTGGCAAGTGTCTCCATTACCACTGGGACACCTGGAAGCTTCCAATAAAAGTCGGCTTTTTATTTTACTATTCTAACACTGTTCCAAGGGTTTTTTCTCTTTTGATTATAGGCAACACTTCCGACCCAAACTGTTCAACGACTATGTCTAGAGTGCACATGTGCATGCACATGATGCACTTCTATGGTGAAAGCCAAAGCAAGACTGGTTTGCACTGAAATCAAGATGGGCAATTTTAAACCAAACAATGTATCAGAACTTGGCATTTTACTTTAAATCCCTCAAAAGTCTCCAGAATGCAAGACTGAAGGTAATGTGCCCGTGCACATTGTTACTCAGTCAAGTTTTCAGCTTCACAAAGGATAACCAGCATATTCATTTAAGATTTAAAAGGAGTAGGCTGGAATACAGTTCAAACAGTGACTTAAATGAGGCAATCTTCCCCTTCTTGCCCCAGTCTTAAACTTCAGATATAAAACTGACACCTGGTCCCACTTTGCAGGAAGCAAAGTAAGCATGCTGAACCCTACTTGTAATAAATTCCCCATTCTCTCCTCTTGTTGCTTTCTTCCCCCAAACACAGATGGCTTCTCAGTGCTCTCTTGCTAAGCCAACTATCTCAGCCAAAGAGATGAACATTTTATTACTTTGTTTTTTCCTCCAAATATGTGGTCATGCACATGTGGATCTACATTATGCTCTGCTTACCCTCAGCAGTATCAGAAAACAATGGATTTCAGACACAATTTAAAGTTACTTTTTAAAAAATACACACACCTACAATATAAACTGTGCTGATTTTCAGGAAATATGATGACTCCTCAGTAAGTGCACAAATAGTACAGCAACAAACAGTTGCCTAAGGCCTTTGTGCATCACTTGAAACATGACGGATGTCACTTTGTGCATAGCGAGGAGTTACAGAATTTAACATTAAAACCACACCATTCTCACCTGGAAAGCCTCATGCTCTAACTCAAAAATTGGAATGGGTGTAAGGAATCAACTACCCTGGCAGGCTGGGCACTCAGGTCAGGGTTGCTGCATGCTCTTAAAGCCAGCTTGGAAAGCATAAGCAGCCCCTCTTCTAAAGCTGTGACAGTGAATAAAAGGCTTCAAACCTTTTTATCATACATCTCAGCCTTTCAGCAGCACTGCAATTCAAGTTTTTACAAAGAAAACAAGATCCTCGAAAGTGTAACAGGATATATTAACACCACACACTTCTAAAGGTCTGGTATGCTAACAATAAATTGTTATTGAAGAAAAAAAGGAAGTTCCTTAGTTCTCTTAGGTATTCATGTACTTTTTCAAAAATACAGCATGCATGAATAGTTACAAAAAATTCCTTAGTTCAATCAGTGGTTAAATAAACTGAAAATTACAAGACATAATAACAACTTGAAATTAAATTTGGAAATGACACTATAAGAACAAGTCATATGGAAAAAAACATCTAGGCCAATTAGCGACATTTTAATAGCATGACTATCCAGAGAAAGTAGTGTGTATTATTAGATTTATTAAAACCTCTTTCCAGAAAGAGTTACACAGGTACCAAGTGGTTCCCTGTCACTGTTTGCTGTTTTAAATATACATGAAACTGATTTCCTTTACATGTCCCCATTTCCAATTTTTTTCATTGCATCAGCTTTATTATTTGTTTGTGTTGCTGTAGATGTGAGGCTTACTTATCAAATTTATAATAAATGGTTACTGTTTATAATTATATTAGACATTTATAATAAATGGTTACTGTTGAGCCAGGGGGAAAGACATGTAAAAATGAGGAAAACTAACACAGAAAATGGGACCTGAAGTCTTTCATCCATGTAAACTAAACAATAGATGCATACACACATCGTTAAGAAATAAGTCCTTATAGATTACTAAAACAGATTTGAGATTTTCCTGCAACATTTGCAGTCAACAGTCTTGGGTAAGGGCTTCATGAACACCTGGAGATCTTGAAAAACGTTTCTCTTCCCACTGATGATAAAAAGAGACTTGACTTCTAACTTAGGGTATCGAACACAGAAATGAACAGTCTGCATAAAGTCCTGCACATTCAGCTGTTGAAGAATGTGGGATACACACATACTGCCTGTGCAAACTTACTACAAAAGAAGAGTAAAATTCACAGCTTCATCGGTTTGTTTGATGAAGTCATTTTAAAAAGACAGCATGCAGAAACATAGGTATTAAATAACCTACAGGAAACTTAACCAGAAAACTACTGCCTTCCCACCCACCAGTTTCCAAGGTTACCTTAAGCTCAGCAACCTGTGAAGAGATGTGCCACATCAGACTTTCACTTAAGAACTTCATGCCATATGGTCCCAGAAGTTCAGAAAGGGCTCTCATTTCTGAGAAATAAAAGAAACTGTTATACTTCAAACATTCTGTCTTCATTTATTTGCAGCCCATCATGTATCTAAGCATGGTGTTTTAAGTGCAAAAATATTTTACCCCAAAGTATAATTTTAAAGACAAGAATTTGTACAGTAGTAGAACTGAAGCACTAGTCACCAACACATAATATACCCATCTCTTCAGCTTAAATGCAATGCTACTTTGACCAAAAATAGGAAAAGTGAGACAAGAGGCAGGATGAATAAAAAGTACTTAAAATACTACTGAAGGCTAACAGATGTTAACTCTAAGAGTTAGCTGTTATTTCAATAACAGTTGCTCTGAGAGTTACTGTTACTCCAGTTACTCAAGCAATACAATAACTGTCCTTCACAAATATTGCATAGAAATACCAAAGTTTACCTGATATATCAGAGTATTCCTCAGCATTAAATGTCAATTCATTTTCTGTAGGCAAATTTACAAATGCCTTCATAGCCGGGAAATAGGCTATGTGACCATTGCTGACTTGCCGTAGCAAAGTTTCCAAATACCTTATCAGAAAGGGGAAAAGTTTTAGATGAAAAGGCACATGTTCATGGATACTCAATACAGATGAAGTATAGTTGTCTGACACGGGACAGCAAAGCCCACAGACTGAAGCTTTATTTTCATAGTTCAACTGATGCCTGCATTTTATTCTGTATCTCGTCCCTATAAAAAGTGTCAGAAGTTCGCCAACAGGCAAACTTTAAGGTGCTTTTAACAGGTATAGAGAGAAGTAAACATGTGATGTTGGAAACTTAAGAAAATTTAAAATAACTCCACTTCTCCAATTCCAGATTTTTCATTAAACAGCAGCAACAAAAAATCTCTAAAAAATTTGTAACAAGCGTTCATATAATTACTTACCAATTTGTGTACAGACTGGTAATGGTTGGCTCACCATGACTATCTAAATGCTGGGTTTGCTGAAGCAGAACATTGTTAAACACTCGTGTAATGTCGATCTGTACATAATTTTCTATTGATTGGAGGACTGTCATATAGGCTCTTACACTGGTCAACAGCTCCGAAGGCTTTGCAATCTCTTGCGTTGCTTGATTATACATAGTCATTCCAACAATTGACCTTTTAGAAACAAAAGCATTGGAAATAAATACATTCTTTCCTTAGTAAAATTCAACAAAGATGCAGCTATAAAGATGATTTTACATCCACAGATTTTCGTAGAATCATAGAATGGCCTAGGCTGGAAGTGACCTTAAAGACCAGCTAGTTTCACCCCCCCCGCCATGGGCCGGGACACCTTCCACTAAACAGGTTGCTCAAGAGCTCCATCCAATCTGACCTGACACGCTTTCAAGCATGGAAAATATTCATTTTACTTGAATACTTCTCAAATCTGCAAGTATAAAACTCTAATAAATGCACATACTACACCAGCACTTTTAAAAACTGTTTTGGATTCCAAAGACAAATGTATCTGTGGTTCCAGCAAATATTTCATGAGACTAAGAATACTCACCAAGCACTTTTCAAAAGAAGATTTTTTCCCCCCATATATATGTATATGAGCAATTCACACTGTGCACAGCTTATGTAACAACTACTTTGGCAAATAAATTAATGTTGAAGTCTTTTAAAATACAGAACTTCTGGGAAATGCAAAAGCAATCATGTATTGAAGTGTTCAAAGCATAATAACACAAAAAATTATTTGACCAAAGCTGCTGTTATAGTTTTAGTTTGAAATATCTTTTAAAAAACCACATAGCTATAGTGCAGTATGAATTGAAAAATATATCCAACATATACGTTAAGTAAATAAACAGAAATCCTATTAATGAAAAATACATCTCCCTTTAGCTAACACAGTGGCTTCTATCGTTAATCAAGGAGTCAAGAAATTGCAGGACATACTTTAATTTGTTCAAATTCTCACTATGAATAAAACCAGGTTTCTAATAACAGATGTTCGTAGACTAGCTTTCAAGCTAGAGCAGAACTGCACAAAGGACTGTATATTCCATTTTAACATACATGGACACGGACCTTACCCAGTATATCACTGGAACCAGGTCCTCAAACAAACTTTATCGGGGGTCCTTAAAAGCAAAGTCTTCTTAGTAAACAAATACTTGTACAGTGTTTATTTTAAGCTTATAATGGTCTCAGACTTTAAGAGCTAAGCTTTTAAGTAGTATGTACTTTTCAAAAGCAGAACAGCAATAAAAAAAGAATTCGGTAGATCACAACCTTCATCACAGGTGAATGGGATGAGTTATTCTGGAGGAGAACATCACATTATTTAAACTAACTTTTTTGTTGTTGCTTGGGCATAAGTAAATAAGTATTTTCAATAGTTTGTTTCTGAGGCAGTCTCTTATTTTAAAATAATTCAAAATTGATACAATAACAAGATTAAGTGGCATAATAATAAGCTCCAGCCCAATCACACGTGACATAGAGAAGTTTAAAACAGTAAACAAATCCTAACACTGTCTTTAAAGGAACACTGCAAGCCTCTGAAAAAAATGCCACTTAAAGGTCTAAAAAAAAATTATAAATTGAATATCTATTCTGCTCAGCTAACAAGTTTCATTTCTTTCATGAAGCAAGGATAAGGAAAGCAGTCTCTGAAAGTAATGTCTGTTGCTTCAACCCCAATTCACAAACCGACCTCCCCCAAATTAAAATAATAAGCACAAGTGACCAACACTGGTCTAAGTTCATAAACCTGAAGAGCTGACTTCTTAAAATGTCATGAAGTCATCTTCACTTTCATGCCACCTTATCTTACTGATGGAATGCTCCAGTGACCTAATATGTCTTGATGATTAAACTGATTAAGCCTTATACCCTGCCTGAAATATATAACTAGTAATTTTTGGTATAAAATAGTAGGATAGCTGACTGGTTTAATATGAAGTCCTCTCCAGAAGTTGCCATTTGCCTATTTCTGTAAAAAACTGTGGGAAGATTGAGGTAAGAACAGACAGGAATATCAAGCATCAACACTTCTTATTAAAAAAAAAAAAAAAAAGTAACTGCACATATTCTCAGTTGGCTTTGTCAGGTCTTGACTTCTGATTTCTAGACTTCCTTTCAGCAAGGCAGTCTAAACTCTAGACTCAAACACTTGAAAACAATCCAGCACTGTGCAAGAGAATGATGGGAATACATGTCTTCATAAATGCCTAAAATCAGCCATCACCAGCTCCTACAAAATGCACAGGATTGGGAATGCAGGATCTGGCTGTTAAATAGATTATATAGATTTCAGCATATTTTGTTTTAAAACAGGAACTGACTATTGTGTATGTCTGCACATGTAACTTAATAATCATTTAGTTGGAATTCTACTCATGGTTTTCACAATACACCCTTAAAACCTAGTTTAATGTAGTAAGTACACAGTATTTCCAACATAAACTAGTAACGGCTTATCTTGTGTATCAACGCTTCTAACTCTACAATATTTCTTACTTGGTAAAGCGGATTTCCAGGTGAGATGTCAAATATTCTCTCGGGGTGAATGTGTGTTCCCAAACCACCATGTTTGGTACATAATTGATTGAGAAGCAGAGCTCAGAAAGCGCAGTATGCAGTTTGTCCAGGCTTTAAGAATAGACAAGAAATTAAGAAAAATATTTAATATAACATAAGTGTATATTATCATGGAAGGCACACGCTGAATGGATAATGCCTCAAAAGCAGGTACAGGTCTAACTCTTCATTATCATGTTCTGCTTTGAGACATTTTTCTACCATATTTAAAAACCAGTATTTTGGCCAAGAACACATCCTACAATTGCATACTGATCTGCATTGCATACAGTGATGTGAGATTTATTTTTTTTATATATATCTATACATATACATGTATGCTCTTTTCCCCCCCCAAAAAGACTAGACTGTAAAGTGATTTTTCCCTAACTGAATAAACAATACAAATAATGTTTCCTAGTAGGCAGTAATAAAAACCTAAAAATATTGAGGGAATGAATCTTAAACTAAATTATTTTCCGTCAACTTCTCTAATCTTTACAGTTCTCTGCTGTTTGGTTGTTGCAACTGTAGCAAAACCACTTCCCCCCTTCAGCAGGGTGTGAATTTAAGCACCCCCAATCACAACACTTCCCTTTCCTCCTTCTTCCTTCCTCTTCATACTTTTATCATGCTACCATTCTGATCTCTGATCTCTCCTTAAACCTATCTTATAGCCATTCCTACCCTATCATCTCTTACACCCCAAACTGTATTTATTAACCTTTCCTCTTACCTCTTCCAGGTTCGGTTTTTGGTTTTGCTATTGATTTGCTGGTGCTCTCAGTTTTTCTACAGCCACTAACAAGGAAACCTTCCCCACTTGATAAAGGCACTGGAGCCACAACTCCATGTCAGCCATTAGCCTTACAGCAGCAAGAACTTCCTGCCCAGCCTGTACTTAAGAGGGCTAAAGCAAGGTAGACTCGAAGATGCCACCCACTCCTCGGACTCACATGCCCACAATTAATGAGACTATTCAGGAAGCCTAGCTACAGCACAGGGATTCTTTCTGCTCAGGAAAGGAAACAGCCAAGGTGATAAATTCAAGTGGCAAACATTCCTACTACCTATGTAACAGAATTCAGTCTCTATACAAGCCACAGAAACATCATAAGCTCACAAACCACAAAGCTGTCAAACAGCCAATTAAATTTATTCAAACAAATTAAGCAAGAAGCATTCAATATGTAAAAACACATTTTGACTTGGGATTCAAGGTGAACGGAACAGTAGAAGCAGCTTACTTTGTCACAACCAATCTGTTTTTCCTCATGCTTTCTACTCCTGGTTTCTCCCTTTCAGGTTCTCCTTTCTTTCCAGTCTGTTTTTTTGACTTCTTGTTCACTGCCTGACTGATGGTTTTGGCACAATGTTTTGGCAACAACTAATAAACAAAAAGAAATAACCCCTCCAAATTAAAATCCAACTTTTTTAGCACACTTCATCACATAAATAACACATTCTTCCTTTGACACAATTCTAGTATTAAAAATTCTTGCTCAAATCACCTTCAATTTTACAAACAGAAAGCTTACCCAAAACAGAGAGAAAAAAAGTGAACAGGAAATAGAACCATAAAAATCCAGAAAGTTGAACGGAGAAAATCTCAAAGGAAAATTAAAATAGACACAACCACACTCACCTGATCACTCAGTGTACATTGTTCTGTGCAAATGTCTGTGATAAGATTTCGAGCCTGCTTAGCCATTTCATCCAAGAACATGTTACACAAGGAAAGACTACGATCTCCAATATGATGTCGCTATTAAAAAGTGAGAAAAGGAAGCAGGATTTTCAGTTTCCCATCAGTACTACAGTACTGCAGAGAACAGTTCACTAATCATATAACTAGGATATGGGAAATAATAAATTAATTACTCGTCAGTAATCTTGACTCCAGGCTATTTTTTTATTTTTGGAAGCAATTTGAACCATGAAATTTTCAAAGTCACCATTAAGAATATTTTCTGTAGAAAGAGGCAAAAAAAGTTTTTTGAAGAAGTAGGTTTTCACATTTCATTTTGGAGCAAATCTACTTCAATGTGTCCAATATTCCAAGGTTTCTGTGAATGTCCTCTTCATTAATTTGTGCCAATACTAAGTCTAGGGGAAAAAGAGCATGCAACTCAAGCTACAGAGAAAGCAGTGTCCTTCAGACCACTGAAAAAGTCAATAATAAAGCCCTGCTGCATTAATTTCTGGATTCTGTTCCTTTGTCACTGGATCTGCACAAGCAGTCTCTGTCTTGCTGAAATCCTCCTTTCACCACTGATGTTTCCTTTCTATCAGCCACACTACGACACACTGTACACAGCACAGCAAAGATTATTTTTCCAAAATGATAATAGTTACCAAGGCATACAATTCAGAAACTGAATTTCAAGTTCTGCTGGCTGTGACAAAATGTGCTTGCTGCAACTGAATGCACAGTAACTAGTGTCCAGTGGACTTTGGCTACTGATTCCTTACTGTTACTATAATTGTTCTCAAAGATGTCTCTTGTCCTGAAGGGTTAAGGTTTCCTGGAAACTTTTTAGTGCTTGTCTAGTATAAATAGCATTAGCAGCTATTTAAAGTAAAGCATACAAGGAAAATAACTACATAAATTTATATTGTAATGAACTTTAGCAGAAAAGAATTCTATGTTTAAATAAGAATACCCCATATCGTGTATATTACAATAAATCTTATTCAACTAATTGTTTCAGATGAGCACTGTTAAGAATGAAAACACATTTGCATGAGCACTACATAAATATGGCCAAGTTAACTCCCAGACTAATTCCAAAGTCGATGCGCGTACAGGAAATGTACTAAAGGATTTAAGCCATTACAACAAAAATAGAAAGGATTTCCTCAGATTCAAACTGCTTCCTTTAACAAAGGGTCCATTTCTTCAAGCAACACTGTATTTTTTAATTTCTAACTCTAACCAACAGGGTTTCCATTACCCAGTTCTGACCAAAGCAAATGCTTGCATTATACTGTGTATCACTTTTTTTTTCTTACTGAAGAAAACTGTAACAAGCCATACAGAACCCCTAACTTCCTATTTCCTTCTCCTAACTATGAGTTTATGAACCATTTGACAGGAAAACTGTTGCTTCTAAGTTTCAACAGGCATATGGGATTTATTAGCATCTAAGCCTGAAAAGTAATCTAATTTTTGTACCTTAGCTAATCTCTCTTTAAAGCAAAGATTAAAATGCTTTCTCACTTCAGAAAAGGATTTAGAGATTTATGCATTAAGAGTCATGTAACAAGGTATCTACTTGCTTTACTTCCATTTTTACATTTTTAGCTCCTCCCTCAAATCTTAAATTGCCATAATAAACACCTTCTTGCAGTGTTCAGCTCTAGTTCACTTTACATTGAGTAAGAGTGAAAATAACTAAAATTTAAAAATTACCTCTTCAGGGCATAGTTCATGGGTACAGCTCATAAAGTGAGTACAAAGCAGTGGGAATGCAATTGAGTATCTTGATTGAGAGGGAAGCTCCAAGCACTGCTGAAACATCTTCTCAAAAGCACGACTATAAAAACTGAACAGAATTAACCAGTTATTAATCAGACATTTAAATGCAATATATATATTTTTCTGCAAATAAGGTTTACTTCACACAAATCAAATGCGATTAGCATCAGATTTGTAGTTGTACCCAAAACTGCCCCATGCTTTCATAATTTTTGTTTGTTTTCTGCATTCACTTCTTATGCATTTTATTTGTGCATCTATTTTACACTATTATAATCATCATCATATTTTTATTCTGACATTTGCCACATAAGGACTGCAAAAACTTGCACGTTTTGCAAAAAAGTATTAAGGAAGAATCTGCAAATGATTCCTGATCAATTACATGACTGCTTGGAGAATCTCTCTGACAGATGTTCATAAATACCTTTTTCAAACTAATTCTGCTAGAAACCAGAAATTCCAATTGATTCTTCCACTGGCCTATCTTCCTACGTGTCTTGGGGATGGTATATTATCCCACACCATTTTTGGGGATTTTGATCTGTTTTGTTTTGTTTGTGCCCAGGGTGGCTGCTGTCTGTGCCCCACCCCCCATCCTCCCCGAGCTGTGCAGAGGGTGTTCGGGAGGAGAGGAGGGGGGCAGCCCCCCGGCGGGAAAATGAGGGTGTTCCCAGGTCCTGGGGGCACTGGATCTGGGCTTCCCGACAGCAGAGCAGCAAAAGAAGCCAAGCCCACAAGCTCAGTCACAGTGCCAAAAAAAGAAAAAAAACCAAAAAGAAGCAGGCAAAACCCACAGAAACAGCAGGACCCCTGGTCCGAGATACCAGCTGCATGTGTCCAGTCGAACCGCCTGCACCAGAAGAGAGGGGCTGCTGCTCGCCCTGCCACCAACTCCCTCCGGGAACCCTGGTTTGGCTCCCAAACATTACCATAGCCCCGGAGCCAGGGAGGATGGGGATGGGGTGGGGACAGCTGCCACCCCTGGGCACAAATCAAAATAAAACAGATCAAAACCCCAAAAATGGTATGGGATAATAAACCATCCCCAAGACATTCCATCCCTTATTCCATACCAGGGAGGATACGGGGTGGGGCACGGACAGCAGCCACCCTGGGCACAAACAAAACAAAACAGATCAAAATCCCCAAAAATGGTATGGGATAATATACCATCCCCAAGACACTATGAAGTGTGCTATTTAAAAATTACACTTGCTAGGACAAGCAAAACAATAAATAATAAAAAACTTGCACAGTCAGGTTAGTAGCATACCAAAAGATAGAAAGATCTGAGGTTTCAACCAGCATCTCCACCAAAGAATCTACCATTTTTGTGTGGAAAATGATTGTGTTCATCATTTTTCCTAGTTCTCTGTGGTCCGCAAGACCAAGCGAAGCTTTAGAAACACTGGTGTAGGCCTGGAAAGACACAATACAATTTATATGTTATATCTGCAGCTGCTTTTTTTGCAAATTCCTTTGTTATTGCTCAATACCAATATTAAATACTGTTTGCACTTCGCACAGGACACCTGTGTATTTAAAGACCATGCAGGGATTCTTCTTTTTCCACTAGAGCTTAAAAAAAGCAAACTGCCTTTCAGTGAAGTCTCTAAACATCCATTGAATACGACAGTAATTCACAGATAAACTGCAGAACAAATGTATTGACAAAACAAAACTTGTAAGCTCTCCCTTACCATCTTAGGCAGGCTGAATCACACTCTGCACACCCACCAAACGGCTCAGCTTCAACACATTCTATTTCTGAACTGTTATAAACACCCCAAGGGATGATTTGCAAAAAGTACCCAAAGCAGACGAAGTTATATCAAAACATAGCAAATGATCTGTTAAAGTATTTGTTTGACTTTAAGAGTAGGTTATTTTTAGATAGCCTGTCACCCACTTGCAGTGTGAGAGTAAACTAGAACAGTAGTAATCTATGAAATATTTTGGTTTTAAATTAGTTGAAATGTCATGCATATTGACCAATTCTTACCTGCAATCTAAACCAATCTAATCTCATTCCTCTGAAGTCAAATACCTCTCCATCTTCAACTGTATCAGGGAAAAATACAGAACAGAAAACCCTTAGAAAACAGTAACAAATTCAGATATAGTGTATCAGACCTTCTAAGAACCCCGAAGTAGTAAAGAACTATTTGGGTAATGAACTTCACATTTTTACCGAGAATTTTGATCCAGCGCAGTTGCAGCAAAGAAATTAAAATATCTAGATGAAAATATGTGTAATGTTTTCTATATTAAAAGGTAGGATTACTACCCAATAGCATTCTTTGGAAAAGGGACACACCACAAGAAGCAGATACAAAAATGAAAGAGAAACTAAGGAACAACTGCAGTTTATCTGCTTCTACTGATTACAGGAAACAAAAGTGAGGAAACTTCAGAGGAATCTGCTGGTCTGTTACCAATTTTCCAAGATCATTTAAACTTACCTTGTTTCACACTTAGTGAAGTCATTGTGTTTACAAAAGAGGACATGATGATTGATTCATCCTCTGGGCACACTGAAAGATTCTAAAATAAATGTTGTTGTTATTATTATTATTATTACTTTAAACTTGGTTTATGAAACAATGTCAATACCCATGCCCCATTTATCAGCTATACTCTGAAATGCTCAGAAACCTACACGAGGTAACTTAACCGATGGAATATTTCAAATAGTGCTATTTAATAGCTTTCACATTTTAATTCACTGGTTAATGACAAATACCTAGAAAAGATTGCTTCCAAATCAACATCAGCTCAAAATGGGAAAATCTGTCAGTAAATGTAGCCATGCTATATTTTCTGTCCTGTCCGCAAAGAAAACCTGGCTATGGCAGGATATAATGGAGCCCACATCAGCATCACTTTGCGTCCAAAAAACCCCTCTCTCAAATTTTTTTTTTACAAAAAATTCATAATTTTTTTACTAAACGTTCAAATTTTACAAAATGCAACATAAATCTTTTTAGTTTTAGCCACTAATAGGATCACATTTATGTTAAATAATGCAATGCAGGAGTTTCTCATAATTCCAGCAATAACTGACATTGAAACCTAAAGGCTGAGAAAATCCAAATTACCACTCAATCAGTTGTATAATCTGGTGCTTGATGGCTGTTATGAATTAATGACAACTAAAATTCAAGCCCATTTTTCCCCCTCGTTTCAGTTTGGGCTCCATCTAGTGGGGTCACTAGGGAATAAAACCAAAGCACTTAGGAAAGTTCATCATTTTTTGGTTGGGCTAAAGAAGAAAAGGTTTCTACACTCCTTCAGTGACAGTACCTGTTTCACTGTATCTACATATAACAGTGCTTCATAATATTCATATATGAATACTGAAGTATATGAATTCATACCACCCATAATGGTATGAAGCTGTGTCAGGGGAGGTTTAGGTTGGATATTAGGAAAAGCTTCCTCCCCCAGAGGGTGGTCAGGCACTGAGCAGGATTCCTGGGGCTTGAGTCACAGCCTGAAGGCTGCCAGAGCTCAAGGATTATGTGGACAACACTCAGGCACATGGTGGGACTGCTGAGGTGTCCTGTGCAGGGCCAGGAATTGGACTTTGATGAGCCTCGTGGGTCCCTTCCAACTCAGGATATGCTCTGATTCTATATAGAAACCAAAAGTACAGCTTTAAATCCCCGAATTAAACAATAAGTTAATTTGTCTTATTCCATAAAGCTCATCAAAATTCACAAACTGGGATGCCTTTTACGAAGTCATTTTGGACAAAAAGCCCTTGTTGAAATTTGCATTTGAGAACCGAGAACCATGATGTTGCCATACCTGCACGAGCTCATTTAAGACCACCGCATCAAAGCCAGAGAGATACTGTACATAGTACCTCTGCATCACTGGTCCGTATTTTCGCACATGTGCCCTGAGCTCCTCCATGTAGAATATTAGCTCAGCTATGTGCCTAGGCAAAAAGACAAGGAAAAGCTTACAAATATCACTCAAAATATTAAAACCAATTTCTATCAGTGGGATGCTTCTCACGGAGATCTCCTCCTACACCTTGCTTTTAAAACAATTATCAATAGGTAATTTCTGTATGAAAATATTTGTTAATGTTCTAAAAGGAGCTTACATAGGTAATTTTCTCTGCAAGATAAAATCCACTCAACAGGACATAAGTTAGCAGGATATCATTATAGTAATCCTCAAAGGTTTGCATAACTATTCAGTTCTTTTTTTGAATACGAAGGCCTTCTGTACAGCTCAATTTGAAAAAACGTTTTTCTCAAAAAGTGGTTAAACCTGAAAAATACAAGTTTAATAACTGCTCTTCTGGTTTTTTTTCAAGCCATGAGGATGGTTAAGATGGTTTCAGAGAGGCTCTGGAACCTCCATCTTTCCTTAGCAACTCAATCCAGTGGAGAGAACCCAAGATTTTCCCACTCCAGCTCTATAAATGGTCTTGTGATTGTTACTTGTTTAAATTCCTGCAGTCTTTCAGTTCAACCTTGTGTTCAGTACTCTTGAGAAGTCTCCTGCCTATCCACACATGTAAGATCTTGTAATCATATTTCTCATTTTTACCATCTGTTTATGGCGACACTAATGCCATATTACATAAATAAAGCTTAGCTGATTTAAAAGACAGTTTTGCTGTAAGAGACATTCTACAAATCAACAAATAAAGCTTTTTGAAAGTTTTCTTGCCTCCTTCATTGATTTGATCAATGCAAAATCAGTGAAGACCCATGAAAAAGCTTTATTTTTGCCTATTCAGTTAGTTAAGTTAAAAAGTTAAAAAAATCAAAAAAAGTTAAAGTTAAAAAAATCAAAACTTATATAGAATATTTTTATTTTATAAATGAATTTTCACTGATGTGCTCCAATTTCTAGGACAGTATTTCTAGTTTTCTGTTTTGATGGGACACTTAATATTCCCAAGTAAAAATTTTCTGAACATTCCCAGCTGCTCCATATAGCCAATCGTTCCTGAGATTCCATTGCCTTCAAATTTATTCTGTCTGTGAAATTCCAGTACTGAAGGTATTGCATTAAAAATGAACATACTTATCTATGAAATCATCTGCGCTCTTTTTTGGCATATTATCTGCATGACGAAGAAGCCAAATAATTTCATCACGAGCAAAGGATAATGCCATAAATACAAAAAGTGCCTGAAAAACAAAAGTTGTTCACAAGCTTATCAATATACACAACAGCTGGATAGTTTATGCACTCAAGATGCAACTAGTCTCTAAAACCCAAGAATTAAAAAAACTAAGTAGGTTTTCTCAGAGTGAAGCGAGGAGTCTTTTCCCCCCAAAGAAAATAAATATTGGATTTACCATTGAGAAACACACTGGAAGATTGCACAAATGCAAACCATAAGAGCCATCATTACCTTGGGACCCAACAGGCCTGGCTGATCAGACAGGACAGTGGCTAGTTCTTTGAGTGCAGAACGTAAAAACTTGCGTCTCTCTCTATGCATTGAACCGCTGCATCAAAAGAACATACATTATCCACTGTGCTAGTCACAGAACATTTGATTTTCAAAAGCATTTAAGACCAAGCTTTCAAAAGCATTTAAGACCAAGCATAAGCAGATTATATTATACCAACTTCAAAAGTTTAGAATTTTGAAGAATGAGGTTCAAAAAATTGGCATCCTCATCACCAACACCGTATATTCTTGAAGCATCATTAAATTTAAACCCCAAGTTCTCTGCCCCCCTCTGTGATATGCATTTGACTACTTTAAAACATTGCTATTTAATCTGCATTCACATTTTGTAATCAGAAAAAACGTAACTAAAGAATATCCATCCTGATAATGTGAAAAATAATCTAAAACTTGGGAAGTTATATTGGTAATGACGTTAAGCAAATCCAGATTTAAAAGAACAATCGCTACATGGTCTCATTTGAAAACGCATGACTAACTCAGCATTTGCAAATTCTGTTTGTACAATCTTTATAATTTTGTTTTAAGAAAACCAATCTTAAAATCTATCAGAAGAACTTTTTAAGACACTTACGCATGTGAAACAGCAGCTTCTTTGCACTCTCTGATGTCGTTAATACGCTTGTTGTAGCTACAAGTGAAAACCAATCAGACATGGTACAAGAATCAGTAGCACATTTTAGCAAGAGCTGAGTGGGACTTGAGAGGATCTACAATGTTATAGCAAGCAGGATTCAGCAGAAAACTCACACCAGCTCCTGAGCAGAGCTAAATGCCGAAACTGGATACCCAAACCAAAACTACTTCTACTAAAGTGCTCCTGGTGTTTGCTGGTAGAGGTCTTAACTTCATTTCTGAGTTTTCTTATATTGTACTGCAGAAACAGTGGCAGCAAGATGTAATTTTTCAAGCAAACTCTAGATTCGTAACATCATTTCCCTTCAGATTTGTGGGCGAGATCATTAATATTAGAGACTTGCCATTTTAGAGACTGATTCACCAGGCTTTCAGAACTGAGATATAAAAAGGTGTGGTGGTTATGAAATCAGACCCCTAAAACTTACACATTAAAGAAATAGTCAAGATACCAGGCAAAAAGGTTTGTGTACTGAAGCAGAACTTGCATGAAGCAGAAGTAACCTGTTTAAAACAGTTCTTCAAGAAATATGGTGTTTTTAGCAGAGATTCTGAAAGGAGAACAAAAACTTACCCTCTTATGTTTACAAACAAATCTTCTGCAGCTTTGTGAATATGGAACACTTCATCTCGAAACAGAGCCAAGCAAGAGCTGCTTTGAAGTGCAAGTTTCCAAAGATTCAAAGCTGTAGCATCACTATTTAGGATTCCATGGCACAAAATAAATCCAACTTCAAAAGTTCACATTGATGTACGTCACAAACCAGATGCACAAAGACAGTAAGAGAACAGTGAGATTATTATGTATTTTGTCTTAATACTTTGCATAGATCATTAATAAACTCTTTAATGGATAACATTTTCTAATACATAAAAAATACCTCCCCATTTCTAATGGAGGTATTTTTGCAATATTTTTGTAAAATTAATTACTTCGTGCTGATACTACTAGACTATTTTCATCAGAATAACTAAAGCCCTCACTTCCAGTCAAAGTCTGGAACAAACTGATGACAAACTCTATTCCAGCAGCACACGCTGAATTCTAGCTTCACTGCATGTACGTACAAATGAGATTTAATCAAGTCCTCCAGAATCTTATTTGAATACAACAGGTATTGTACAGTACAGAAAGTAGTCTTTTAAATGGTAACCAATCTTTTAATACAACCATGAGCCATTTCAGAATATTTTACTCACAAATTATCCATTTTTCCATTGCATCCAGAGATAGGTATTCACACGGCATCTGTTAAAAAAACAGTAATTTGTAGCACACTAATTATAAGTACTTCTTAGCAAGAAGGGACAAACAAAGCCTTAAATGCTGATGAATCATAGAAGGCTGCTGACCGCTAACAGTGATTCAGTGTTTCAGCGCTTCAGAAACTGAGGGTTAGAATATTATGTGAGCTTCCATACCCTCCAACACCTTGAACAAATTTTGACAAGTATTTATTTTCAATAAACATTGTACTTAACAATATTTAAGAACTAAAAGCTTTTGATGGATAGTAATCACGACTTGACAGTCGTTAAAGCTTCAATTTTTTGCAGAAAGATAACCATTCATATCACAACTCAGGCAGCAAATGCAAACAAAAATTTTAAAGGAAGGACCAGTTCTGATTTCCAGTTTCCTGGCTCACAAACACCTGAGAGGGTACACAGAATTCCTTCCCTCTATGACTGCAGAAGTCAACATTACTTCCCTTCATCTTTTGGTCAACAAATACTGAAACTGAAGGCATGAGTTAACGTAAAAGAAGCTTTACTTAATGAGAGAACTTTTCCCCCGTACTAGTCAGCCTTTTTACTTCTCTGATTAAAAGTCACACAGAGGTAATCCAACAGGCAACTATGTTACAGAAAACCTTACTTAACTCTATCATATAATGTAAATTAAAAGACCATACTGTGTCAGACTGTGCAGGATTAAGCATTGTACTGGGGGCACTGATGAGGCTCAGTAGCTGTGCATTTCTCCACTGGTCAGCAGAGAGATTTCGTCGAGGATAGACCATCTGGAGTGAAATCAGAGCATCTGAAAGGGACTAGAAAGCAGGCTAATGGTTAGTTTGAATGGTTGGTACTATTTCATCAGTAGAGCTGTTTCCTCAGCGTTATCACTAACAGTCCTCAAAACATTTTAGTGAAGTAATTCTGAAATTAAACCTGAGGTTAAACCCCATTGCATCCAGTTTATTTAACATATAAAAGAATACTCCAGGCTAGAGTAAGGATGCAAAGAAGCAAGAGAGGTTGATTTCTATTATTTTTAGCTAGAGTTACAAAATCCTGAGTTCAGAATTAGAAGACATGGAAAAAACCCAATAAGGCACAAAAGCCCTCTCACATAGAGCTGAAAGTTGTTCATTATTTATTCAAGCATTCCAACTGTTGTGTTATTCCCTTCCCTGCCACTTCCTTTAGTACATCCTTCCCTCTTTGGTAGCAAACTACAATTGTTTTGACCAGATACTATCTGCAGGAACACCTTTGTAGCAAATTAAGCTTATCCGGGCAAGTGTATCCTAAGTCTTTTCCCTGACTTTTGTACCAATACTGGTGCTTGTGTGAATCCTCACGGAGACAGGTCTGACCAGAGAAGGTCACTCAGGCAAAAAAACCAAAGTCATCTGCCGAAGCTAATGTAAAGGACTAAACAGCTGTCAGGTTTGCTGCAAAGCAGTGGGATGACAGAACGACAACTGAAGTGTGCAGTTCTATGAGAGTGCAACCCAAGAATACGTTTCTATAGTACAGCACCTGAAGAGATCCCCAATTTATACTTCTGGAACAGAATAAGCACAAGAGCAAAAATCAGACTCAAAGGCATTTTTACAAATGTTTCGATGGAAAGGAACGATCCACTATTAAATACAAGAGCATAAACAAAAACAATACTGAGAAGTAAAGCATCTTTGCTAAAATGTGCACCAGAAAATATTACTTGTAAATGAGATCCTTAGCTAAGTAAGTCTTAACAAGACAGGAATCATCGAGAGCAAAGTGTAACAATAATAAGATTACAGACAAATTACAGTATTGGAAACTATTTCACTTCAGAGCACTTAGCACAGTAGCTGGAAAACTCTGAACTTCTACTGACAATCCTAAAATGTTTAAGGAAATCGAGAAAAATCTCAAGAAAACTAGAGAAGGAAAACACAACCAATACCTAAACTTCAAAATAGGTAAAGAAAAACCCAAACCTTAAAAACTTTAGGTAATAACTTAGACTTTAACTTAAGCTCCTGCCAAAGATTCCAAAGTAAGTTGTAATTGTTAAGCAATTAATTTGCAAGCACCTAGAAAGTAACATCTTTATAATAGTTGGTCAGTCCTGATCAGAGTAACCTAGTTTCCTTTGACAGGATAGCAAATCTAGTGAACAAATGGGAAGTGATAAAACAGGATATACACTGACTTTGGCGAGGCTTCTCTAACTTTTCCAAGGTATTCTTACATGAAAATACACCTTAGATAAAACATCATGGAACTGCAGCACAACCGTGTAAGAACAGAAACTTAGAAACATCTGCACAGAAAGGACTAAAGGAATTGAGCTCCTTTAACTCAGTGAAGGCAACTCAGCAGGGTGTCAGCTTTTGAGTAGAGGAGCTACTGTTAAAGAGGCAGTGGTTATCACCGGGATCCCCAATTTAAGGACAATACAAAGCAAAACCCTCCAGGTTACAAACTAGAAAATCACATTCATCTAGGATGGCAATCCAGCAAAACAACCAACTTCACAGAAACATTGTGGATCTCTTTAATTTCAAGCTACACAAAACACAGAAGCAGCTATTCTCAGATGATCCACAACTGATTTTTGATAAATTTCTAATCCTTAGTGAATAAAATGGCACCTTACTAATGGGTCTTATCATTCCTGTATTTCTGCAGGTTCTGCTTTTTAATACGGTATCAATCCCCAGCCCTAGACATTCAAGGTAAGCAGAAATCTCATGTAAAATTTATACCAAATGGCCATCGACAAAACAAACTCTATTTACTCTTTATCTCTGTTTCTCCCAATTAAGGTGACTGTATGCCTGTGAAAAGTAGTTACATACTTTACTGTGAGGTACAAATTCCTCCATCATTTTCTTTAAAGGATTTTCATAATCCACAATCATCTGGCCAAGGCGTGGATATTCTCTGTCACTAAAAGCAACAACAAACAATTCACTTAGGTGTAGCTGTTACTATCATTAACATTATACCCATCTTTTATACAATAAATTTTTTACCTTGCTCCATGTGTCATTTCATGGGCATAGTTGTACAATCCAATGATAGCCTTCCTTTCTTCAATTCGGGACAGCAATATCATTAGAGTTGTGTAGGTTATAATCAAATCTAGGTAGTTCTTTGTTAAATCAAAGTTTACAGTCTAGAAATGAAAACCAGTAAATTTTCATTCTAAAACTTTCAGAAACAAGCAAATAACATTTTTCCTTACATTTCCATCAATTTTCAGCATTTTTAAAATACAATGGGCTGTCTTTTGAACAAAGTTCTTGTTCTGTATAACCTTAATTTATTTTTTAAGGTTTGTATAACCTTAATTTATTCATTCAGATTCCCAGAACTGTTTGTACTCATGAAAGCAAAGCATCCAAATAAATCCTTCCAGGCTTAAGTGTTACAGATTATCTGACAGATAGGAAAACTTTTCTTGTTACTAAGCAGTCAGCAGTGCCATGTCTATGAACTGTAATTTAGTAAGACCCTCATGTAAAAGACTATAGCACATATCCCACTGGCCTTGTAACGTCATTTCACAGACACATACCTGTTCCTTTTTCATATTATGAATCTAGTCGGACAAATTTAGAATAATGACAAAAACTAACAAGGTGACATTACCAACATTAAGAAAGTTGAAATCAACAGGAAAAGGTGTTGGAGGTTTTCTTTTGGGGTTGGGGTTTTTTTTGGGGGGAGGGGGGGGAGGCAGGGCGGGTTTAAATATAAGACTTTTAGATGCTTTTGTAGTTGCTTTAGTCAACCCCAAAAGTGACCTCCTCAGTTAGCTTAGGTGGACACTAGTAATATTCTCATCTTGTGAGTCTCACAAGGCATAAGCATATAGATGACTGGGAATTAAATTGCAGATGCAATAAATCAAAAATTACTGAAAGATTTTTATGTCTGGAAACAATACTGTTACTACTGTCCATAAAAAGCCTACTGAGAAAGGTCTATCTCTCTATTATAAAAGTTAGAAATCTGAACGCTACATTGTTTTTATTTCTCTTGCATTTACTACTAGACACGTGATGTTTCTTGGACTAAGAAAAGCAAGTCCTTCTTCCCACAGGACTCCAAATAGAAACATTTTTGAAAGTTTAAATCTAGAAACTTACAATATCAAAGAAGACTTGGCAAACATCAATAGTGTTCAGCAACTCACAGACATGGTCCTTGAAAAACAAAGGAATAACTTTAGTTTGAAAAGATATAATTAAATCCCATTACTACAATTAGTGATGGAGCTTAATTTTTTTTAATTTGAAGAACAGAGCTGCATGTTCAGCTATTTCATTATATAGTGTTATTTCATTAATAAAATTACAGAAACCTAATGTGATAGAACAATTTACACATTTGTAATACCTTACCTTAAATTCCATAACATCAACAAACGTGAAGTAATATAATGCCAGGTTCTTCAAAATCTCTGATTTTTCTTTCTGGAGCTGAGCAAGCTGTTGCTAAAAGAGAAACACAAACATGCACACTGTTCTTAGAAGATCTTGAGAAGACTGCTGAAAAGTAATACCTGTGAAGTGCAGAGTAACCACCAGCCTATGCAAAGAAGCTGTAACACGGTTTTCTAAGACTGAGGTTTTGTGTGTCTCAAATACACACAGAGTTTTCAGCACTGATCATTTTAACAGCTGCCAACCACATTTTGAAGACAGAAGTTAAATTAGTACACATTAGTACCAGAGTCATATTGTTTAGCTCAGCTAGAGATGAAAATGGTAGTTAGGAAAAGTGTTATCATATGTATAATTTGCAAAAGCAGAACAGTACATGAGCACAAATCAGTATGCCAAAACCAAAATAATTATGTTACTTGAGGTGGAAGAACATAAGGTGGCAGGTTACAAACTTTTACTACAGAAAAACATTATGCTTTTAAATTCTGAACTTACCAAAAAGAATATCCAGGCAAAGCCACGTTAAGCATGCAAAATAAAATGTAGATACAAACATAAAATACAGTAACGGTTCTTTGGCCAGTTCCATATAAACACAATAATACATTCAAACAAAAGCAACAAAATAAAGAAACATAAAAGAAGCAAAACACTAGCATTAGACACTGGTGGATAAAATGGAAGAGGCAAATGTGAATACAAAGGTAAAATAGTTCACATGGGTTTATTTTTTTAAGTATTTTAAACAGACAATGAAATATCATTTATTTTTAAAGGTTTTCTGAAGGAACCAAATCGATCACTTCGACAATTAAGAACACAAAAAAGCAGCTGTTAGTGAACAGCCATTCTGTTTATCTATGTATGACAGTCTCACAGCACTGCAAGATATTTAACTTGCAATATCCAGCTACAAATTACGTCTCCTTCCTGATACAGGAATTGAAATGAGTTAAAGCAGTCACAATAGGAAAAACTGCCCTCCAAAAATCTGCAAGATTTTAAATTAAAGATGATCAAGTTAAATAACATCTTTTTCTCAACAAGAGCAATCAATTATAAGGTTAAAAAATTGCTTCAAATCGATTAGTTTATTTTCATGAGAGGTTAGAACTGAGTACGCTTCTTCAGCTCACTATCTTTTATAAAGCTGTGCTCTGTATTCTCAGTTTTATGTAAAGCATCAAAATTCCTCTAAAGTCATAAAAGAAACTGCCTGGACCACAAATAGGTATCATATGTAAAATAAGTTTCACTTCTCTCCTCTGAATTTTTAGAGGTGATGATGATTTTTTGGAAGCCTTGAGGCGTAAGACTTTCATTACTGCCAGGGAAGACAGGAATAGACAGTTATGAGCAAATCAGAATGCCTACATTATGAAAGACTCCTGCCTACTCTTAAACCATTTCCAAGGATTGGACTTTGAATGCTTGCCTATATATTAAGTCTCTTTCACATAGCCATCAGCTGAGGCTTAATTGAAAGAGGTGCAAGTACATGTGTTTATTTTGTAATTTGTCCTGATAAATCTCATGCACCAGGAGATAGGCTATTTCCATTTAATCTGCTGCTGTACAAAAATCTGTTTTCAAATCCCGTGACTTGTATATTGATCCTCAGCATGAGGATTAAAGCTATACCTTCCCCAGTGTATAGCTTTAACTTCAACTGCCTTGAGCTCAGAAAAGCATCCAGCATCATCATGCACAGACTCCAAAGCTCCAGTAGGTCTGTGCAGCTCCAGTACACTTTCAGGCCAGCTTGTGTCTATACTTGGAGCCACTCCAGAGGAAAGTCTGCTTTGTACTTTCAGGACTGCTTCATCAGTCAACAGTTCTTACACAATGAAAATTCAGTTAAGATCTGTGGTTTTAATTTTGCACCCTGGCCCTAGCACTTCAAGCATTTCTTGCCAGTTTGTGGAAGACTAAACAGAAACAGGGTTTTTTTCTGTGCAACTAATACAAGCGTGAACCAGATGAATCTGAAAAGTCCTTTCAAGAATTTTCAGGAAGAGACAACAGGGCATGATCCAGAAATAAGATTAATTCTAGTGCAGAGAGAAGAAAAAACCAAAACTCACCACCACTGCACATACACCTTAACAACATTTTTCCCACTGCAATCCTAACTCATATTAAGCAAGGTGCAATGCAAAAGAAGACTCTCAAGATTATAGGTTGCTGTACACTACACCTACTTTTGGTATAACAAATAGCAACTGAATGTCCACTTCTGCAGGACATCACAATTTCAAGCCACAATACATGAAGTGGGGAGATCCGGCAAAAAGGGAGATGGTGCTGGGAATTATGATTGCAAAAGAAATAATAAACTTTCAGAAATTCTGTGAATCTGTACAGAGTATAGGGAGATATTTGCCACAGTCAGCAAAGGATTATGGAATCACTGCTGTGCGTTCTTACCTTGTTACCTATATTCCCAGAAATATTTATACTTAAGTGATACTAAAACTTTCCTACAAAGTTAAGGTGATCGTTCTTCGAATGCTGAGTGTTGAAGAGGTCAGTAAACTTTTACTTAAAATAGTAGTATCGAAGTAAAACAATATATAAATTGACTGTTATCAGTATGGGGCCAATAGTTCAATTTATAGAGCACAGCCTGATCAGTGATGGTTAGAAGAACAGTTACAAGCATGCAGTGTCTTGGATGTTTATTTGCTTTTTTATCATTCAGGAATGTGGGTGAAGCTCTTTGCATAACCACAGCATTAAAACTTTCCATTTCTACTAATTTCCTAACAGCTGGTTAGAAGTTGCTGGTGCTATATAGATTTGTATTTGGTTTGAGGCTTTTTTCCTTAGCCTGCAATTCATAATTCAAAGTTTACAATAACCAACAAAAGTAGGTATATCCTAAAACAGGATATACTGAAGAAATAACTCTTTAAACAACATTCTTTTTACTATAGCTGACTATGCCTTGCAGATTGGTTAGCTGTAAATGGTTTATTTATTCTTAGAGAATTTGAAGTACAAATTATACCAACAGTATGTTTGTTGATTGAGGTGAATTAGATTTAAGACGTATGAAAACCTGGAGAAATTTCAGCATAATATGGCAAGGTCAAAAAAACTCTCAAATAATTAATCTGAGATTATTTCTTTTGCCTATTAACAAAATAACACATCTCTGATCATGTTTTAATATTATTTATAAATAACAAAGAGTGAAGCTAGCACTTTGTGAATATATGACCTACAGGAGAAGGAACTGATCTTTAACTTGTGCCTTTCCTTCTTTATATTAAATCCGTAAGATCCTTACACAGTTGATTATGTAAACAGAGAAAGTACATTAAAAGAAGCAAAAAATAAATCAGAAAGTGCAAGAAAGCCTCACTTAAAGCTTATATGAACACAATGGCTCAGACAAGGGAGAAATGATGCAGCCCTAGCATACTAATCATGTGAATAAATGCCAGTTTAATACCATGGCTCACGAAAAATATGAGACAACTAGGTTGTTCAGAGAGTTTCATGTGTGTAAAAACAAAGGGTATCCCTAGTCCTGGAATTTTTTATCATGTTTATTTGACTGGTAGCAGTAGTATGTGAATAAATGTCTTATTTCATGAGCCAGAAGTAGACTGTAGGAAGGGGAATTTTCTGCTTCTTATATCAGTGTGATATTTTTCCTGCAAGTCTGATCATTAAACACTTGTATTTGTTTTCTACAATCCAACACCATAGATATTACCATGTCCTCAGCAAAAATACCATCAACTTAATCTTAACAGGTGGAATATAAGCCCCAAAAAAAGCAGTATTATAAATTCTGACTGTTAAATTTCTGGAGAGAGAGGTAAATCATCACTGCTAGTATTCTTATTGTCATGTTATACTCACTATGCTTGTCACCTACGGAATCTTTAGATGAACATTTGAAAAACTCAATTAAATTGAACTAAGTTTTGTGTCTACAAAATCCATAGCAGAACAGCAGGGAAAGATAGAAGCATCTAATAAAATGAAGAAAATTACTTTTAAATTCTGTAAATTAACTCTAGAATGATGGATGTGTCCTTGGTTCTCTTATTTCCAATTAAAAGCAATTTCTGAAGTACTGTGCTGCATATAAAAAGATAAAATAGAATATTTAATGTGTTTACTAACTAATGTATGTCTACCACAAGATCTATTTTAGTTTGTTTTCAAGTTTCTAGCACTAAGTTAACTGTTTTGAAAAAGAAATAGCCACCTGTGATGCTCCATAACTGTTACCATTCCCAGAGAATTAATAATGGCAGACAACTGGAACAGGAAGGCTTCTCTTTAAAAACTGATCTACCTCTCAGCTGTAAGAAACAGTTTCTCCATTTTCTCAACTTCATTTACAATTTTTGCACATTTTTTACAATTCATACAATTTTTTGAATGCCATCTCAGTGGGGATATTTTTGTTTGTTTTCTTGTTTTTTAAGGGCCAAGCTCTTAAATTGTCAGTCATTAAAGCAAAGAGAGTTTTAGTGGATGAAGCAGAGGGTAAAGTGTTACACACAGTCACTCCTCTGCAGGTATTGTAGACACTATGAAGCAACAAGCAAGCAAGATTGATTTACCTTGGCAAGTGACTTGTATGGACTTACATGACTTACAGCAGCATACTACAATGATTTATTACAAATAATGATTAAAAAATACAATATTTGGATGCTATTCTATCTCAAATTCAGGCCCAGTCAAAGGTTAAACCATGAACATAAACTTTGTAGCTGACAGCACTTACTATTTTGAAAAAATATGTTACAGTATGAGAATTCTGTTTGGTGAAACATTTTGAAGAGATTTCAGGATTTCACATGACCTCTTGGAACTGCTATGAACAAAATGCTCACTCACAAATGACTGTTAGACTGAAAAACTTTATATACTATATTCTGTTATACAGGATATGTCATTTTAAGTCAGTCTTATACCTGTAACACGCTACTGCATACAAAACCAGAACAGTAAGTATGGTTGTATTGGAGCAAGGCATTAGCTGAGCAATTTCAATTCTGAATGACTTTTTAGTAAAAATGTAGATAAAATTTTATTATTTGTAGATATTTTTCAGTTTCTTGTGAAATAAACTATCATTAGTATATTCTGTTCTCAAGCGTAAGACAACTGTTCATGCAAAGCTGAACAGAGAATAGTTGCTCATCATCTGACTTCACTCATGCAGAGGGAACATACATAACCTAAACTGCTGCCTCAGTGACTTCTGGAAAATTTATCTCTTTTGTGGCCTTTACCACTACAAGCTCCCTGAGCAGGAACAGAGCTGAACAAGCAGCTGTGCATGGCACCCCCTTACCTGGAAAAGGTTTTAATCCTCATGGTCAGAAGGCCAGTTAAGTTTTATGGTGGAATATGAGGAGTTGGGGGTTTTTTGATTAAGAAAGCTGGAAGTTATCTGAAAAGTCAAGTCTCCCATGCAAGAGATCTAACTCCCCAGAAAGGTGGAGAAAAATATTAACATTTACTGAATATGGGGATAATTTAAGTTAGACTTAAGAAAACAGCTGTGATAGCTTTAATGACCATATAATTTCCTCAAAAATAAATGATTAGTGAAAAGAGATTACCAATATATGAGGCAGCAGAGCTGAGACCCCGAAGTTATTTTTCCAGAGATGACAGTTTCTAAATTATCTTCACTAGTGCTATGAAAATTACAGTACTAAATGCTTCATTAGAAACAAGCAAACAAATGACATTTTCCTTGACGTAGTGTACCACTTAGAGGGGCTGAAAGAAAAAACTTTGAAAACAGGTTATTATTTGTATTTAAGTGTTTTGAAAAAGACTAATTACTGGAAGCACCTATCAAAAATTAAAAATCAAGACTGGTTATAAAGTGTGGGTTTTAATTTTTTTAACAGAAGAAAGCATTTAATAAAAGCATGCATTAATGACTTCTAATAAGCTTCAGCCAAGGAGGTTCAGCCACTCTGTGCCCACAACACCTCTCCCATATCCAGCTAATTTGCTATGCAACCAGCTCATTATGAAGTGAAACTCTGAAAGACACAGTAGGCAAACCAAGCACACACACGCTTGGGATCTAAAAGGGAAAAGGCAAAAATTTAAAAAGTAAAGTGAGCTAATTTAAAACTATAGATCCTAACCCTGGGAGGCTGGAAATGCTCACACTGCTTGTCCTCTGCTCCAAGTGATCTCATTTCCAGTCCCCACAGACACAACACAGAAAAAAATTAGTCAATACAAAACACAAATCGAATTGATATGAACAATACTGAGAACATACCTACTAAATGATGAAGACTAGCATTACCTGGAAAACAGACCTTTCCCTCACTAACCATACACTTAGAAACTTCAAAGTGATGCTTCACTGGTCTGCTTTGTGCTAAGCAATGACTGAACCTCAACTTTTCCAAGAGACATTTAAAAATATAAGTTTTTATACAAGGAAATTGCTGAGGAACAAACCAAGAAAAACATATGTTCAAGAAAGAAGGCAGATAGTCTCACTATTTGTCATATGTGGTGTTTGGGAAAGCAGAAAGGGGGCTACAACTTCATCACACAAAGACATGGAGCTTTACCTGCACAGGCAGCAGATTTATCAAAAAAATCAAATTTATGTCCTTTCTCTCTGTATCTCCAGTTCCCCATTGTGAAGCATTTCATTCTGGTTTTAAAAGGCATTAAGTATTAGCATTGACTGAGAACACAGTAACTTTTAGGTCCTATGACATTTTTTTTTTGAGTTCAGCTCTCTTTCGATTTCTCTGTGACAAGAACCTTGCCTGTACGCCCTTGTAAGAGGATGCGGTCTAAACAGCCGTCAGAAAAATCAGGCTGCTTCTGCATCCCGTACTTTGGAACTTCCCTTCTGAAGCTAGTCCAGGAAATTCAGTAAAAAGAAATGCTACTCTGAGTCAATACAAGTACAATCAGATCACAGACCTGACAGAGAACAATGGTGCTACAAAGTCTTTGGACATCATCTGCAGCTTAGAAGGCTTTTTCAAAACAAAGCTTTAGTCAATTTGAAATAATTATAAAGAGTAAAGCTCCCCCAAACACAGAAGAAACTTTCCTTTCAGATCTTTTTCATAAATCTTCTTTATTTTGGATGTTTGGAACCTGTTTTGCCTTAAAAGTGTTTTTCCCCTGATCCTTATCTCACTCATGAAAATGAAGTTTTAATTCCCTCTCCTCCAATCAGCTATAGCAGAGGAAAATAAGTGAACAGTTTTTCGTGGGTGCTTGGCGCTTAAATCAGTGTCAAACCGTGACACAGGACTCTATCTATCTATCTATCCTGTTTGTTTCTCACTCTCCGAATCCCTCAAGTTTTTGCTTATATACATTCCTTCCTTTTCAGGTTATTTCATACACTATGCAGCAGTGCTACCCTGGTGGCCTATTTCATTAACAGTTTACTTAAGAGCCCGGTCTCCAAACTGCACACTTTCAAAGTTATGTGATTCACAATAGTTATTGGAAAAGAAAGGGCAAGTGTAAGACATCACAGGGACATCTCTCTCCCCTCAGACAACAGGAGAAAGAGTTATGAACTGATAAAGTCCAGAGTTATCTATAATTAATCCTTTGGAAGACGAACTACTCCATTTCATTTTTGAGCCTGGTCAGCAAAGATTCATCAGCCACTTCACTGTTTGAACTGTCCACAAACTTTCACTCTCAGTACAATATCAGAAATCAGCAACTGTGAGATATTGCTCTGGTGACTCAGCATGTCAAACACTGAAGGAGGAACAAAACCAGGAACTATATTTTCCATGAATAAAGATGTAAAAGATATCAATAGCAAATATAACAGAATTACTTGTTTCAACAGAATGAAAACTCATGCTTTTCAAGATCATCTGATTACAGCAAACATTGCTCACACTCTTCAATAAAATATGTCACTCATTTCTAAGACACAAAACACAGTAGATGACAGTACCTGAGAAAAAACAGCTAAAATAGGTAAAAAAAAAAAAAAAAACTGGCACTACCTATTCTCTAAAACTGAATGCAAGCTTGTTTGGCACCATCACCTACTGACATGTTAGAAGATACTACTAACAGCATAGGTACACAGTGCTAGGCAGTAGCAACTGCTGCACTTGAACACACAAAATCCAAAACCTCTTCTTGAAAGGGTGTCCTGGAATTTTCACTGCAAGGAGGAAACACAACTTATGATTTCTTACCTATTTCCACTGCAGTAATCCTTTGAGATATTTCTTTAATCAATGTGTCTCTGTTCCAACTAGCTTCTTGCCCTTTTAAATCTCTGATGACCCTTTTCTTTTTTGGGAGTTACAACACTCTATGGGAAACATCTGTAAATAACTAAGCAAACTGCCGTCAGCTCTGACCACAGGATGGAAACTACAGCTGCCTATTGCTAGAGCTCAAAATCCTGCTTTAAACTGTGCTCATACATAAGGAGGGTAGGCTTTTGTCAACTGCTTAATAAATATAGGCCTTGATGGCTCATAGTAAATAAATACATGGCAATGACAAAACATTATGAGTGTGTCCTATTTTAGAAACTGTGATTGTCAAAATATAGCAAGTTTTCTTTGATCTCTTTCCATAAACTTCACAGCACCAAATCCTTAAATATCTATCATTAGTTAAGCTCCAAATTCATTATCAACAACTGGAAGACATTTAAAGCACACACGCAACTGCAATAAGTAAATTCTATGTACCTTACCTTTTAATAGTAGATCTGCCACCCAAGCTTAGAGAATATGGAAGCATTTACCAAACATGGTTTAACGGATTTACTATTTTTACATAAATTTGATAAAGAATTTCCATATTTGTTACTAAAACAATCAAATTCCATACAAAGATGAGCAATATTAAAGAGGACAAACCATGTCAAAGTTTTAAAGTGACAAAGCACATTGCTAATGAAATTGTTTCCTCCATAAGGGAAAGTTTTTTTCTGGTTTTTTGGGGTTTTTTCCCCATTGGTATTACTGGAGACATTACAAACAAATTTGAGATGGCAATGTAAAAGAAACTAATTACTCTCATTGCCATCACCACTACCATTCTGCAGAAACCTGAATGCTTAAAGCAAGCCTAAACCTCCCAAGCACACAGGCACACAGTTGCATGCAGGGAACATGCAAACCCAACACCTACCTCCATTTTCCACCTTTGGAAAGAAATATAAGCAGGTAAAACAAGCATCTTTACCTTGTCTTTCAAATTGAATCAGGGAAACAAGAGTACATCACCTGCCAAAATGCCTGTCTCTAGCCTAATATTAATTACCTAAAAAAAGGCTTCAAAGTCAAATTCAGTAGTACTGAGTCACTCAAAGGTATAATATAATTTACTTCTGCAACTGAACTCACTATATTAAGAGGAAACAATTATATTTCCATATTTTTGTACTTCACAATGTTTCTCTTTATGTACTAAAGCATTCTTTATTCCCACAGGGACTGACTCCATAGGCAAGTGTACCTGTAAGTACAAACACTTCTTCCCACCTTGCAGCCAGGTGTTTTTTACTGATCTGCTAGTTAGGACACATCACAAATAAAGTTATGCAACTTCTATCTTCTGCAATCTGTCTGGTCACCAGGAATTTCTCCTATTAAAGCACGGCATGATTTTTCCAAGGATTTCTTCCCATTGACAATTCTTCAAAATGGAATAGAAGAGAGCAGGCAAAAAGAAAACCAGAAAGTGTCCTATCCTAACAAAACCCATCCAGAATTACAGTATAATATTCTCTCCTTAGAGATAGTTCCTTCTCAGTTATCCTGTCAGACATTTGCATCAACAACTATATTCCAACTGCAACTGTCAGCATCAGATGCTTTACAAGAAAATGTAAACCTCTCAGATTGTGCTGAAAGGGTAGTGAGAAGAATAGTTATACAGCCATTTGATTACTTACGTTGTTGTTGCGTGTTTCTACTGCTGGAAACTTCCTGACTATGAATTTGACAGCAGATTCCAGGTTTTTGTCAATAAGATAGGATGGTTTGGCTTTGGGGTCACCACATGCCTATAAAAAAATACAATACAAAATGAAGTAGAAACACAATCATCCATGTAAAGCTAAGAGATAGTTGCAATTCTGAAGATAAACTAGAAAGATTCCTCTTTTTGTTTGTTTGGTTTTAGTGAGCAGGTGATAAAATGAAAGGCAAAGTGCAGGGACTGTCACAGCTGAAATATGCAATGGGAAACAGTACAGAGATGCTCTTCTACTGAAAAAGATGCATGGAAGTATCAAAGCAGTTAGTGCAGAACAGCAGTGAGGGAAAAAACTCAATCCTAAAAGAAGGAGAAAAAAAATGTGTCCTTTTAACGCTATTCCTGGTTTGAGGTAGTGTTGTATTCATCTGGAGTTAACAAACTGTTAGAAAATTCAGTCATGTCATCATCTGTGGAGGACAGTGCTGGGCACATTAAATGATTCAACTATCCTTTGTGAAACAAAACTAAACACCCCACCACCAATCTGCATTTAATTTTTTTTTCCAGTTGTTAACTGTAAGACAATTTTCCATCCCACAATCAAACCACCAATATTTGCCTAGCATAGTCTATTTCCTTAGACTAGGAACTGAAGTTTTACTCATGTTCTTTATTCCTACAGCAGCACAGGCAGAGCTTTAAAAGCAGCAATCAAAAAGTTTCACTAAATTTTGATGTGAAGTCACAACTGTTAAGTCTCTTAAATAACTTACGTAGACGGATCAGAACAGCTTCTGTGGACAAACACCTGAGGAAGCACCTACTGTTGCCAGCTACAGTGCATGCTGTCAGACACTACTTCTCTGCTACTCTGACTAGCAAGCCATGCGATACCATTTCATTTGGAGTAACATACTAAAAGCAGCATTACTTACATGACAAAATATGTGCTCAAACTGTAATTCTCTCAAATATTCATTTAGTTTTATTTTCCTCAGAGGGGTTTGCAAAGGAGTTTCACATCTCATGCAAAACTGAATTACATGCTAGGCATTTCTACACAACAGAGTGAACTCGAATGACAGCTCATTTAAAAACTTTTCCACATTGATTTCTATGACTGAGTTGTGGACTGTAGAGACAGAAGTCATGGAGTATGAGACCGATTCTGAAAGCGGGCAAGCGGGCAAAGGGAAGGTGAAAAGCTTTGCAAACCTTCCAAACTTGTCCTTGCTGGGAAAGCAGTGTAACAAAAAGAGAGAGAAATTACATATAAACAAATGACTCTTAAATTCTAAAGTATTACATTTATGTGAACTAATACACTATTGCCTACATCCAAGAGAACATTACAACCGTCTGTTACTCTAGTCAGCACACTTTCTACTGGATGTTGATTATTCTAATACTCAAGAAAAACTTTGCACATACTTATTAGAATTTCTCTATTGTGCAAAGCACTGTGAATATACTGAGACATGTGACTACTAATAGTACTTCCAAACTAAGTTCAGGTAGAGAGGGAAAAAAGTTAACAAACATCACATGCAACTACAGGGAAAAAAAAAGGAGAGAAACTCAGTGAAGTTTTACATACCTGAAAAAGAAACGGTAGCCAAGAAAAAAAAAAACAAAAGAGTCATTATTGAAAGTCTCTAAAACACCTACCAGTAGTACATGACCATCATGATGTATACTCATGTACTATTCTGATATCAAAACTCTCATATTTGCTAAATTTCCCACAAAGGTACTAAACTTTATTACAGTATTGTATCCATAATACAAGAGGAATTTATAATGAAAATAAATTCAGCAACATCCACAGTATTTTAGATATTAAATTGTTGCTTCAATATCCTTAGAGCAGCAAACGACACATGCCAAAAAAAAGAGCTATTCTGTACACACCTTAAAGTCTATACAATTTCAGAAGTACAAACTATACTATAAATAGGCATTAAATATTAAACAAAAAGCTTCAAATTTATGAAGTTTTAATTAACTTCGTGTCATGAGTGTCAGAACCTTTGTCAGATTATTTTGATTTGTTGTTCTTGCCGCAAAACATGTAACTTTACCTACTAAAAAGATTACTAAGAAAACAACTTAACAGACACATATTTGTGCTCTGTTAAATTCCAATATGGTTGCTGTTATATAGGAGACAAGAAATCTGCCACTGTTGACTTCATAAATTTTTCAGCCTGAATTCAAACACTCCTTCCACATACACTCCTTATTTTTCCTAGCAACAGATGTTTTCCTTCCTACAAATCAACTCTCCAAACTGTTTACTAAAACTTAGATTCTACCCAAGCCCTTACACACACATTCACAAGGAAACAGAGATCTGAAAACATCAACATGCACATCCTCTTGTGGCTTCAGGAACTCAGGCCCCAGAAAAGATGAGTGTTATTCTCAGTCTAACTGGTAATCCTCTCAATATATGCGAATATGCTCCTTGTTTGCTTCTTTCCATCATTTGTTAACTGGCATCATACTTGAAGCAACTGTAACTCTTCCTACTAATAAACTACACTAGACTGATTGATAAATAAGAAAACTCCTGTAATATGTTAGAAGTATCCTTCACACACACCAAAATTCCAGCTTCTAGAAAGCTGTACAAGACTACCTAGATAAACTGAATTGAAAGAGGACAATAGATGTCACTGAATGGGTGGGCCAATACTTTTTCCTTCACTCTCCCATGTTCCACAGCAGCTCAGCTGCTTTCTAAGAACTGGTATTAACAGATTACTAGCTGTTGTTGCATCAATACAGTTTTCATCCGTACAGTTACCTGCATTCAGCATCACAGGTAAAACAGTCTCCATAAGTTAAACCTGTCCCATAACGGTGAACAGACCTCCAACTCACTATAGTTTACTCTATAAAGCATAAAAGAACAAACATACAAACCCCAATCCTAGCACTTTAGCACAAGCTTGAAAGTGCAGTAAGACACATAAAGAGAATTTTGCTCTAAAAAGAACAAAGACATCGAGGGCAATAGTCTTAGAATGCAGATAAGAAACGTAGTTTTTGCTTTTAATAGTTGTATTAGTCAATACAAAATCCTTTGTGAGTACTGTAATGGGTAGGAACATTGTGGTAGAACATACAAAGGCCATTTGTCCATATACAGCTCTCCAGTATTCACATAGAATTCTGAGCACCAGCCAAAACCAGTAGCCCTTTCTCAGCCTCAGATAGCACTTTTTTTCCCCATGTGGCTTGCAATAACCATTCCTCAATTCATTTCTTATTAGGAAAAACCCCACAACCCAGAATTACTACAGTTTTGAGCATTAAAAAGAAATTCACCAATTAAAAATGTTCTTACTAGTGCAGCACCCACAGAATACAGCTCTGAAGCTATGGGATTCCAGCTGCTTCAGTCCCGAAATATTACACTGAAAGAATCTCCCAGCAATCAACTCTGAATTCCTCTGTATATTACTTAACAGCTGTTAAGCAGCTATGCTGAAAAAGATCATGCAAAGCTATGGTTAGAAACTAATCTACATAATTAAAAAAAAATTTTAATGGACTCAGATGCTGGATTTCCTTCAAGTTACACAGCATTTCTTTCCACAGATATTTAGAATGGTACCCTATGATAAGCTCTCAACTAAGTAAAGAGTCATTCTGTGCACCATTCTGTGCAACTACCAACAAGAACAATGTGATTTCCATAGCTAAGAAGTTCACTATTCACAATACTCGTTTGCTATCATATGCACAGTTATCAAGCTTCAGAGAGATCAGACTACATGCACTATTTCCACATGCTTCACTAGGCTATATGTTTTGAATTGAAGCAGTGTTTTCTTACCTACCCTAGTGAGGTAAATAATTATACTCTTATTAAACAAAATTCAGATTCTCTTCCTCACTTGATGCTATTAGGTTCTTCTATACTAATTTCACTTTGAAAATTTAGAATACTACATATCTATACTTTCTATGTTGTACTCACTCAGAAGCAGACAACAAAAATCTGCTTAAGGCCTACATCTAAGATAAGTAGCCTCTAAAGAGGAAAACAGAATCCAGTTCAACTGCCTTTGGCCCAGAATACACCAACATTAATATACAGCAAAGAGACCTTTTGTCCCAATACTGTTACAGCTATCACTGCAAAAATCTAAGCTTAACATTCTACTTCCTACTTGAGGGCAGAAGATGTTGAAGGAGAAGAAAAAAAACATCCATCAACAAAATTACTATATACATGCAGCTGGAGTAGCATGAATAAAAGGAAGTTTACGTTCAGGTACAGTCACTGTCAGTAGTCAGTGCCCCAAACTTGCCTTTAAAACCCCTGAACCTCATTCATGCCTCAACATCAACCTGTTATGTGCCCTTGAATAAGAACACTGGGAAGCATCACCTGAGTTATATGGCTTACAATGGTAAAAAAATAAAGCCTAAATATTTACTGTATTATGGAAAGACCTATCATATATTTTCTTTTGTCATTGCTAAACTAAACCTATTCCAAATTAGCAGCAAGGCTGTCTCCCAATAAAAGAGAAACAAGGCCATTTGAGTTAAAAATTTCCTATTTTCATCCCTCAAACCTCCTACACCAGCAGATTATCATAAACCATACTTTGCAGCAATTTAATGTGTTTATTACTTCAAGAGATCTTGATTTACTGTTACTGCAGAGTTGAGATAAAACACTGCTAAGCACAATTCCACTCGACTGTGACAACATACACTGAAATAATCACAGTCAACAAATCACTTCACCTTTAAGTTTCATTTACAAATGAATCTGCACTAAAAACCTCTGTGAATTTAACAAGGAAATTGATGGAATTTCCATGACAGTAAAAACTATGCCATCCCCCAAATTAGTAACTTGGATTAGTAAATGGAAGTACTTTTAGGATGTCTCACATTCAAAAACAGGAAAAGCTCCCGTATGTCCCACTTGCAGTTTACTACAGCACTTTCTCTTGATACACCAGAAAGGCAGGCACAGTAAAACTACTGTTCTTCCCTCGTAAGAGCTGCTGGCATTAAAGACTTCATGCTAAGATATATCTCAAAGTTTGCATGCTTGGTTTCCACCTGTGCATCCTGTAAATTATACTAAATATAAAAGTCAAAGAAACATTCAAAGAGACACTTTTCACCATTAATTATATTTTTGTAGGATAAAACCTATTATATACTCTTTGTTTCTGCCATGCATTTAAAACAATTAAGAATATGAACTCACAATCTCTAATTTTGAAAAAAGCAAAACTACTGAGAAGGAGAGAGAGGTGAATAAACAACAAAGAGCTGCTTTGAAGAGTGGCTCACACTACATTTGCTTTAATATCTCTGATTAAGCCTACCACAACTGCTTGCCTGTATTTTAGGTTGTGGAAGCCTAAGTTCATTACTAAACAGGCTGATCCCAGATAAATTCTGTGAATAATGCCTTGCCCTCTTAAAGTCTATCCAACAAGATGCAAGAATTAGCTGGTCGCACATGGACAAATTATTAGAGTATAGTTTAATACTTTTGATGGCTCAAATTTAACTGTCCTACACCAGAATCACTAGGGTGATCTTGTTCTAATAAATTACATTATTTATGCTTGTAGTTACATAAATGATACTTGATGAAAGGTAAACCTGTATCTTGATACAAATTATGCTAATAGTTTCAACCAAGATCTGGAAGCTGAAGGAAGTCTCTATGTAACTATTTTATGAAGAGTCTCTAAAGGACTTGGGTATACCCAAAATATGGCACAAAATTATTAGAAATTTAACAGCTTTGCAATTTTTATTTACTAGGGTTCAAAATTTGAAAGATAATGTAGCTTTATTTCAATTCAAAATTACAATTAAAGGTGTTACAGTCAGTTCAGTGTTTCCTAGATCTAAGCAAGACATCTTCCCTGCATTTACTCATTATTTGGTGTGTGTTGAACCCCAAGTATATACCTTACTTTAAATCCTAGTGTATCACTACTCAGAAATTCAACCAAGTAAAATGTAAATTCATGAGAAATCAGAAGAAAAGGCTAGAAAGGACCTTGAGAAATTGCCTACCTACCTCTCCTGTTCCAAGGCAGGATCAACTGTATCTGTGCTGCTCCTGGGACATGTCTGCCAAATCTTTACTTAGAGGTCTTGAACAGGCTACATTCAAAAACATTCTCACAATCTTTTCCAATATTAAATTGAGTTTTCCAATATTTAATTTAATCCATCACTTCTTGATCTCTGGTGGTCATACTGGATGGCACAAACTACTCCCCATCTCTCTACAGCAGTACTAAATATTTAAAAATTTGTATTACTTATAAGCTGACTTGAAAAAACATTCCCATTTTTTAATGGGTGCAATTTTCTGCACCACCTGTCCTTATTAGTCTGCTCTGAACTTCTTCCACATTCATCCACACCTTCCTTGAAAAGAGTGGTCAACCAAATATGTTTTCAATGAATCTCCATGAAGGAGATGTAGAGCAAAAGGATTACTTACTTTTCCTCCAGATTATCTTGCTCACACATTTATATAACCTCATGTCATCCCTGATTTTTTGCAGCGAAACTTACCTGGCTCTTGTTTGCCCTGGGATGTCCCTAACCTTTCCCAGCTATTTTCTCCAGGCTTGATATCCCATTACTTCTCATTTTGTCCTTTAAATTCCACTAAGCACAAAATAGCTTACAATCATACTTGCTCAGCCACCTCCAAGTCTGTTAGACCATACGCACAATTTCTAAGCTCAGGCTGAATTTCAATTAGATTCTGTAGCTTGGCCCAATTTCCTACGTATAAATTTATTAAGCACACTGTAGCCGTCATCTAGGTTGTTGATGCAAAGAGTGACTGAAACCAGAGGTAATACACACCCGAACAAGACCCTGTTGATCCCCATCTGACAACGAGATCTTCACAATCATTCCCTAATATGGTGATCCATCTGCTTTCATCATCACAACTTCATCCAGACTGTACTTCCTTAGATTGTTCATGACAACAATCAGATGAGGTCATGGCAGCAGCCTTGCTAAGGTCAACACAAAGTATCTTCTAAGCTGTCCATACTAGAGTGACCCGTCACCTTGTCGATGACTGAAATATACTGGGTTTGACACTATCTGTACAGTGATAAATTCACATTGTCTTCTTGTGTTTGTATCACCTGTTTAAGCACTTGGTTCTATTAATCAAATATGGGACAGGTGAAATGCAAAGGATGAAAAAAATTAAGAGAAGTTTCACTGCCACAAAACTTCTCAATGTAGTTTATAAAATAACATCTTAAAAAGAAGCAAGGCAATGGGAAAGCCTTGTCTATTCTGAACCTCAAATGGGAACTGTTACTACTTTTTAGGTGTATCTCCTCTGCGCATAACTTTAAAGATCTCTTGCAACTAAAACTGGATTTGGTTTTGTGTCAACACAAAATGAACAGTGATTGCAGGGGGCAAGGTAACTTGTATTTGTAAGCCAAGAAGCAAGGCAAGATAATTGTGGGCATCTACTCTTTGATGCAAAAGGAAAAACCCATTCTGTATATTTTAGAAGATATCATGGGACATTTTTATTTTATTGGAAAGTCTTACTGTTTCTTTACAAATTTAATTGCTTTTCTGAGTGTATGATACACTATCACCAGTTAGTGTTTGCTTCCTGAGCAAAGGAATTTTTTTTTTAATTGCCAGCACTATGAATTTGTTTGGGACTTCCTCCTCTGCTTATCAATGAGACAGTATTATAAGCCATTCCTCCAAGATCACACAAGTAAACACAAACATATACTGCCATGTTAACCTTTAAAGAACTGCTGAGATCTATGGAAGCAATACTGCCCCACCCTGAGACACTTCCCAGTGACCTGAAGATATTACCTGACATTATTTGTTCAACACCAACCTTACAATTCCAAACTAAATTACTGGTGAGCTTTTCCTCTCAGCTCAAAGGTCTGCACTCCAGCACAGAGCTCTGTGTCCAAAGGGTGATCTAATCCTACACCATTCCAAACTTCAGAGCTCTGCAGATTGGAAACTTCCCCATGGTCTTCCAGTCACCTAAAATCTCTCCCACTGTTTCCTGAAGAACCACTCAAGTGCCTGAGCAAAACTACTTATATTTAAGTAACATCCTCAATATAGGTAAAAATCCAGTATTTCCACTATTACATCTTTAAATAAAATATAAAGTCAGCTAAAGCCTCTGCAAACAGTTATTAAGTTCCTTATCTATGACTTCAGTTTGGTTATGCAGTTCACATCTAAGAATCGGTCTAAGATTCTCATTTTTCATATATTACGTAATCAAGTTGGGAAACTCAAAATAATTTTTTTGTTCATCACATTTAAAAAACATCTTGCAAACAAACATAAAACCTATACTATGAAGAACAACAGAACACTGCTAGCAAAGCAATTCATGCTAAATAACAGACTCATCATGTTTGATTAACATATACTCTAAATAATTCAAAACCTTAACTTTCATCCCTAGCAGGTCTGTTGACTGTAGTACTACTTCAACACTCATCAAAATCACACCCCCTTGATTTGCTCTGGCTAAATCTCTACTTCAGGTATTTCAAGATCAGACCTCTTACTGTAAATACATCCTGGTATCCAAAGACTTTATAAATAAACAAAAGACAGGCCCACAAAAAAGATTATTCTCTGCTGCCACCACTCTCTAACAAAACAGTTGACAGTAATGGCAGCATTTACACAAGGCTTACCAACACAAGACTCGGTCTCTTCTGGAAGGTAACCACGAAATCCAAGCTTCACCTGACCCAGGATGGCATGAAAAACCCTTGCTGTCTTTGATTTATAGAGGTGCAGTTGTACGCAAATAATGACAAAAGTTACAGGGTAGACAATAACCTAGATAACTGTGGATAAATTCTTAAAAAATACAAGGAACAAACCAAGAGAGAAACCACAATGGTAAGAGTTCTAAGTTCAGTACCAATATTGGTCCCAATGTAAAAGAGAACTGAAAACAGCAAGCAAAGGGCCATCCTTCAAAATAACAACGGCAACAAAAGAATCCACCTCCTTACAGGGTGGAAATATAAGTTGTCTCATCATCCGCTATTACCTTAGTAACTTCACTTTTCCATGTCACTCTCAGAGACAAAAACCCCGTATAGTCAGATACTCTATCTTAAAAACAACAAACTTTTAACTGTTTCAAAGGACAACAGTGGCACAGAAGGTCAGTAAACAGGAAACTATGAAAAATTATAAGCTATAAGCACAACAGCAACAAAATTGAAATTTGTATAGGAAGATGAAGTATAAAGAATCTATGTTTCTAACTGTTTTTAACAACTTCTCTGATTATTTGGGAAGTAAAATTTTCCTGCTTTGTTTCTAACAGTTGAGAAAATTCTTAATCCTTAAAAATCTGTACTCTCCAGACAGCATCTACAGCAATCTCTACTGCTGCTACATATACTTCAACCTCTCACTTCCTCTTATTTTAATAAGTCCTAACCATTTCCTTTAACCGCAAACCCACATATTGTGTGGTTATCTAGTAGCTTGAGTTTCAGTATCATCTTCAACAGAGGTAGCTATGACAGAATCTTAAACAGCAGCTTTGGAATTGACAGCTTACAGAGAGGAAAAAAAAAGAAATAAACAAAAGCTTTCCAAGCAGTCAGCGATGCTGCAGCTGGGCTGAAGACAGACTCACAACAAAATACAATAATCAATCCCAAGACTTCTGGGCTCACCATCTGAGCTAGCCAGTTCCCCCTGTCAAGCAGTACTGACTGCAGCTAAAGAAAACTACTATTTGAATCACAAATCACTATATGAATACACAAGAGTTGTGCCTAGGACATCTCCATATTTGCAAAACTATGCTGACACAATAGTCAAGCCACTTGGTCGTGCCTACTCTCTCTGTATGCAAGACCTAGCAATTTTGGACTCGGTTCTTTCAGACGATATATCACTCATTAGGAAAATGAAGCTAGGAAGGATACAAGCACCCAGCGCAGGGGTTGGAACTAGGTGATCTTCAAGGTCCCCTTCCAACCCAAGTCATTTTAGGGTTCTGGTGTCACCCCCAGTGCTGATGCTCCCCTACAGAGAGCCTGTCCACCTGCATCACTTCCTAGACATAACAGCAGAGGCTACCACCATATGGGCCAACATGCTCAGGACTCTGCCTTCCAAACGTGCCAATCAGAAACATGTCTGTAGGCACTGGACTGTTTAACAGGAGTAAGTGTCCCTGTATCAGAACACTGGTAATGAAAACAGAGCCCAGACTCACAGTGGCTAAGGCAGAGCTATCAAGACAAGGTTTAATTTCTCCACTCCTGTTTCCTGCCCCACAAAGCAGGGCTGTGCTCAGGAGAAATTCCCCTTGCTCATTTTCACCTGGTATATTTCTCTCAAAGTGCAACAAGCACACAAACAAACAACTTCCTCATTTTGATGGTTTTCCCCATAAATAGTGAATTTCTGTTTGTTACAAGTGTAATTATACTGTTACTGTTATTAAACTGAAGTGATTTTCCAATGTCCAAAACTACAGACTAAAAGGAACCTTTCAGAAAGACAGGAACTTGCAATCATCTAGTCAGAATGCTTTATGACAGTGAAGATTTGCAGAAACATTCAAGTGCACATCAAATACTGAAATGGCTTTGGATAAACACTGACTTATAAATACTTCAATCACTTCGTT
Source organism: Gymnorhina tibicen (assembly GCA_013399875.1). Taxonomy (NCBI): domain Eukaryota; kingdom Metazoa; phylum Chordata; class Aves; order Passeriformes; family Artamidae; genus Gymnorhina; species Gymnorhina tibicen. The sequence goes on along the minus strand of VXAZ01002125.1, from coordinate 4,773 downwards.
TGTTGGGTTTTTTTTCCCTGAAAAAACATCTTAATTAAAATCAACATTGCACTTGGTAGTCCTTACTTCTTCTGGTCTCCCATATGAGCAAAAAACTTTGACAAAACACATCCTTTACCTCGGATCAGTCAGGCCACTCCTGACAGAAACCTTGGTCCAGAAGTCAGGCAACCAAGTAAGCACCTAAAACTCTCAAACTCCCTTTGCCATTTCAGCTGCACCCAGCATGGGAACAGCACTTTTAATGTGCTGAACCCACACAGGTGTACTCACTGCTTGAAGTACTAGCACTTGCTGAAGTACTGCCTGAATAACTAGCATTTTCTTTGAAATAAGAAAAACCTCTCAAATAATTGTGTTCAAAGCAAAGCAATAAAATCCTAACTAGTATTCATTACTGGAAGTGGGTTGAGGGGACATACACTTTCAGACGATATATCACTCATTAGGAAAATGAAGCTAGGAAGGATACAAGCACCCAGCGCAGGGGTTGGAACTAGGTGATCTTCAAGGTCCCCTTCCAACCCAAGTCATTTTAGGGTTCTGTGGCCATGAACTACATTCTTTCCTACAGGAAAGCACAACGATTACCTCCAGAAGAGGAATTAACCGAGCACGAAGGCGTGACCCATCCTTCTCTCAACATCCAGACCTACAGCTTCCTGCACCGAGCCACCTCACCCAGACCAACACCGATCCACTTCCTTCGGCAGCCGGGGAGCAGCTCCAGCACCCACGGCAGCTCCAAACACCCGCTCCATCTCACGCCGAGAGCTGCTAGCCAACCGCGTGCCTCGAACTTATCGAAATTAAACTTACTAATTCTACCCCGAACCCCTTTTTCCGTTCAGTAGCGACAGGTTTTGGCGTGGGAAAAGCCCCGCGGCGCTGCCCACTCGCGGCTCGTGTGAGTCACGCACGGCAGCGGCTCCGGGGGCCTCGCCGGGACCAGGCCCCGCTCCTGCGGGCGCCGCGAGGATCGGCCCGGCCTCCTCCATTCCTTCATCCTTCTCTCCCGGTATCGATAAGGCGGCCGCACGAAAGCCCCGGCCCTCCCTTCCCGGGCCGGGCGGCGGCGGCGGCGCGGCTCCCGCCCAGCCTCCCGGGCCCCGCCGCTAGGCCGCAGCGCAGCCGGCACAGCCGCAAACCCAGCGGAGCGCCGGCCCGAGCGGCGGTGGGGATCGCGCCGGGGCGGTTCCCCGTTCACCCCCCTCTCCGCCGGGGCCCCCCGCACCTTCTTGATGTTGTAGAGCCGGGTGAGCATGCCGACACCACGGTCGTTAAGGATGGTGAGCTTCTCCGCCAGCTTCTGCTGGCTCGGCTGCAGAACGGACCGCGACATCCTGGCCCTCCACTGCCCCCACCGCCACTCACAGCCCCGCGGCCGCCGACCTGGCCGGGCGCTCCCTCTCCGCCTGGCCCGGAGCTCGGTGCCTCTGCGGGGCGTGGGCACAGGTCACGTGGGGCGGCGCTCGGGCTCCCCCTGCGGGCGGGCGGCGGAGGCGTCCCGCGCTGAGAGCTCCCCGGTCCCCGCAGGTTTGGGGGCGCGGATGGGTGTGTGAGGGGGGTTTCGGGTAGAACCTCAAGGTGTGCTTCGAAACGGTGAAGAACGCCCATTTTTCTTCAAGGTTTATACCGAATATAGCTATGGATGCCCCATCCCTGGAGGTGTTGGCTGGATGGAGCTTTGAGCAACATGGTCTATTGGAAGCTCTCCCTGTCCCTGGCAGGGAGTTGGAACAAGATGGTCTTTATAGTCCCTTCCAACCCAAACCCTTCTGTGAGTCTATGAAAGCTCCATTTTTTTACTTAATCAACTCCATTTTTTTACTTAAACAGTGAAAGCCCTACACTTTGGCCACAATAACTCCATACAGCTCTACAGATCGGGGGCAGAGTGGCTGGAAAGCTGCCCAGGGGAAAGGCCGTGGGGGTGCTGGTCAACAGCAGCTGAACCTGAGCCAGCATGTGGTGAACCTGAGCCAGCCCAGGTGAACAAGAAGGCCAATGGCACCTGGCCTGTGTCAGGAACAGTGTGGCCTGCAGGACCAGGGAAGTGAACGTGCCTCTGTACTTGGTACTGGTGAGGCCACATCTTAAGTGCTGTGTCCAGTTCTGGGCCCCTCAGCTCAGGAAAGATATTGAGGTGCTGAAACTTGTCCAGAGCAGGGCAAGAAAGCTGGTGAAGGGTCTGGAGCTCGTGTTCCTATGAGGAGCAGCTGAGGGAGCTGGAGTTGTTTAGTCTAGAGAAGAAGAGGCTCCAGGGGGACCCCAACGCTCTCTAATACTCCCTGACAAGAGGGTGGAGTGAGGTGCGGGCCAGTCTCTTCTGCCATGCCAGTGAGAGGATGAGAGGAAATGGCCTTAAGCTGAGACAGAGGATATTCAGATTAAACATTAGAAAACACTTTTTCACTGTTCAGGTGGTCAGGCATTGGAATAGGTTGCTCAGGGAGGTGGTGGAGTCACCATCCATGGAGGTGTTTAAGAGGCATCTGGATCTGGCACTGAATGATGTGGTTTAGGAATTACAAAGGCAGTGCTGGATTGACAGTTGGACTGATCATATTAAAGGTCTATTCCAACCTTGATGATTCTTTGATTTTTTTACTTAACCAACTGAATTTAAGAACTGGGGCCCAGCAGACCACTGCGCAAAGTAATACTGACACACTGTCACTGCTGGTGACCCTTGTTTTCTGAGGGCACTTCCATCAGCACCAGAGCATCACACCTGCTGGGAAGAACTTGGGGATACCCCTCGAGCTGCTGCCAGTGGCCCCTCTTCCCCACTCATGGGGCTGTCGCCATCCCACTGAGCTGTTGCTCTAGACCAATGTACAGCAAATTCAGAGAAACACCATATCACCAACTAGATGAGTCACATCACTGCTATTTTTTTCCCTTGAAGCTATGGAAATTAAAAGCATATATTTTTAAGGAATGGTGACATTTCTATGCCGTTAATGTCAACAAGAGACCTCCAGGGGAGCCATCCCTTATTGTAACCTCTTACGGAGATGATTGCAGTGCTGAGAGGCCAGCACAACCAGCTGGGTTGCAGGGATCCCTAGTCTAGGGAATGAGAGACAGGCTTAGGAATTAACCTTCTAATCTCATTTTTTTAATAAGTGGCACCATCATCTGTGCCTTTTTTTGCATATTAATATTTCTATTTAATTTTCAGTTCACATTTTTGCATTAGAAATCAGAATCAGACAGTCTCAGTCTTTCAGAGACTTAATCTATTTTGGAAAACATAGAAATGAATGTGAGAAGCTTGAATGTAGTTAAATTGTTAGTGACCTCTCTCTTCACTTTAGCAATTACAAGACAATTTATGATTCAGAATAAAACCAGGAAGCAAGAACTTGGAGTTCCGATCTGAAGTCTGCTATTGACTCATTCATCGGTCTTTATCAGATGTTTTTATTTCTCAGCTTAGTGTCCAAGAGTCAGGAGTACTTAGCAACAATGTTGTAATGATTAATTAGGTCAGACTTGTTAGACCTGACTTTTCACTACTGGAGTCTACAGAAAACATCAGAAATATTCAAATTGCTATTTAAATTTATAAAGCATAAAATGCTATGTGATTTAATGTGATTTAATGAATAATATCTATAGTAATATTTTACACAAAGCATCTTCCTTCCATTATAAATTATTTTTTAAAGTATCAAATGTAATATTTCTAGTTGAAACAAACATGTTTCTCATGTAGTTGCACTGCAAAATAAGAATCATAGAATGGTTTGGGTTGGAAGGGACCTTAAAGATCATCTTGTTCCAAACCCCTGCCATGGGCAGGGACACCTTACACTAGACCAGGAACTCTGTTCAGCCTCGCCTTGAACACTTCCAGGGATGGGGAATCTACAGCCTCTCTGAACAGCCTGTTCCAGTGCCTCACCACTTTCACAGTAAACAATTTCCCCCTAATATCTGATCTGAACTTACACTCCTTCAGCTTAAAGTCATTTAAGAACAAATGCTGCTACTTTTTTCATTCCTCACCTACAAACCTACAGCTGACACAACAGCATTCCATTTTTAATTTCATATTCAATTATTTTTAGCCATATTGGATGTTCTGGAAGTTTCAAACAGTAACAATCACAGAATTTGTAATTTATCTATGGCCAAGCAAGTGGAATGACGTCACCGAGCTGATTCATCATGAGTTTTTGTGTGTTTTATTGAAACATCTATGATCTTACATCCTACTCTTTCTTCCTCTGGAATTATTAGAAAAACTACAGATCACATTGGATGCAGAGTTACTTGGTTTGATAAGGCTCATGCTTAACAGAGCTCACTGGAAAACTCTCAAACTCTCTGTAACTACTTAAGTAGTTTTTACTGTGAGACCTCTCCATGCTGCACAGATAGGCTAAGGCACAGAAGGGAAAAATGACTGACTCTCCCCTTTGTAGTAGAATCCCGTTTTTAAACTCTCACATTATTCACTAGCCTGTTTACAAGATCCTATTATAAGGAGCACCTTGAGTTACTATAATTTTTTAAATGTAAATGGTGCCAAGTTAGCTGCTTTTCTTGAAAACATACCAAATATTGTAATATGGAAAGGATCAATATCAGTAAAAAAGAATTTCTGACACAAGGAATTTTTAATATTATGCAGTCATACAGACCTAATACTAAATAGATGATCTGAATTATCACTGTAACATGGTTACACACAGACTTTCAACAATTCTCTTGGCCAATGTCAATGTGTGTACTTAAGCACTTGTGGTGGTTTAGGCCAAA
>VXAZ01002124.1:540841-598980 GCA_013399875.1 Gymnorhina tibicen | reverse complement strand
GACATGTGCTGAGGAAGCCCCACTATATAACAAGCTACTGGAGAGTGAAAGACGATATACTGTCTTCACTGATGGTTCCTGTCAAATTGTAGGCGCTAGCCAGAAATGGAAAGCTGCTGTATGGAGCCCCACACGATGAGTTGCTCAAACTACCAAGAGCAAAGCTGGATTGAGCCAACTCGCTGAACTCAAAGCTGTCCAATTAGCCCTGGACATTGTGGGAAGAGAGAAGTGGCCAAAGTTCTACCTCTACACTGATTCATGGATGGTAGCTAATGCCCTGTGGGGTTGGCTGGAAAGGTGGAAAAAGGCCGACTGGCAGCGTAGGGGAAAACCAATCTGGGCTGCTGATGAGTGGAAAAACATTGCCACTCGGGTAGGAAAACTGCCTGTGAAAGTTCGTCACGTAGATGCTCATGTTCCCAAGAGTCGGGCTAATGAAGAACATCGCAACAACGAACAGGTAGATCAGGCTGCAAAGATAGAGGTGTCCCAGATAGACTTGGATTGGCAACATAAAGGAGAGTTGTTCTTAGCTCAATGGGCCCATGATGCCTCAGGCTGTCAGGGCAGAGATGCCACCTATAAGTGGGCACAAGACCGAGGGGTGGATCTAACCATGGACAGTATCTCCCAGGTTATCCATGACTGTGAGACGTGTGCTGCGATCAAGCAGGCCAAGCGGGTGAAGCCCCTGTGGTATGGTGGGCAGTGGTCCAAATACAAGTATGGAGAGGCCTGGTAGATTAACTGTATCACGCTGCCTCAAACCTGCCAAGGCAAGTGCTAGGTGCTCACAATGGTGGAAGCCACCACTGGTTGGCCTATCCTGTACCTCACGCTACTGCCTGGAACACCATCCTGGGCCTTGAAAAGCAAGTCCTTTGGAGGCATGGTACCCCTGAGAGAATTGAGTCCGACAGTGGGACTCATTTCAGGAATAGCCTTATAAACACCTGGGCCAGAGAACATGGCATTGAGTGTATGTACTATATCCCTTACCGTGCACTGGCTGCTGGGAAAGTTGAACGGTGCAATGGACTGCTCAAAACCACATTGAAGGTACTGGGCGGGGGGACTTTCAAAAACTGGGAGATGCATTTAGCAAAAGCCACGTGGCTAGTTAACACCCGAGGCTCCTGAGGCAGGCCCTGCCCAATCTGAGCCCTTACAAACAACAGATGGGAATAAGGTTCCGGTGGTACACATGAGAGGTATGCTTGGAAAAACTGTTTGGGTTAATTCTGCCTTGAGCAAAGGCAAACCCATCCGTGGGGTTGTCTTTGCTCAGGGACCAGGTTGCACCTGGTGGATGATGCAAAAGGATGGAGAGACCCGATGCATACCTCAAGGGGACCTTGTTTTAGGGTGAAGTACCTGTGGCACTGTACTTTTATCTGTATCTGCATGTATATATGTATATAATTAGGTTAATGCATGTATGTATATGGTTAAAAGGTTTACGTTTGATGTAACATCTTAGCATGGGAAAAATTCAGAGTGGATAATGTTGGGGTTTTAGGAGTTCTCCTTTTGTTTTTGTTTTTTTTTCTCTTAAGGAATTTTGCCCATACGTGTTGCCAAGAGACACTAAAGACTGGGTACTTAAGAGAAACAAAAGACCTGGCCACAGGGGAAGGGGTCCAGCTGGCTGCCCTCTTTTACCTGGGGTTTTCTCGTGTAGGGCAGAGATGCGGCAAGATCTGGACTGGGAAAAGGGGGTTGGGTGGAGCCCCTAGCTCTCGTTCTCTTGGTGTTCAGAGGGGAGAGAAGCTGCTGTGATTGTGGAGAGAATTCATCGCCACTGTGGGCTTCTGCCTTCTGCTGCCTTCCTTCCACTGTGAGTCGGGCTCTGCTTGCTGGAGCAGCTGTTGCACTGGGACCCTATTTAACACCCTGCCTCGCTGAGGGGGAGGGGGACTTCATCATCTGCGTGGGTGCCTCAGGGGGTCCTCAGGATCCCAAGCCTGCCTTTCCCTGCCCCGCTGGGAGCCTGGCCGCAGCTGCCCTGCCCCCGCCATTCCTTTGCGGCTGCTCCGAGCCTTCACTACACTGTAGTGCCACAGCCCCTGCCTGCCGAGACCTCCGGCGGTTCCGCTGCAGCTCCGGAGTTTGATACATCTCATCTACCACCCGGGATTTTGTGCTTGTCCTTGCTGTTCCACCCTGCTGTTCCTGAGGGTCCTGCTGAAGCACCAGGATTGGCTGCCCCAGGGGGTTTGTGAAGCAAGCTTTTCTTTCATCCCTCCTGGAATCCCAAGCTGCCATTACTGTGTGCTCCCCGAGCTCGCTCCGGAGCACCCCCTGCAGCCGCGGGGGAACCATCGCACCTGCCCTGCTCACCAGGAGCTGCCAGCGCCCCTGCCGGCCGTGAGCATCACTGCACCCAAGGGGAAAGGGCCTGACAGCCGGGAAGGTGTCACTGGGTTCTGGGTCTGTTTATTGATACTGCCATACTTACTGATGTTTGTTTGCCTTGTTTTATATATACATATACATATTGAGTAAAGAACTGTTATTCCTATTCTTCATATCTTTGCCTGAAAGCCCCTTAATTTCAAAATTATAATAATTCGGAGGGAAGGGGGTTACATTTTCCATTCCAAGGGAGGCTCCTGCCTTCCTTAGTAGACACCTGTCTTTCAAACCAAGACAAAAACTTACTCTCATCATTAAGGACAGATTGCTTTATGGCTAACGCCCTCTCCACACCTAGCCCTGATTACTACACTACTTGCAACCTTAGTAGGCATTGTGTGCCTAGAGGAAACAGCTTCAGACTGCTTCTAAACCCACAGTTTTAAAGATTTTTATTGAACTTTTGGATTTATAGATGCTAGAAACAGCCAATCCAGTGCTGAAGTTCAGTTGTTCATGGAAAAGTGTAAGTATCTCAGGTCTAGAAGGATAAAAGTATATCAGTTTACAGAACTACCGTGATTTTTTTTTGCATTGTACTACTTTCTGTAAAAAGTTTATACTCACTGGTTAAGAATGATTGCTTTATATTTCTGCATTTATTTCCAGCTTACATGCTGAGTGTATTTGTATCTCTATATAAAGATTTATTTCTGTATTGCTCAAGATACATTTTAAATGTGTTAATCTTTGAAACAGATTTTTATTTTCTGTAATTAGAAATTATGAGTTATGTATGTAGTTTATATGCTAAAACATCAGAAGTGGTCTCTGACATGAATGTAGAGTTTCTAATTTTTTTCTTAAGTTTTGTGGGTAAAGTATGTTCTGACCAATAAGTTTGGTTGTTGGCTTGTTTTTTTTCTGGGTTTTACTGGTTTGTTTGTTTTGTGGGAGTTTTTTTGGTGTTTTTTTTTTTTTTTTTTCAATTGAAGTAAAACAGAAAAGCTGTGAAATAAGTTTTCTTCCCTTATTGATGTTACTCTAAAGACAATCACAGCATTTAGGAAATAGGCATTTCAATTGCCTGTGGAATCCATGTTAACATCCTTACATCAATGCATGGTGAGATTTTAATTTTTTTAATGTTTTACAGGAAATCTCTAGCTCCTATATTGGTACAAATGTACTTGCTTTTGTTGTGAAAAGCGTTTTAACCATACCTTGTGTTTTTTGTCTGAGAAGAATGAAGGATTGTGTGTATTTAAAAGGCAGTTAAATGCCACTCTGGAGAAGAAGATACCTCTCATGCTCCCATCTTGTAATTGCTTATTAGTATCGACATGTACATCAAGCTTTTCCTAGATCCTGATTGTATGCTTCTCATTTGTTGAATGCTTGATGTGAGATCTTGCAGCCTGATTTGCCTTTCCTGCCCTCTTCCTCTCCTCCACCCCCTCTCAAAAGAGGGAGATGCTTAGGCTGGGGAGCTATGCTTATGTGAAGGCTGTATGTGATTTAAAAAAATTGAAGAATACAATTCCAGCAGTCTTAAATTGTGTGCCCAGAAGAACTGATGTTTGGGCCCTGATCTTGATACTGGGCTGGAGTTTGAGGATGAATACTTACCATAGAGTCATAGAATGGTTTGGGTTGGAAGGGACCTTAAAGATCATCTAGTTCCATCCCCCCTGCCAGGGGCAGGGACACCTTCCACTAGACCAGGTTGCTCAAAGCCCCGTCCAGCCTGGCCTTGAACACTTCCAGGAATGGGTCATCCCACAACTTCTCTGGGTAACAGCTTGTGAAGTGCTCTGATAGTTTTGATGAATACTTTAGAGAAGCTACTGAAAAAAATAATTCTGCCTTTGGAGTTTGAGCCCTTTGCAGTTTGTGAAGCTTTTTGCCTTTTCAGGCCTTCTACTTTTTAAGTAAAGGATTATGACTTAGTTATGGGTGCAACAACTTAAGGGCATAAATTGACTTGGGAACTCTGTGTAAAACCAGAATGAAATCTTACTCTCAGTCTAGTAAACAACAGTGAGGATATGCTGTAGGAGAATTGCTAATAATTTTTTTGTTAATATTTTTTGAGGGTGCGTTTAAGGGTATCATAAGTATAGATTATAATAAACTGTTTTGGCTAATGATTTGTTGCCACATGTATCTTTCAATGCAAGATATTTTCCAAAATGTTTGTATTGCTTGTTTAGGACATGTCTAAATCTTCCTTGAAAGACATAAAAACTACTTAATAGAAATACTTGTGTATCTTAAAGCAGAATAAAAAGCTCAGTGTTGAAAACAAATTGATTATTGTTAGGATTTGAGAAGTTTTTGCTCTTCACAGTTTGGAAAGTAAATGAAGGACCAAGAGTTGGGCTTTTCACTGGCAATTTCAAGGAGTTCTCTGGTGTTGTATGTGATAGGACTTCACCCAGTCTAATGGGTTAGCCACAGTACGTGCTACCTTTCTTTTCCTGTTCTTATACCCTATTTGGTGAAATATGATGCAAAAGAGGGGACACTAGAATGAGAGTGAGTTGTTTGCACATGGAAAATTTTGATTAGCATGAGGACAATTTGTAATTTTGTGTAGGAAGCAATAAGGAAGACATTGGGGCAGTTTTGGTGGAGGTAGACTGATTTATAGCATGGGAAGCAAGTTTCTGTTGTGTCTATCACCGGTTGGCTCCCCATGGAACCTCCAAAAACCCAGGGATCTTGAACTACAGGCTGGGTTGCATTTCTTCCTATATTTTTTAGCTATGTGTTTGGGAGTAGCCTTTGCACTTGCAGTACTGTTCCCTTCAGGAGCTATGATATCCATATTCAGTAACTTATTCTAAAGCAAAAAATATTTTTAATGTTTTCTACTATTCTTTTGTTCTGCATGACCAGCTATGTATCCATGAGTCTTAAAATTCTGTCAGAATGAGAAAAGCTTTAATTATATTGAGGTCTTGTGTCTGTCTTCCATCATATTTAGAGAAGTAACTGACAGCAGATCCTCCTTTCCCCTGGAGAACAGGGTGAGTGGTGCCGTGCACCTTTTGATCTGTGAACTCCCAGCTCTGACATAATGATGAGAAGCCTGGAATTTTGCTACAGTCATACAAGTTACTCCTCTCTTTCTCTTGCCTCATTTTCCAAATGTGTTTCAGGAGTTGCTTATCAAGCTGAATTGTTTTGTTCTTCTGCTCATTTCCAAAAGTTCCTCTGTAAAAGTAGTTCACTATATTAATAAGATAATTATGATCCAGCATACCAGATTTCTGCTTTACCGCCTAAGCCATATAACATTAATGAAACTGTGTCTTGATATTTTTAGTTTGTCATGCAGACAGCACAAGTTTAGTCCTGGAGATAATCCTGTAGCAAGCTGAAATGGCTTCTTGCAGAATAACGGGATGCTTAGTGATGCCAAATTTGAAGACAAAACTGGGATCTGGTATTAAAATTGTGTGTGATTTCCACATACCTGAAATACATACTGAGCTACTGTTCACGATTCTTGGTTAAAATGTAAGGTTTTATCATTAGCTAGTGTGCAAACAGAGAATACAGCAAGCAGACTAAACCCCAGACTTCAAATAAAAAATTCACCCAGAGTAGCTAACTGTTGCCTTAATTAGATACAGCTTCAAAGTATATGCTAAGATTTTTCCACTACAGCTTTTTATCACTTCCACAAGTTCAGCATGCCCTATACAGATGCTTAATTTGTATGCTGGGCCCTGTGGTAAAGCTATTTCTGTCAGTGAGATTCCAAAATTGTAGGCACTGATGTCAATGCAGATGAGGTTAGCCTAATTTGGTCAAGAGAGGGCTATGCCATGCAAAATCTTCTTTACATGGGCACATAAAGGCCAGTGCCAAGACTGACAGGTGTCCAGTGGGTGGCAAGGAGCTTCAGAGATAAACATTCTTGTTGGTACTGCTACAATTCTTGCTTCTTTAAGAGACAATGTAATAATTGTATGGCTGTTTTCAGCATCCCTGCAGGATAACTAAGTAAAATGGAATGTAATTTTACAAATGTAAATCTTTTAAATCCTATTGAAATAACTTCTTTTCTATGCTTCATTCAATTTCTGTTTAGTGTTAAAGGCTTGACAATGAAAGTAGCATCTTGCTACCTTCAAAAATGTCATATTAAATTCAGAGGAGTACTGCTGTGAAATCCCTGTAAGAAAAATTACTTGAAAGTGGTTTTTAGTTGTAGGAGGTCTTGGAATGTTGTAACTGTGATAAAGTGCACACTCAGGTTGAATAATGAGGAGTGTGTACAAGGATAAAATACTTTAGAGAAGGCTGTAGAAGAATATTAGTTGTAGTTGAAGAAGTCCCTTAATTTTCTAATCTAACTTTCCACCTCTTTTTCCATGTCAATGTGTCAGCAGTGAAGTGTATCAAAAATGTATTAATCTATTAATAGAACACTTTCTTTGTATGCCTGTTACCATACCTCCTTCCATGCCTCCTTCTGGCAGGATTGCAATTATAAGTCATTTTTTGCCTGGGAAATTTTTTATATTAGTTTTGAGTTTATAATTCTTCTGTTCCTTTGTCAGCCACTTTTTTCTTAGTGCTGACCTATTAGAAAAAAAGCCAAACCAAACAAAATCAAATCCCCTTTCTTTATATCCAGGAAAATATTTCTTACACTGTCATCTCTGTAATTGAAAGCTGAGCCTTTTCAGTATATTTCAGTCTCAAACACAGTAATCCTTTTCAGTTCAACACCTGCAGACATGAGGCACAACACTACTGAAAAGCTCTCTCTGTTTCAGGGTCAGCCTTATCTGTAGCGGGTGAGAAGCTGAAATCAGTAGATTAGGGTTTTGATGAAAAGTGTTTGCATGCATGGATTGCTGGCACCCACATGCTGACAGAATATTAATGCAAGGCAATAAATACATGTTTACAACTGTGTATAGGTCTATAAAACATAAGGTTTGCATGAAAATAGCTTTATTAAATGTCATTAGCAAGTTTTTAAAACATTTGCTGTAAGAAATTTGCATCTGCAACAGGTCAGAGAATGAGTTTAGAAGTATGTAAAAAAGGGTTGTATTGGTAGCTCAATAAAATGAAAGCTGATAAGCTGGCAATAATATATTATGGTCTGGAAAGTGAGGGAAGGTGTTCAAATGGCAGGTGTGTGGCATGGGGAAGACCAGGGTTTTCAGCTTACTGTCTCGTTAGAGCTTCTCCAAGTTTAAGGAATTCAGCTGAAATTGGTCTGCCTGTTCAGTTCAGTTGAAATTGGTCAGTTTATCTTTAATTGGAAGACTAAAAGCATTTTTTGGATATGGTGGGTAAGCAAATTCTGAAATAAATGTTTAGTGCAGATGCATCTCTAGATGAATTTCCTCTGGGAAGAACATTGTTGCAGAAACTGTAATTGGAATGGTTTGTGTTTGTATATGGTGTCTGTGGGGTATTTTGTTGTTTGGTTTTTGTTTGTTCTCAGGTATTTTTTATTAGTTTCATTTGTTTAGGTTTTCTTTCAGATTGAAGTGCTAGGGGTTTTTTTTTTTGACATGAAGAAAAGTTGAATGTAGTTGGTCAATCTTTTCTGTATTTCATATGCTGTGATACCATGTGTTGTTTCTTAGTTTTGTGCTTTGCCTTTTTGTGAATTGCTTGGACTTGGCCAATATGATCTTTCTTTGACACCTTTTATTCTTCATAAACTCTTTGATGATGTTAATTATTATTTTCATTTGCTATTATATTATAAATGAAATACAATATTGATTTGTGAATTTGACAGCAAATGGTATAACCAGTTTCAGTGTTGTCCTCTAGTTCTTCAATTACTTCAATGGAAATAATCACAAAATAAGAGAATGAAAGGCAGACTTTATTTATTTCAGATGTTCTGTTGCTATCTCTGCTTACTTTGTGAGCGTGAATCTTCCAGCTTTCCCCTTGAAATTGAATGTTCTTGACAACCTAATATTTTTCTGTGATGGCTAGCAAGGAACAAGAAACAGAGATGATTTTATTACTGCCTTTTTAATATTTAACATACTTTTGGAGCTTTAAAATATGCCGGTATGCCTAGGGAACTGCAGAAATGAGTTAGGTTTTGTTTTGTTTCTTTTCCCCTGTGGGAATTGTTAGTTTTTTTAAAAAGAGATTTGAAAGTTGAAAATCCTTGCTTACAGTAAATGGAAGCTGTGTTGCCTGGAGAGTCTCAATAAGTGTGAATATTTTAATTCTGTGTAAGCTGTTCTTTAAATGCTTCCTACAAAGTGAATTGAAGTGTGCGTGAAGGGGTTAAAGGTAGCTTTTAGCAGTGCTGGATTAGGAAAAACTTGCTAGACAAGAACCAGGCAGGAAGATAATACTTAGGCTTAGAGAGAGGTGAACCCTCATAGCTATGGGAGTACCCATCACTTAGTCAAATAGAAGCTCTTAGTTGTTACCATAAAATTTATTTCCATTTCCATTTCACATGTGAAATGGAGAGAGAAGCCCAGGGAGCAAGTGAAAAGGAACATCTCACATTGTACCCTGCTCCTGTGCCTTTTAGCCTTCCTTCATTGCACTGCATTGCTCTATTCTCTGAGTTCATGAGCTGGACAGACACATCTGTAGAAATTCATCCATAGAGCTGCTGTGTGGGGAGGCCCTGAGTGCTTCCTATGCTCCCCCTTACCACACACACGCTTCTGGAAGTTCTGAAGCTGCATGGGTGAGCTAGTAGTGTTTACATAAGCATATAAGTTATTGGAAAAGTTTCTCTCCAAGGAAAAAAGATTAAACCTTGAATTTAGAAGACAGACTTGTCGTGTTCTTTGTGTCTTCTGTTGATAACTTGTGAAGAATTATAATACAACTTCTGTGACTTTAAGTTCTGTAATTTTCTTTTCTGGTTGTTGTGATGTGTTGACAGTTTTGCCATGTCTTTCTGTGAGATTGTAAACTCAATGTTTTTTATTTAGATTCCCACTTAAATATAGCACAGTAAGATGATCTTTCACTGTTCAAAGGATGTGCTTTAGAAATAGAACATGAATTTTTTATTCCAGAGTCTAAAACATTGGTAGCTTTTCTTGTCACACGTTACTATTCAACTGTTTTCACTTACATAGCCGGGTTACTTGCAATATGTGAAGTTTGTGGGAATTGAAATCACTGTTTATTTGCTTCAGTATACCATTCAGTCTTGGCTGAATGTGTGTTTAATAGTGAAACATAGTAACTCAGAGCAGCTAAAACTCAACTTCTTGCATCTCATCTTCAGAACAGTCTACCTTTACTGAGTGGATTGCAGTCTTGAGGCCCTGATGGAACTTTGTCTCGTAGCAATGGTACAGTTCCTTAACTCTTCAAAATCACAGATGAAGGTATTTTTATTGAACTCTACAATTGGCCCAGTTTCTTGCTGTGAATGAGCAGATGACAGTACCTGCCAGCAGGCGTGGGCAGATGCAGGCTGCTGTAGACCAGTCCTGGTTGAGCATCTGTACGACTGCTAATACGGTTCTCTGTCGAAGGTAATAAGGCTCACTACATCCAATGGTTAAAAAATGAATATTTCCTAAAAAGCATATGACAAATACATGTGTGTCAACTTTGTCTGAACTTTTTCATACTTTTTAAATTTGTTTGTTTCTTTAAAGAAGCTTTGAAAAAAGTGGTGTATAACTTATTTCCAAAGTTGCTTGTCTGGAGAGAAACAGAAATCTTAGTTCTGTGAATTTAAACAAAGGCCTAAAATGCCATAGTAAGTAAACGTCCTTTGAAAATGGGTGTCTGAATAAATCGGAGAAAGAATACTGTATTGTAGAACTTCAGTTAATCTTCTGTTGATTTGTTTTACCTAAAACAATAAATTTCAGAGTTTCTTCATTTAAATGATCTAAATTGGATTGCTTGTCATTGAGCCAGTTTATACCATATAGCACTTTTTCTTATGAAAGCACATCTAGCTAAAGAACTGAAGTTAGTGATATGACAGAGGCACTGAGAGTGTTCTAATTTGTATTGCAAAAGAATCATTTTAAAAAGAAGTAATCTGTTTCAAGGTGTTTAATCTATGCAAGGAAGTTAAAAATGTGTTCTTATCCACCCCTCAAATATATGTATGTTTTTGCTTTTTTCAGTGTTACATGTCCATTTCTGTTAACCTGAAAATCATGATGAGCAAAATGAAAGGTTTAAAACAGCCATCAGAAAAATGTAATGTTTAATAATGTGCTTTTTTGGATAAAGTTTTATGTGATTAGTTTATAAAATATAGACTACCTCTTAATGCCTTTTAGAAATAAAGGACACATAGCATGATCCTGATAGTTTTCTATTGCTATGTTGCAGTAGCAATAGAAAGCTCACAGAATGGGTGATGGTAAAGAAACGCAAGTTGTTGACTTCTTTCATTCATTGGGATTGTATCTTTTCTAAGGGGGGTTTCTTTCTTTTTCTGTCTTACTGAGGGCTGAAATGGAAGATTTCTAAAACTGAAAAGTGGTCTTTAAGGTTATAATTTCAGCCTTCTGGATCAGTAGCTGTCCTTGACTTTCAAAGTTCATATTTTGGACTTCTCAGCCCTTGGTTTAAGATCAACCAGCCTTATGAGTTTAGTTGCAATGAGCGAGTTAGTTGCAATGATAATTTATATGTGGTCGTGGTTGTGAAGGTGAATTTTGCTAACTTTCTTAAATTTTCATGTTTGCTTATGGCTTGCTAGCTGATAACGTAGCTTTGTTCATGAGTCACTGTCCCTGGAGTTATTTAAAAAATGTGTAGATGTGGCATTTAAGGACAGGGCTTAGTGGTGGACTTGGCAGTGCTGGGTTAACGGTTGGACTTGATTATCTTAAAGGTCTTTTCCAACCTAAATCATTCTATGATTTCTTTTAATAATCAACTAGAATAGTTGGAATCTTGTACCTAGCTGCAGCTTGCTAACATGGCAAATCTTTTGAATAAGAAGCGGAATTGAAAGTAAAATGCTTAGATAACATTTTAATTTAAGATGTAAATAGAAGTAGCATTTGTAAAAGTTGGTCATTGTGTATACATTGTGAAATTCTAGAAGTTCTGCTCTCTGGTGCATTTTCTTTTTTCCCGTTGATTGCAGTGTTTAGTGGTTGGGTTGGGCTGCAGCAGTAGCTACCCACACTTGTTACAAGAATACTCATAGATTACCATTTAATTATTCTTGTTTCGTGAAGTCTGCTGGAGAGATCACACATGATATATATTGAGACAGGGAGAAAAGCAAAGAAAAGATGGAAATGAGTTGTGTTTATTTTCCACTGTGTGCTGATGAATTTGTAAATGATAGGCTTATTCCTCTACTGTTGTTACATGCTGTTAATATAAATACAGTAAAGTTCCCTGACTGGTTCATAGCAAGTAATAGGTCAGTCAGGAGTGTATTCTAGAAATCAGTGTGCCACAAGCCTCTGTTCTGGATGGGGGTGTTTGAAGGGCGAAGGAGACTCCATGGAGATTTCTTTTCTGGGCCAGGTGTACAAGTGCATGCACACAAAATCAGGTCATTCTGGTAAGTAGGAGTGATTAGCAACAGGCCTAAAACTTTAGCATAAAAACTCAGGTGGTAAGGGAGATCTGTGAAGCCCTGCTGTATTTAAAACAGAGCATCATTTGAGACCCCGTAATGTCTCTGAAATTTGGTGCTCTTGCTTCAACTGTGGATTTCTTGTAGGTGTTACTGAAATGTTTTTTTGGGGGAGGTGGAGCATTTAAAGACACTTCTACACAAACAGTAGTTACTAAGCTTTGTAAGGCAACCCTGAGTCATTCTTAAGGGCTGATGAACTTCAGGAAAATAAATAAAAATAGAAAAGGATTGGAACAGATGGGTATTTAGAAATGCACAAGCAACATTGGGATCCTGTACTTGGTACTTCAAATAACAGAGTGTGTAATAGGAAATAATGGGTTTCCACATGGAGCCTTGCAGATCTCTAGGAGTATATATGGAAATAATTGGAGCCTTACAAATCACCATGGTATATTAATGGGGGAGCTTCTTTGAATGGGTAGGAGCTGGTCCCATGTGTTGCCCATTTCCCAGTGAGAGCAAACTGGTATCTTTAGCAAATTCCGTAGTGGAATCTTTGTAACAACTGTTGCAAGACCCCACCTGCTTTCTGCTGTATTGGTAATGCATGCTTGTCTTATCAGGAATAGCACAGAAAGGTTTGTTCAGTAAATGCAAAAATTGTAGCAAAACATGCCTTTGACTGCATAGGTGCATCTACGGTGCTGTGTATCATCAATCTGTGTTGAATTTGTTGGGATATTTGTGTTTCTTTGGAAATGATAAGAAACAGCAATTGCACTTGTACATGTAAGCTGATGGTAAGGAGAGAGGAATAAGTAACAACTTGTATGTGAATGTTAAGTACTGTAAATCTTGCCTTATCAAACATGGTGTCTCTGCAGACATCAAGAAAATGGATTTTAGAAAAACTGAGAATCTGTTAGAAAACAGTAAGAGAAAAGAGAAGAAAGAAAACAAAACAGCATTAGCAACTTCCCAATTTTTAAAAAATACAATGCAATGTATGATGGCTGTTCTTTTTGGTGTGCTTCTTAGTTTCAAGATCAAGCTGAGACTGATGTTGATGTCCACAGCTCAAGGGTCCCTGTACTCCCAGAACTGAGGCAGTATAACAGGTAGTATGTTAACACAGAGGGAATTTAGTATAACCTCATTTTTATGTAGCCTTCTACCTGCGGGTTTACCATACTTACCAATGACCTTGGATCATTTCTTCCACGTATTTGTAAAATGTAATTTCTTTCACTTTCACCTTGGAATTATTAGTGGGGTTATTCAAAGCAGTACTTTCCCTAAAAGAAGCACTCTAACTTCTGTGTTGATTTCTTAAACTTCTCCTACAAACCAGTGAACTTTCTGATCTTACTCTGTCTCCAAATTCAGAATCGTATTGCCAAAACAATCTTTCCATTTCCAAGCCGTAATTAAAACAAATAATGGTGTAGTGGTGCTTAACAGGTGGGAAAATATTTTTATTTCTATGTTCTCATATTAAACTTATGCATGAGATATTTTAAGAAAACTTTCAGTAAGAGGAGGCTTCTTTAAATTAAACCACTTAAATGGTGGAAGACAAAAGAGGAAAGGCTGATCAGTTTGTATAGCTCTGTTTCCTAAGAGAATGTTGTATTTCTGAGATTGGTGGAAGTCTTGCTCCATGCACCTGGGACAAGACCATGCACACACTCCAAGAACATCTTCATGTGTTTTGAGACAGGAAAGGAGAAGACTTGTCCAGGATTGATAGTAGTTATGACTGAGAGGAATGCTTGACATTTCAAAGAGTATAAGGCTATTTGTGCTGGAGTTTTATTCAGAGGGGAGTTCAGTCTTGAAGCAAATCACCTCATTGTTCCTGTTTGCTGTGCGTATTTTGTTGTTTTCCAGAGTGGTTTTGGTTCTTCAAAAGAAACTAAATCATTTCACTCACTGCGTGCACCGAATGTACCCTAATCCTCAGTAGGGTTGTAGAGGTTTGATCAGTCACTGGGTCATTTTTTGGCAGCTTTGAACCTCCTGTGGTAGGGCCTGGTTCAGGAAGTTGGAGTAAATATGGCCTGCAAAAAGCATTAAAACTCCTGGGCTTCATATAGTATAGGTGTAAAGATCTGAGCAGTAGCTTGTTTTCATCTGCTCCAGTTGTGCCAAATTGTAACGCAAATATAGCCTGATGGCATTTATTGTGGGTTTGTTTTTTTAAAGTAACATCAGACTGGTGGTGATTAATTGTCAGGGTGTTTTAACCTTGTCAACTGTTTGGAGGTGGTAATGTTTTTAAATCTATCTCTGTGACAGTTTGTATTTTGGATGGAACTTGACAGACCTTTAGAGAAGTGCTGCGTTCATTAAGTGAGGCACCAAAAGGCCCATTCTGAATGTTCTTGCCTTTGGTTTTGATCTGACTGGTTTTCCGGGGCATGGCGGACAGGGCAGAAATGTTCTGAATGTAATGGTTCTGTAAGGATTCACAAGCTGTGCTGAGACCATGCTTATACCTTAAAAGCATAAATATTTGGAATCATGATATAAAATAACAAAAGAGCCCTATCCCACTTAACGAATCTCCTTAATTCAGTAAACATCCACTGTGGTATGTGTCCACTTTTCCTCTGGAGGGGAGGAAATTAGCTCCTCAGTGTTAAAACTACTCCTTTGGTGATCTATGGTAACTTTTGTATTTTGTGCACATATTGGAACTTGGAATTGATTTTTTTGAAAAAAAAAAAATTATAGGAAGAGCAGACTCTTAATATAATTTTGCTTTTGGTTATTCAGCTTCATCCTTTTAAACTCCTCATTATCCCACACTGTTCCTTTTTCTCCTCCACTGTAGCTCCTTTTTTTTCCAAAGTATTTGAGATTTCCTTGTATTTCTGAAATGAAACATTTTTGTCAGCTTAAAATTATAAAAATTAGAAGGAATCTCAAAGCTGCACCAAGCATGTAGGACCATTTTGCTGCATAATCAGTGTTCTTGGAGGAGGTTAATCTGCTTTCCAACCCTGGGAAGAGCTAGGGAGACTGTAGCCAGGTTCAACCCTTGGAGCAATAAGTGAAAGCCATATGCCAGTTCAGGCATGAGTGTGAATGGTTAGAAAGACAGTATGAAGGAAGGCCTGCTATTTAGTGGACAAAAGAAGAAGTTAGACAATGACAATTGGTTTGAACAATTGTACATATTCGGTGCATTAACTTTCATTAATGTTATTTATAGTACATTGCTCTAAAAGCAATTTTGAAATATCTTTTGAAGTTCAGTTCATGGCAGTTCTCCAGGTGGCAGAGATAAAAGGAACTTGTGAATATCACAAGTGGTGGAATCTGCTGGAAACAGGCTCTTCATAGCATTTGAAGGCAAGGCAGTATCCTGAATTAGCTTGGGTGTTTTGACTACTGGAGTTTGATCCTGTTGTCTGGCACACTTTGCTGTATTTAAATATGATGAAAGGATGTAATCGTGGTTTTACATTTCCTTTAGCATTTCTATGGGGTTTAGTAAGGTTTTACTAATTGCTGTGTCCTCTGGTTGTAAAACTTTCTTGTTGAGTCCAGCGTTGGCAGCGAGAGGAGCGGGGCAGAGCACATTGCAGGGGCTGTCAGGTGACAGCTGCTGCCTGCCTTGTGCCTCACTGCTGTGCCCTGCTGCTTTCAGCACTGGCGGCCATCGGGGGGAGATTATGCTTCAGGTATTTGGGGTGATCCAATGGGAATTGCATTGATCTGGTGTTTAGCTCTGATCCTTATCAAATGGATTACTTCTAAGGTAGGCCATTTTAAAATTCTGTTTTGACTAACTGGGTTTAGAAGTAGTGTGAGTAAAAACAAGTCATTAAGAACTTCACGAGTGCTTATTTTTCCTTTTAAAATCTAATCTGTTTTGGAAACGTCGTTCGCCATTTAAGATTGTGTTTCCTAAGTATTCATACATGATTTTGTAGCTCTTGACTTTTGCTTGCCTTGAAGTGGGAAGGAGTGTGTTTGTAGAAGTGCCAGTTAGGACACAGGGAAAAAAGGGATCTGAAATGGCTTCTGAATGGCAGGAGTTGTCTTGCCTCCGTTACTAACAGATTTTCAGTTTTATAGCACTTTAACAGATTTGTGAAAATAAGGAAAAACAATTCTAAACATAGTGAGAATAATACAAATTAGTGTATTTAGCTTCCTGGACAGGATATCCTTTTTGTATTGTTGATTTCAGAGTTGCAGGAGTGGAAATACCAGTTCTGTTTGCTTATGTGAAATATCTACTCTACTTACTTTGTAGCCTTTCCATTTGAGATCCTTGTGTTTTGAAAAATGCATGCTAATGTTAGGATTAAGTTTTTACTCTCTCATTCCAAGGAATGTAAGTGTCCCCATAATGGATATTTGTGCTAGTAAACATAGGTGAGATTGGTGCCTGGAGACGAGACCAGGCTCTTCTCAGCATAGCTTGCTGTATAATCTGGAATTAATTCCAGAAGGAGGAATAAATTTAAGTGTAGGATTATGAAGGAGAGCCAGAATCATTGGAGAGAATGAAGGAAACTGAAAAAAAGAGTTCCTGCATTTTTAGATAGCTTTTTTTGGTTCTTGTTATTGATACACGCTTCTAAAATTTTTGTACAATTAACAGAAGAATCTGAACAAGCATGAATTTGAGTTTGTTGTGAAAACAAGCTTTACCAGGCATCCATGCCTGTACTTTCTAGTCATTGCCAGTAACATATTTCTAAATTTAATAAAAACAAAAATGGTCAGGCTTAGTTGCTAGCTAGCACTTGTGACAACTTTTGTCACATCAAGAAAAAGAACAGGATACCCAATGGATGTTCACTTGTGACTGAAGGCAGATTCTAAACACCAGAGTTTTATAGCCTGTGTGCTAGACCAGTACATCATCCGCATTTTACTAGTATATTGTCAAACTGCTGGCTTTCTGGAACTTGACATAAAAAAACTTGACATAACCCTGTTCAAGGGTTATGTCTAATCCAGTTTGGTCAGAGATTGTTTTAAGGTGGGAAAAAATAGGAATTCCAGGTAGCTGACATAATACAGTTAGGCATAAAATTCCCTGCTATTTATGATTGTGTTTTTACATGTGCCAATGGTTGTTTCTTTTACAGAATTAGTATTTTTGTGTTAATCCAATTACCTATTTTGTCGTTGCCATTGAGTCTTTCTGCTATTCTGATCTAGTTTCTGAAGGCAATACCCCTGTGCATTACTGTCCTCACTTAAACCAATCGCTTATGGGGGGTTTTTTTGCCTGTACATTCTTTCTGATCAATTGTCAAGCTTTTGTTTTGTATATTTTTGTTAAATCTTGATTTTTTTATGTTGATAAAGCTTTGGATAAATCTTATGACACATGATATACATCTGAGGTGTATAAGAAAAAATAGCTTACAGATGCTTGTTAGAAATTTGTGTCATTACCATTGATAACTATCATTCAAGTGATAGCTAAGTTTAAAAATGGTTGCCATCTGTCTTGGGAGATGATCATGTGAAATAGCTTTATGTGGAAGAAAATACTAAAATGATCACATTCAGATATTTGAAAGAAAAGGTGGTTCTTATTGCTGATTACATTTCAGGAGGGCAGTATTAACTACATTTTCTTACTGCTGTTTTGACAAACTTTCAAAGTACTGCTTTGAACTCCAGTGAAAATTTTAAATAATAGTAATAGGACCATTTTGCAGTGGCTTACCTGAGTTCATTGTCAGTTTAAGTGCTTGTAAAGAACATTTTTTCTGTACTTTAGTGAGTTAAAAACTTGGTGGTGCCTTTTGGAAAACTCTGGATCTTAGGTTAGCATGGAACTTTTAAATACTTGAAATAAGTCTAAGATATATGACAGTCTTGCTTTTGAAATCTAATAATAGTTGGACAAATAAGATTTTAACTATTTTATCATTCTCGAGACTTCCAGTTTATAAACTGTCTTATGATCTTAAATGCTTTCCAAGTGTGTATATTTGAGGCAGCATAACCAGTACATTTCAGTTGCCATGGTATAACAACTTTTCCACAATTGTCTTCAGGGCAGTTGAGACTAATGCTCTGATAAGTTGAGCAAAGAGCTTGGACTGAAAAGTCAGGTAGGTGAAAACATTTGCCTGGCTGTGTTGCTCTCTGTCCTCTGTCTTTTCTTTCCCAGCTTCTGAATAAACAACTGAATAGCAAAATGAGGGTTGTGTAGTCCATCAAAAAGCATGGTTGGTTCTTTCTGATGGCTGGTACTGAATTTTGAAGGCCAACAGCTCTATCAGGTTTTGTTAGAGAATGAGACTAGCAGTTGTTTTGCTTGACAGTCCAAAAACTGGCCCTTGCCAAAATGAAGTGCCCAGCAGTAATGCTGGTGCTCTGCTCTCAACAAGATTGGGAAGTCCATGTGATAAAACTGATACATCAATGGAAACATTTCTGTTTGACACAAACAGCAGCAGGTGCTCAGTTTCCAAGTGGTACATGTAAATGCTTGTACTCCCAAGCATCACTGAAGCGGTTTCCCTTTGAAGATGTATCTGTGTGCTATTTTGGCACATTGTTGCCATTGCATGGCCTTTAATAACTTTCTGTACTCTGTGAAAAGATGTTCAGAGAGATCTGACTTAAATCTAAGTTCTGGTGGATAGTCCCTTTGCATATTTTTGCAGAGTCCTTGTATCAGTGTTGTTCTTAGAGGATTAATGGATCTTCCAATTTAGTTTGAACTTCTTCCATTCACTTTCCACAAATATGTCACAAAAGGAGGAAAAATGGAAGCTTTTTTTACTGTATTGCTCTTTGGAAGAATAAACGATACTCTAGAGTGAAACTGAAGTTTAAGGTGAGGCTTTGAAAGTCCGGTATAAACAATCCTTCCCAGTCATCCTTCTGACATCCATCTTCACCACTGAAGCAAAACAGCCCACCCAGTTCAGATGGCTGTGCTCGTGCCTGGAAAGGAGCAGAGCAGTTGAGAACCTCACCTAATCATTTGAGGAAATTTGTTGAATCACTTGGAGTCCAGCAGAAATTCCGACCAACCAAGTTGTCCTTGTGCTTGAAAATGGAACCTGCCTAAACACAAACACATTAGGATTGTCTTGTCTTTGAGCACTAGTAATTCTGTCTGCTTGTTAGAATGGTGCTTATTTGTTTGATATTTGTACAGAAGGTCAATATTGTTATTAACATGTACAGATCTTCAGGGAGATCAAAGAGGTGGCAGAGATTCAGAAATAAAACTTCATGGTAAATGAGTTTAAAATACTGCCAATAACATGACAACAAGTAATATTTTGAGGTGCCAGAAGTCAGTCTTAATCCATGAAGATTTCTGATCCAAGGTGTCTGTAGGGTGATTCAGTGTATGCTATGGTCATCTCATCTGTGTAAGTAAGGTATATTTTCAGGGTAAGTATAGTCTTGATGTCTTGGTGTAGGCTACAGAGAGTGGGCCTTTGATTAGCAATGAGGAAGGTGGCGCTTTTGGTCATCAACAAGGGTAAAATCCTGCTGATTAAATAGTTTGAACTGTTGAGTGCTTTACAGTAACTTTAGTTCTAGACACATTTGCCTTCCTTCTTATGAATTTGCTGTTTGTCAGATCATAGTAAAAGTTAAAGCATTAAATCTGGTTTTTCTGTCTGCTGGGTTTAAGTAGTGAAATCAGGGCAGTATATCCTAAAGAACCACACACAGGGTACGTTAAATTACTTCTCTCTTTCTGCCTTTTTCCTTGCATTTTTCTAGAGTACTGTAGTGGGTAGAATAACAAATGCACTGACAGTATTATTTGAAGTGGGAAAATAGGTGATACACTACAGTGTGTATGCAGTAGATGGTCTGTTACATATTTGCAGGGTAAGCTGACACAAAGCAATCCGTGTCTGGATGAGTGCAATATTATTTGTTTACAAGTTGCTGAAAAACCTCTGTACCATTAGCTTCGTCCTTTTGTCTCCTGACTGCCCACCACAGTGCTCAACTATCTGTACCTTACTTATTTGCCTGGTCTAAAGATAAAAAGTCTGACCACTCATCAGCCACCCAACATATGTCTGTTGGTGGAACTTGCTAATTCATGTTTTCCTCTTATCTATTTTATTTAACAAATTTCAGTGAATGAAGTGTCTTGAAGACCTCAGTCCTTTTAGAAAAATTAGCTGAAATTGTCCTACTATTTGTGAAGAATTGCTAGTGAAATTTATACAATAAATTGTCTCTTTTTTTGTCAATGAAATATCTCTATTTTTCCTTAGAAAACCAAACCTTCAAAGGTAATTTTAATAGATTTGATTGTTTCAAATAGTTAGTTTCTTGCAAAGCAAAATCACTTGTCTGTATAAGCAACTACTTTATGTTTTTTAAAATGTGCTTTCTGTTTGATATCATACATGGATGCAGTTTATATATACTGCTTTATCTAATAATATTTTCTTTTAGGGAGCAAGTAATATTTTAGAATTGACACATCAAAGGATTTATTTTTCAGTAAATTTTTGTATATTGTTTTCTTTCTTGGACACTAATGCTCCAGTTGTACATGGGTCTTGTAGCTGCATGCGTGCTTAGGTCCTGTATTAGATTACAGAACTGTACTGGACATGTCCAGGAATCTGTGATAGACAGGTGCAAATTGCAAGTTAGCACTAAATTACATCACTGATTGTGCCTAGTCTGTGATATGAAATGTTCCAGGCTACTGAAAATATGTTCAGCTGAGATTTTCTGAAACTGAAAGGCAGGTTTAATGAAAAAAATTGGAAACGTTAGTGAGAAATTGGCATCATTTTCTGGCTGATGAGTTGTATTTCTGCCTCTCCCAGTGGGACAGGCACACTGCTATGAGGAATGCTGTACTAACATATATTGAGGAATTATTTGCATGGTTTATGATCTTCCAAGGAAATACAGAACAAAAGCTAAGACAACATAAAAGTTCTGTACAGGGAGTTCTTCCTTGTAGTCTTTACAACAGCTGTTATTATTGCACCCCTTTTGGAGCAAGGTCTTTGGTCACTTCTGTAGTTACATATAAAGCTTACTTTTGGAAAAAACCTTTCCAACTTCAAGTGTAATGTTTTCTTTTCTGTTTTAGCAAGAAAATGTTTTAAAAAAGTGTAACTTACGAGTTTGGAGTCTTAGCACAACACTTGTACAAATCACAGTTATTGAGGTTATTCATCTCTAGTCTGTCTTTGAGTTCATTCAGCTTGTTCTGTACATAGATGCATATCAGCAGTTCTGCCGTTTTGCCTTTCCACATGATTTTTCTTTCCTTCATTGTCTTTCCTTCAGAATTCTTCTCAATAGCCAACATTATTTTTTCTATCCTTTTTCCTAACATGGTTCAATTTCTTATCTTTTGAACTTGCACATATTTGGGCTGTTGCATGTCCATGAGGTAGTGTTGTTCCTGCTGCACAAATGAAAAAATCGGTGATTGTGTTTGCCACCAGGTCGACTTCTATCTGAAGTTCTCAAAGGCATGTGGTGACTCTTGGTGACATTGAGGACTTCACTGTCCTCAGGGTAAGAAAGAAGTGTGGTATACAGGGAAGGGTCATAGGAGTTTCTAATGTGCACCCCCCACAAAAAATCTTATTTCTGTGAAGGACTAATGTTCTGAGCTGTCAAAATGGAGGTCTGATTGTGAAGGTGATCCTCTAACCCTAGGATTAACAAGTAACATTAATGAAAGCCTTAGGAATGGGCAGTAGATGGTCAAAGTATAGTAAAGGCAAGATGTGAGGCTGGGTGCTAGGTCGAGCCATGCTTTGCAGACTGTGTGATGCCAGTGGTGTGTAGCAGTGAGAACATTCCTCCAGTTTTTAGCTGTTTTTAGAGGACCAATTCACCACCTTATGGGATACTTCCTGGGTTATAACTATCACAGTAGCTGAATATGTATGAAACATGTATGTCCCACGTAGGTAAGAAATACAGCTATTATGGGAGTATCTCAGTGTTGTGCGTGGATAACTTGATGACTCTTCTGAACTTTTATCATCAAATATGAATTACTTCTTGCTGGCTTTCTCTGAAATGCATTTATGTATAACATTTTACCTCAGTGGTACCTTGCTTTGTTTACAGAAAATACTGGGTAGAATGAAAGTAGCATGTGGCGTCCTAGGGCTGCAGTAATGGTGTAATTTCAGTTCTTTTACTTCTTTTACCTTTGGACGATGGAAATACCCCATAGGTAAAAATAAATATACAAATCAGGAACTGCAAGTATTTGTTTCAAGTATGGTGTTCTAGAAGGCCATGACAAGCACTTTCTTGTGTCTGTGTAATCTCGTTCTACGTCGTTTATTGTGAGGAATGATTGAGGAACATTGGAAAGAAATCTATGGGGGTGTTTTTTATCACACTCTGATCCCACTTTTCATAATCTTTTGACTACCAATTCCTATCCTTCCTTTGTTCCCTCTTAAAACAAAATAAGTAGATATATATACTTGAAAGATGCATTTTGCATGAAAGACACAAAATTTCTAAGATTAGTTTTAAATGAGTTAAAATGGAAATGGTCAATTAATACTTTATTTTCATTTCAATTTAAAAATTATTCACTTCTAACTTGCTTAAAATACACTTTTTTCTTTTTTTCAGAGGCGTGGAGCAATTTCCTATGACAGCTCTGATCAGACTGCGTTGTACATTCGTATGCTAGGTAAGCATACCAGTTTCTATATTGCAAGTTCCAACATTTATGATAGATTTAAATAACTTTTTTATATCTCTGTTGAATTCACGAACTTATCATTCTCTTTCTCCTGGATAGTATTTTGGTTAGAATCTCTAGAAGAGTTTGGGTTATTTTGTGTTGATTTGGGTTTTTTGGTTGTTTGCCTTTTTTCTTTTTTCCTGAGCTAAACATGGTGTCAGATGTTTTACTCCTATATTAAAGAAAAAGGAAAGTTCTTATAATTAACCTAATGTGTTTGGTAGAAGTAAAGTTTTCTAAGTGACTCATGATTGATCTTTCTGCTATGGAATTTGCCACCTCTGTATGGTATCTTTCTAGTTAAAACTGTAGCTTAGAGAACACTTGTTTGAGAGTTACCACACACTCTTAAAAACTTCAGTACTAAGGCTATGAAATGTGCAAGGTGTTCTTGAAATAATGATATGATTTTAAACAATATTTTTCTCATTAATCCTAGAAGGTAACTTGAGAAGGGAAAGGGCGCTTGATAGGGCAGAGTAGTTCAGTCAACTTACTGTGGAGTGCTTCCAGAGTAGCAAGGAGATAAAGGGTAAAGCTGAATTCAAACAAAAGAATGGTATTGGGAGGGGAAAGCGTCCAGGGGAGACCCTCTGTGATAGGGAGTGCACAGAAGGAGTTGAGGTGACTTGTTGAGAGGAGAAAGATGCAAAGCTCTTGCAGATCTGGCTGCCAGATTCAGTATTTCCCGCACCTCTTCTGGAGGCTGCTGGTGGTGCAGATGGCATGGGGACTGTGTATGTGCTCTAAGTCTGTTTCACTGCTAAATGATGCCACTTAATTTAAGCCATCTTGAGCTATGAATTTGTGTTGAAATGGACTATGAATGCTTGCATGATGTCTCGCACAGCTCAATGAACACCGACAGCTACTTATTACAAATTCTTAACCATCTCCAACTAAATCAGCCAGAACATGTCTTTTTATGCCCTGAGTCTTTTCAGTTTAGTGATATATTGTACATGTTAAAGTCCCCAGAAATTCGTAGCTGCATTGTCTATGAATTTATATTCATATACACACATGCATATAGCTTACAACTTTATAGTCCTAACCTACATATGTAGGAATATATGGTCATATACACATATAAATCCAGTTTTGACTTAGCAGCTTCACTTTTTTTTCCAATTATTTTGATTTTTTAATTTGTGAAGTTGTTAATACTATAGCACTGACTGTCTACTGATGCAGTTTTGATCAGAGAATTTAATTACTTTGGGGATTTGTTAAGATGAGAACAGAAGATGCTGGGTTCTAAATGTTTATTGAAAAAGCTGCTCGGTTTTTTTAATTGTTGTTGTAAATAGGTTTATTTTGTTTTCAAAAGTTAAAATGAAGTAGTTAGGCCCATCATTTCTACAGAAGGATTTGTGATAATGCTCAAATAATTCTAGAGAGAAGCAAAGCATGACTTCTGTAGTTTTTGGTATATACATCTGAATGGAGAGAAAAGTCTAATTTTTCTTGGAAATCTTCCACTATTCTCATAGGTAGAACTGGAAAATATTCAGAACATGATGTTAAGTAAATTAATTTTTCACTTGTACTCTCATTGGAATTAATTATTACATAATGAGATTGGTGCTTGTTATGAATAGTATAACTCTTGCTGGCATAATTCATTCATGCTTTTCTGCTATTCAGAAGCAGTAAATCTTTTAATGGATTGACTTCTAACTTAGGAGGGGGAGGAGGGTACCAACAAGCAAACAAAAAATTGCTCACAGCATGTTTGAATCATTATGTGATAAATTTGTATTATTTTCTCACTTAATAGAGATCACTTGGTTTTCCCAAATGTTATGTACACTATACTGTACAAGTTAGCAACTAGTTACATATTTATTATTTTTGTACTTGTAAATGGACTGTAAAAAAGACCAGCCTGAAAGCTGAACAGTTGGACTCATCGGTATGTAGAAACATTCCTATCAGAGTAGATTCAAGGGTTAATATATTCCATTACGATTTTTTGCAAGAAATGTGAAGCACTGCATTTCCTACAGTATTGTGAGAGTTTTGTTTTTGTTTTATTTATCTTAGTACAGTTGAGCAGAATAAGCTATAAGGAATCCTCAGCTGTAACTTAATGGGAAGTTAGGCACAGTCACAAGAAGATTTGCCTTTTGCCTGGTTGGTTTTATTCCATACAGACTATGTATCTACTAGCAAAATGTACCTTGATAAGGTGTTTATCTTAGCAAACCAAAAATACAAGGCTAAGAGTATCTACAATAACTCCCTCTGCCTTTGTTTAGTTGTGCTGGCCATGAAGTTGCTTCATTCAATGTCTTCAGAAAGGCTGTTCCAATGGTAATCCAATGGAAATTCATTTACACCAAGTAAATAGGAATTCCTGTGGTATAGCAGTGTGTCCAGGTTCAATTTAAAAGATCCTATTTTAGGGGTACGCAAAATAAAAAACTAACTCCTAACTGCCTTCATCGGTGTGTCGATATAAACAAGCAGCATTGACTGTAATGACTCATCTGTCATACCCCATTCCCAAAATATACACTAAGCCACTCCCGAGTGGCTTATTTACTATTTTAAAATATAGATACAGATGCAGCATTGTAGAATTTTTCTTTTAAGACCTTGGAAAGGGTAATACATCTGCATCACCTCTGCCACTTTTCTCAGCAACTATGAGGAATTCTCAAAATATCTTGTAAGTGCTTCTGTGTAATCTTGATACTTTCTTGATTTTTCTCTTCTTTGCTTTTCTGGTTTCTTTTTCTTGTTGCTTTATATTGACTGAAAGTTTTTCTACTGTGCATGTAGAAAGTGTGGGGCACTGACTGCTTGTATTGGTGAGCATGCACTTCTCAACTACTACTGGAGAATTTACCTTCCTTTAGAGGTCTTGATCACTTCAAATAGGAAACATTGGAGAAAAGCTACTGTATAATGTAGGTGCACGCTCTTCTCTGGTGGTGGTTTTTATGTTGTATTCTGTTTGCTTTAATTCTGGCACATTCAGCTGACCTGTCATCTGTTTCTCCAAGAAATTTAATAGGAATTATAATTCTGTCTGAAAATCCTGCTCTTCACAACCTCATGGCTTTGACTTGAGTGCTTTACCTTGAGGTGGCTGTCATAATTTCTGCTCCCAGCTGTCCTCCGTGATCTCTGAGGTTTCTCCCCCTGCTCCGGATGGCCTCAGCTCCCCAAGCAGCTGCTGCATTGTTACTGTGCCACACTGCAGTGTTAGGGTAGCACCAAGTATGTGCTGTGTAACCCTAACGCCCAGGGATGTCAGCTGTGGCATTTCAGCTGCCTCGTAAGTATCAGAGCTGTCCTTGTGGTGTGAGCAGGAATCTGAGAGAGGGCCAGGAACAGGCAATCTGTTTCAAGGTAAGTTTTGTTACAGCCCTAATTTCTTTCCAGTTTTCAGTTGTAGCTGCAAACCTCCCTCTTACATTCCTTCTTCCATGGTTTATTTAGTCTTCAGTTAAATTTCTGCCAGTATGATCTTTGTGTTAAAAGTGCAAGCAATCCTGATCACGCAGGACTATTCTGGAAAAAAGTGTAGCTAAATACTCAGCCGTCAGATATTGGATCATTTTTGTGCACAAAATAAGGTTTGGAAAGGAAGGCTTCACATTTTTAAAATCTTTCTCTTGATTCTTTGGAATCACCAGAACTCTCAAAGAGGGAAGGATTGTTCCTGGAAGTCCAGTTTCGTTAAGATTCTGGACTTATATGTGTTCCCTTAAGGTAACACAGGTGTCTTTCCAGTGTGGCTAAAAGTGGCTCAAGAAGAGACACTTCAGATAAAAGCTGTCAGTCAGCTTCCTGCCGCTTCTGTGCCCTCCCCCAAGGAAATTTACTTATAAGCAGACTCTGGGATCTGACGGTTTAAAAAGATTTTGTAAGCATTTCGGTATGTTTGTAAAGGTCTAAATAAACAAAAACTATTCATAAGTTCTCTTGGTTTAGGTGTCGAATTTTATTTGTCTTTCAGCTACCATAATAATGATTGGCTCTGAGGCTGGACTTCTGTTGCTGTTTGAAAGAATTCTGTAACAGTGTCCTTTTGTTTGATAAAAGTAATCTCAAATCTGAGATATCTTGTGCTTTTTTGTTAAGTTCCCTATGAAGACAAACATGTCTCTTCCTTAAAATTAAATTCTGCATAACTTCAGAGTCACAGGGTTGCAACACACTTGTGCAGGATTTCCCAAGCGAATTGATGTGAACATGTTATGTTGTGTGAAAGTACAATGAAGTGGGTGCATTTGGGATCCATTAATCTTCTGCAGGTTACATTAACCAAACAGTGAATGCATAATGATGATCCAGTATTTCTGGATGTTTTGGAACTAACTATACATATGCACTAGAGATTAGTTTCACTGTGCTAATAGCACATTGTTTCATAACGTGCAGCCAGTTATTCCTTTTTCTGCTTCGTTGTATTTCGAAACTTCAGATGGACGTATGGTATCATCAAATTCCACCAGTATTTTTCAAGCACGTTTATTGTCTGAAATCTTGAAAAATGCAGCAGCTTTGTACCGTGATAATGGAGGCGGCTCTTCTGCCTTTGTTCTGTCAGAAAAGAATTTTCTAGTTTGTCTGCTGTAATAAATTCCAGTCCTGTAGAAGGGGTATATTTTTCCAGAATATATATTTTCTAGAATAAATTCAATTGAAAAAAATTGTTGATATACTGGTTTTTTTAAAAATAGCTCGTTCTACCATGATTAGGGAGAGAGAATTTTTTTCAATAACTATGTAATGAAAATATTTAGCTTTCCTTGCTGGGAATTTCTCATTTTATATGTATGCAAGTAAATACACTCATTTTAGCTTTATCTTATTACAGTTGCCTTTTCCTTAGTTTGCTGTGTGCATTTTTAGTATACAGTTCCTTCTTTGGCTAAACATTCCTGTAAATAGATACTCTAATAATCCCTGTCTAAAGTGATGTAGTTAGTTGCACTTCTTCATTTCACTTACAGTCAGTTTTTCTTGTTTTCCTCCCTAAAATTCTCAACATTGTAGGCATTTCAAGGGTAACAGGGATAGTATTATTTTGTCTCTGCTCTTAGACAAGGGTACTAGTAAATGAAAAAGAACAAAGCAGAGAGAAATTTTCTGGACATCATTTATCAGATGAACCTGCTCATTTTGTTATTTGCAGAATTCCATGTTGGTCTTCAGGTATTTTTCTGTGAACTTTCCTATTCCTGACACTTAAAACAAATGGTTTGCCAAAATGTAGTTACACACTGGCTGAAACTATTGGCTAATTTGTACTGTGGTTTATAAATTCTAAAAGTAAAGAACTGCATTGAAAACGAAAAATAAATCACAAAAGCTGTATCACCTTTTCTGTAAAAAATTAGCTCCACTAAAAAACCTCTTTTATTTTTGTTTTTAATTTAGCTGGTGAACTCATTCACACAGCTGTAGCTATGCCTGATTACCCAGATAAATATGAGTGAAAGGTAATGAAAGTTGAATTTTTCTCCATGTAAACTGTTACTTTCATATACAGCTACTAATGCATTCACCCCCTTTCTTCCAAAGTTTCCTCTTTTTCATTTTTATTAATTTATTTTGTAAATAAAATTCACCAGTTGCTTGTGCCTAACAGAAGAGTTCTACAATTTGCTGCCTCTGTATTGCCTGGAAGGAGACAAGTCTCTTGCACTCTGCTCAAATGAATGCTTGAAGCCTTTATAAGTAATATATTGTAAGTGGTCTGAAAAATAATACTTGTAGATAGTAATTGGGTTGATTTCCCTTGCAGCTCAGTTAAGGTTTTCAGTTCAAAAAAATAAAAGGATTAATAACTGAAAGGCAATACGTATTTAGAATGTTTTCAGTATATGTAAATTTTAGGGGAGCCCTGGGCCTACTTACCCTTTTGTGGTGCTTCCAGCGTGCCTCACAAGATAACATTCATGTGAAGTACGTCACTGTAAATGTGTCAGTGTTTATAGATATGTATCTCTAGAAAGATACCTGTTAAGTATTAAAAGCTATTACTGAAGTGTGAGTCAGTACCTTTAGCTATTTTCTGACAAGTTGCCTGCTTCAGCATTACAGATTAGCAGGTTAGAAATGAAAAAAAGGAAAAAAATGCTCTCAAGATGTCTATGACTTGATGAAAATTAAATAGCTCTATTTTTATTTAGTTCTTATAAACTCAGTCATAGTTCTTTTTGTTAATTACTTATTTTGGTTTCATGTTAAAAGTGTTGTGTTTCAAGTGAGGAGAATATGACACTTGAAGGATTTTCATAATTAGAAGCCACGACATTTGCGCATCTTAAATTTATCTTTGTTAGGGTTTGAGGAGGGATTGCATTTGATCCTCGAAGATTTTTCCAAATTTGTAATTGCAAAAGGATTTTAAGTGAAAGCTTTTAATCCAGGTGAACTGCTTGTATTAATACATACAAATATCTAATGAAAGAATACTGATCAGCTTTCAGTTGGTAAAATGCATAAGTAGAAGTCAACTAGCATGCTAAAAGATTCAGGTTGAAGCTAATTACAGTGCAAAATAGTTTGATAAAATTTTAATACTGAGTTTTGGTATTTTAATAGGCTCTTGTGTAATATTCAAACAGCTGAGCACAAGTAAGTAAATGCTAGTGGGAAAATATTATATAATATAAAACCATATTGTAATTAGCTTATTTGCTAAAAGCTACCATTTCTAGAAGTTGAATCTTTTTTGTATTCTACAAAATGTTATCGTTGTATGTGTGCTACTGAGGAACAAATCAACTTTAAATGTTCTTGTTTTCTGTCACATTAAGGTGCATTTTTACCATACTGGTGTAGCAAGCTCTTCCTAATTTCATCTGAATGCTTATCACATGCTTCTGGCAACGTATGCTTAGGCAGGAGAGATTTGGACAAGAAAGCATGTGATTGCATGTTTAACAAGTCTTCAAACTTTGTTTTGAATTTCACCTTTAAAACAAAAAGCATTGAAGTAGGCCTATTGTTTGAATTACTCTCCTCCATTAAGTACATGAATCTTTACCCCTCCAGGCTATGTTCATTTGCATTTTATCTCTGCCACTCTTCCACACTTTTATTTCACTCTTGACCCTGTTTCTAGGAGATGTGCGAGTAAGAAGTCGGGCAGGATTTGAAACAGAGAGAAGAGGTTCTCATCCATACATTGATTTCCGTATTTTTCACTGTAAGTATTTAAAAGCAGATAAATGACAAATAAACAAAGGCTTCCATCAATTTTAACTACTGAGCCTCTAAAATAAAGTTAGCAGCTCTTATAGCAAGACCATTTTTATTATACTTCCTAGGAAAATCTTTCATTCTAGCTCATTACCAGAAATAGAAGAGGAACATCTTCATTGCTAAATATTTTTTTAAAAAACCTATAATTTTAAACTGATTGAATTTAGACCTGAATCCATATGGAAATGAAGACTTACCTTCTAAACAGCTACTGATGTGTGTGCTGTGTGCTTACTTGGCAGACACAATCAGTTGAGGAGAACACTTTTCTGTTTTTATAAAGCAGTAGAAAGGCCCTGTCCAGGATGATGCTTGAACAGTATTACAGTAATATCAATATTCTTGACCTTATCATAATGAATTAACATTACATCTACTTAAATGTATAGCAAGGACTTAAATTTTTGGACATAGACAAATCTTAAATAAAGATAAAAGTGTTAGTAGAAAACAGCAGCCTAAATTTTTTGATTATGTGTTTGAGGAATAATTTCTTTTCAGAACTGTTACAAGAAGAATATTTTTGTAGAGAAAAAGTAAAATTATTGATCTATATTGTTACAACTAAATTTGTCAGTAGTTGTGGTAATATAAAGTTTCAATAACCACCAAAACAATATGCAGCAAAAGTGCAGGGGATTTGAGTCTTAATTAAATTATGCTAATAATGAATGTATTAAGTGTCATAAAAGATCTATACCAACATTGTATCAGCACAATTCCAAGTATTCTGAATGCAATGGAGAGATTTAGTAAAGCCGATTTCATGGTAATAAGTGTGGTTGTTGTAATTACCTTATTAATAAAAATGAGTGGCAGAAACTGGTCTTATGCTCTGATCTTAAGTTATTCTTTTTAAAAGTATATCATATCTAAAACTCTTGAACTCTTAGTTTCGTTCAAAAGTTTCATAAAAATAGGTGAGAAAACAAAGTTTGAAGAGTGTGCTATGTAGATTTTTTTCAATAAAGAGGATAAGAGTTTCATCTCAAGTCCTGGTTGAGTATAATAAATTCTCTGTAGAAATAGCATGCAATTTATGAAGTACATAACTATGTCTTTTTGTGTCTATATATATATGTGGCATTTCATGCTGACATGGGAAAACACTAACAGAAGTATTAAAAGAACTACCTGTTAAAAGGCAGGCAACATATGATATTACTGCTGTTGGAAATTAACTCTTTTCTATGGTCCTCATCACACTGTTTCTTTACATCCTGATGATTGTGCATCAGGCAGATCATGACTAATCAGGAAAAGGACTTTCACACCCTTTTTCCTTGCCCCTACTTGTTCAGACACAGCCACCAGCTTTTAGCAACATCACCTATGGTGTCTGATGACAGCAAAAAATGTTACTAGGAGGCCCAAAAAATTCTTTGACTTTAACTTCCCTCTGTCAGCTCCTTTGATAGTTTTCAGAGATGTCATATAGTCAGATTTTTTGTACTTCAGGATTGTAGCTTATTGAAGGGTTGCTCTTTGACTTTAGGCTCCTGCTACATTGTGGAGTTTCTTTCAAAGTCAGGAATTCAGCACCATCTCTCACCATATCAGTAGGTTATCTAATAATTTACATAAATGTGGGATTCTTTTTTATCCATAAAATGTTTTTTTTTCTCTCTGCAATGCTAATTTAGTCCTGATCAGTGTTTCCTTGATTGTTTTAAGAAAAAGAGATTTAGTATTGCACCATGAGACTGCAAATAGAAGTTGTAGGAATCAGGCTTGACCTAATTTTTAGGATATTCTCCCTGGCCTCTCCTGGTTGCTTCAGAAGGAGTTGATTTTGCCACATAGAGCTAAATGACTGAAAAATATTCACCCATATGAGTAATAGCATGTGAGAGGAGTCAGTCAGCTCTTCTTCCTTGGGGCAAATACTGAACTGGAAAGGGTCTCTTCTGCAGCAGACTAAACCATCTAAATGTTGCCTTTCCCCCTCCCCCCACAGCTGTATCCTGAACATCAGTGATGCATGGACATGCTTCCTCCATTGTGTTTGTGTAGTTTCATTGTAACTTTCTTCAATTATCCACCAGCTTTATTCTGTGGTTCTAAATATTTTGCAATGATCATTGCTTATGTGTTTTGCAGATGACTTACATGGTGGCCGTCAATCACAGTGCTGAAACATTATTGCTGTTTTGTGTTTTGCTTAGCTAACTTTGGTTGTTCAGCATTTTCTTTTTCTGTCAATGATGTTTTGAGAAGAAGTTGAATGACTTTCAGGAGGTTTAGCTAGTAATATGCTGACCAGTCTCTTTTCTAATATTTTATTGATAGGCTCTTAACCCAGTATTTTACTGGTAGGCTGGAAGAGTACTGAATTTTAAATGCATTACTTTTCTTCATAACACTATTTTAACTTGCAATTTCAACTAGTGTTGCTGAAGTAAAGTTTGTCAGCGCTTATTTCTAAAGATCACTTCTGTATCTTCTTAGGCATTATAAGCTCAGCATCTGTATCTTCATCCCAGAATTCTGTAATTGATAAATGAATATTCGAGTGTCTAACCTGTCTAGAAGTATTCTCAACAGTAACTTTTAGGAAAGTTGATTTTAGGAAGATGGTTGGAAAAATACTGTTGTTGTTAGAGAGTGGAATGGCAATCATATCTGAGGACTATTAAATGTAGGATTTGATTCATGATCAAGCTAACTTTGATGGATGGTAGTTTTCCTTCTACATTATCTGTTATTCCAGAAGTCACCTTTTTATAGGTAATTGCAGGAACTACCAAGAGGAACAGCTTAATAAGCAAATTTTTGTTTCAACAAAACTGCTTCCCTGAATGGGGAAAGTCAGGATTAATGTTGAGTTAATGTTGAGTCATCAATTACTAGTTTTTGTTACTGTGTTCTGTTGGTTATGCCTGTGTGGGACTATGGGCATAAAGATAGCATCTCAAGATAGCATCTCAAATCCACCATTTCTGGAAAGGAGAGAGTAGCCACACAACTTTCTTCCTCTGAATTCACTGTTGCACAGTAAAATCCATGCACTGTAATGTTTTATTGAATGGACTGTAGAACACTGGGTCTACTTTTCACTCCATGGGAAACAAGAAGGGAGTTTTGCAGTTTGCTGTGAAAATGCAGCATGTACTGTTTGGTTTTCAGGGAAGTTACTGGAAAAAGTGATTGCAGTGGTTATAATCACTCTTACTGTCCTCTGGTTTACAAATAGGCTACGGTTTACACAAATACTTTAAAATTTTCTTTACATTATTTGAAACACCATAGACAGTAATTCAGTCTTCAGTGTTGTCAGAATATGTTGATAAAAGCTAATGTGAAACAAAATCTTTGGTAGAAGAATTGGCAAATGACAGGATAAAAACGTTCCCTTTTTCAGAAATAGTAAACCAGCAATAAAATTTTAGGTTTTGTTTTCTTGCTATTGAGAGGTTGTCAGTAATGTCTATTTTTTATATATATATATATATATATATATATGCATGTATGTGTATACACACACAAACATACACTTAAGAAATTTTGATTGTTTGAGGTGTTTCTAGAATTCACAAACAAAGGCGTATATAATGTGCCCTAATCACTCACTGTTTCACCTGAAAAAAACCCAAAACAGTGAGTGTACACAGTGATATGTACAGTATGTTATAGTGAGGAAGTGAAGCCAACATGAATAAAGATCAAATGAATAATTAAGATAACAGAAAAAATATTGAGAAGTGTCTTATGCAGATACAGCTGAAATTAATGCTTTTAAGCTTCCCTTTTAGGAAAGGGTTGCTGGATATAGTCTAGAAGAACCAGACAGAAAAATGAACACTTCGGTTTTGCAGAGAAGAAACATGTTTTTCTTCTTGCTTTTCCTGTTGTGCCTGGCCCAGAATAAGTAAGGTCTTGTCAAAAGACTTTTACAATTCTCTCATGCCAGTCTCATCTGAGCATGCTTCTATGGGTAGATGATGATGTTGCCGATGTATGGGGCTCTGTTTCGTGTTCTATAGATAACCGAATCTGTCACATCTGTGAGTTAAAATATCTTAGAAAGAGGAAGGGATTTTGAGTTAATCAGTATGTGTTTGGTAACATTCAGGAATGCTCAATTTTGAAGAACACAGTTGCTTGCATACAGTATAATGCTTCACATAGGAGAAAAAACAATGTGATGGAAGCTTAAGACTTCCTTGAGACTTCAGTGGTTCTTCTCTGTAGCTGTGTATGGAGCCTTTTTTGGGGGCAATGGAAAGAAAGGAAGAGATATTTTTATAGGTGATGGATAAATCTAATTCTCTTTCTTGAGAGTGCAAATACGTGATGGAATTCCAGAGTTTACCTTTATTATACAACCTTCAGACTGTTTACTTGGAAATTATAGTTTGTGGAACTTATTATAAACTATTCTGAGATCTGGCAAAAATGTCAGCATACAGTGTTTGCAATGATGTTTTTACCTATCCAGCTCCTAGCTCACGAGCCATTGGAAAAGGTTTATTCACTTGAACAGTGAATTTAGACTTCCCTTGGCTGAGAGGCCAGAATTCAAAGAAGAGACAAGAGTGCAAATCCAAATTGATTGCCTGAAACAATTTGAAAAATCCTTGTGTTGCAGCAGCTAATGATGCTTTTGATGATACCATCTAGAGATTGAGATAAAGTAAGCATAGTCCAGATGAATTTCAATGCCCTTTTTCGTTTCAAGAAAATAGAGGAATTACCTATTTGGTTATGTTTAACGGTAATTGTCTGTCTTGTTCAGCAGTCTACTGTGAAGAAGGGTGAGTTTCACAATGAGTAAAGTAATGCAAGCAGATTTCTGTGTGATCATAGCTTGAAGTATTTGTTTCCTTTTGAAAATACCATCACTGAGGAGTAAAAAGCTTGTACTTGAGAGATTTCTTCAAAAGCTGCCTTTCTGGGAATGATGCAATTCTGAATTTGTCTTCTAATTATTCACAATCCAGATTACTGAAATAAATTGTGTTCATCAATGTGGGAGAAATTTTGACTTTGATTTAGTTTGAAGAATGCAGTCACACAAGGGGAAATCACAGAAAATGTTCTAAATACAGCTGTATTGGCCAAATGAAAAGAGTGAGCTTGAAGTGAGCTTGGTTAAGGAAGATTTGAGGATAAAAAGTGCCATTTGAGAATACAGAGCAGATTTGTTTTTTTCTTTTGTTATTCTAGATGTTTGTTTTACCTACAGTTTCTTCTTTCCCAGCTATTGTAAAACAGCATGTGTGCTCTGGAGTCTTGAACAGGTACAGCCCACTCTGCGTTTCATTGCTGGCATAAGTTTGACCATAGAAGAAGACAGAGATACATTCTATTTTCTTTTTTCTTTTGAACTCCTGCAATGTATTCCTTCTCCAAGTACATTATTTGGAAAGACTTTTTTTTTCTTTTTTA
This sequence comes from Gymnorhina tibicen, assembly GCA_013399875.1. Lineage (NCBI taxonomy): Eukaryota > Metazoa > Chordata > Aves > Passeriformes > Artamidae > Gymnorhina > Gymnorhina tibicen. Next base: position 563,743 of record VXAZ01002124.1, on the reverse strand, counting down.
GGCTGGACAGTTTGGTAGAAAATATGTGAGAATTCTTTTGTTTTCATCTCTGCTGCCAGTTTGACTTTCTGTATTGACAGTCATATATACTGGTAAAGGAAATTATTTTTCTGTTAACCATGATGGGTTACTTTTCAATTCTTTTATTTCTGATGATGAAAAATAGACAAAAAAGATGAGGGTTCTGTCATTCCTTTACTGTAGGAGTGAAGATTTCTGGGACACTGAAGAAAGGTGGGTTTTTCTGGGAAGACGGCAAGAAAATGATTTGGCGACGGTCTGGAATGTATTATCCTTTTGGGAAAAGAGTTGAACCATTGTGTTGTGTTCTTCAGGAGCATGAGTATCTTGATTAACATGGCATAACCCATTTTGTAAAGGCTATGTTTGTATATATTTTGTATATTTATGTTCTGATGATACTCCTCTAAATATTTAGCTTCAGTGAGGTTTCTTAGTTCACAGTATGCTGTTGTGAACTGCAGATTTGCCATGCCCAGTGAGTGGATTCAGGTTAAAAAAAAACCCAAAACCACAGCTGGGCTTATGATTCAGTAAGTTGGTATGGAAAGACCGCCTTGTATGTAGTTTTCTAGTCCTGAAATTATTGCAAAATGTTACTCATTCCAGCAAGGGAATGGCATTGTTTAATTCATCGAATTTTGTATCTTTCCTGAGGTGTTTACAGAAATACTGAGATGAGCCAAAATTCAAAAGATAAATTAGTCAAGTCCAGTAGATACTTTTTCATGATGTTTTTTTTACACTTCTAGTGCTGTGCGATGACTTAAGAGTGCCAGTGGAGAATTGGCACTTACTTCATACCGAAGTAGTCTAATCCCTTCACTTTGAGTAATTTCTCTCAAATTAGCTCTGAGCTTTGAGCAGAGAATTGGACTAAAGGACTTTCAGAAGTCTCTTCTGTCCCTTCCCACCTAAATTATTCTATAGTTCTGTGGCTCTGTGCTTTGCTAAGGCAGTGAGATCCTTTCATTCTGTAAGATCCCTCAGGAAAGAAGTTATCTTTGGTGGTGGTGATGCCTAGCACTTCCCCTCCACTAGGAAGCATCTGTTGAAAACCACTAGAGTTTATAGAGTTGTGGTACTGCTAGAGTTTCTTGAAACTTAAATTTTTTTTTCTGATTCCACTCAGTCAGAAGACACTTGCAAAGCCATGTTTATTTCATTAATCCTTAATCCACAGCTTATTTTCCAGCAGTCATTATTATTTGGAAAAGGTTTATGAATGTGTGTATAAATTGTTATATATTGTACATTAAAACTGAAACAGTGTAGCTCAATATTTTTTTTAAGCAGAAGAAGGAGTGTAGTGCCTTACAATGATGCTAAACAGGGCTTCTAAGTGGTTCTAAGGAAGACAGGAAGTACAATGAGGTAATTTAGACCCTAATAGTCTAAATTAGTTTTTTTATGTAACTGTAAAATCCTTACTAAAACTATATATTCCAAATGAAGTCATAATTTTATATAATACTTGAGTACTGAATGTCGTAAAAATATTATACAATTCAAATAATGAATGGTAAACATACAGGAGAGTTAAACAGCAGGACTTAATTTTAAAAAAAAAGTTCATGGATCTAATATAGTGCATTTCTTAATGGTTTGATGGGAATAGATGTGAAATTAGAATGCTTATGGGTCCCTCTAGTGGTATGAAATGCTAGATAATATTTTCAAATTAGTCATAAATTGAAAATTATTTCTATCCTGGAAAGATGCATCTTTAGAAAGGTGTATCCTTAGAAAGATGGTTATAATTGGCATGTGAAGTGTAATATTTCTTTCCAACAAATATTTACAGGTAGTGGAAAATTTCAGATGATATGTCAGGTTTAATGATAGTATGTGCTATATAAAAATGATAAATGTGCAGTTGGGTTAATATGGAAAAATTGTGAGAGATCACTTCCATTAAAAAAAGATAATTCCTTCATATTTTTGGGGAAGAAGCCTCCTCTGGTGAACCTGTGCACCTCAAAGTTCGGGTTTTACATTCGAACATAAGAAGGATCCATTGTCTCAAATACCTTTTTTAAAAAAAAATATTTTTTAGGGGCAATGATACCCAAGATCCTCAGTTATGCTCTTTCTATTGTTTTGTAGCAAAACTCTGTGCTTTTTGTCATGAATAATTTTCTGTTTGCCTTTTGGGCAGTAGCAAGGAAGAAATGGAGGTAGAGTTCTTAACGCTGGAAGCCTTGTTTTGATCAGATTTCCATCAGAGGATGTGAGTCTATCTTTGCTTTCTAGGAAAATTGAAGTATATTGCTAGGATTTAAGGTTTCCATTAATAATTAAACCAAATCATAATTGTCATTCTTCCTTTTGTGGATTGTTCTTACTATAAAAAAGATACAAAAATTTTGAGAGTAAATCCATCAGTATATTGTGATCTTTTAAGTGATTATCCCTTGTCTTTACTTACTTTGTATTTTTATATTGGCATGAGAAAAATAAATATTTAATATCCCTGTGAAATGTGCTAAAACTTTTTTTTAGGTTTTCATGAAGTTAAAAGATTGGGAGTGGGAAGAGAGATTAAAATTAGCGTCTCGGAATACAGATGAAATCTGTTACATGAAGGCGACTTGTGTTATTTTATTGCTATATATGCATCACATTAGCAAAATAACTGATATTAGTAACTAGAATTACTTCTTTTTCTTTGTTTTAGAGAAAGGAATTTTTTATTACACCAGCATCTCACTTCAGATGCTTAGAAACAAGAATATAACCATTTTAATCAAACAAACAAAAAACCCCGGAACCTTGGATTGATACTTTGGATGATAACTCTAGCTTACAAAGGAATGAGAAGAAGAATGTCAGAGGACAGCTGCTGTTGAGTAGGCATAAAGGCCTACAGTTTGCCTTCTGGTTCCTTGCATTGAAAGCACTTCCCAGTGCTGTAGTGTCCTTCTTAACATGCCCATCATCCCAACTTTGCTTTCATTATTTCAGTTTGCAAGGCTGTAAATGTCATATTTATTTTGTCATTCTAATTCGTCCTTAAACTGTCCTTGAGAGCAGATGGTCAACATTGGATATTAGAAGGGCATTTAGCACACTGAAGGCTCCAAATGAAAGGAAAGATGTTTGGGCTGGGAGGAGAAATGTTTTTGCAACATGCTTATTCATGAGGAAATGCAGTGCACTCTTTCATTCTTCACTGTCTTCTTTACATGATCTATACATTACTGAACCTTGGTTTGGTAGGGTCTCTGAAATTAGTATCTCGTTTTCATGTCTCATGATAGAAGAGGGGAGGCTGTTGTTCTCATATTAATCATGCATCTAAAGGGAATGAATGTGCCAGGAGGGAAATGCCAAGTTTCCATTGCACAACTGTATAATTCATTTTGCCAGTCTTTTCCATGAATTGGCCTTAGCTGGTCTGCCAGAACCACAAAGCACCTGGTTTTTTTATCCTTAATAATAATTTATCTGTGAGGAAAAGGAAAAGGCTGGCACAGTAGCTATCAGTGTTCTGCAGCTGAAGAACGTATCTTCCTCTCAATCCCTTCCTTGAAAGCCAGCTATTTTCTGTTTCAGCCTGCCCTTTAAATTAATAATCTGTCAAACTTCAGCATCTGACTTGCCTATTCTGAATTGTCCTGGGGTAGATGTTTAACTGTTAAAGAGAGAAATTCACTTTTTGGGTTGGTGTAGTCCCCTGAATCAGGTGCTGTGGAGCTGCAGAGGGATGGCAAGGCTCAAGATCTCTTTTCACATTTGGAAGTTACTCTGATCATTTCAGATCTAAAGGATAAAGACGTTTAGTTAAGATGTTATTACCTAGCTTGCGCTAGCCGTGTGCAATAACTAATAGGTCAAAGGGAAGTGCAGAGCCTGGCCCATGGGGAGGAAAAGCCCCAGGCACCAGCCCAGGAAGGGCTCAGCCATCTGGAGAGTGGCTTGGCAGAAAAGGAGCTGGGCCTTCTGGTGGGCACCAAGTTAAATATGAGCCAGCCATATCCCCTTTCTCCAAGGAAAGCAAATGGTATCCTGGGCTGCATTAGGAGGACTGTTGCCAGCAGGTTGAGGGGGGTGATCCTGCTCCACTGTGCAGCACTGGAGAGGCCTCACCTGGAGTCCCGGTCTGGGCTCTGCAGTAAAAGAGAGACATGGACATACCAGAGAGAATCCAGCAAAGGGTGAGGAAGATTAAGGGGCTGATGCGAAAAGGCTGAGAAAGCTGGGACTGTTCAGCTTAGAGAAGGCTCAAGGGGAAACTTCTCAATGTATACAAATACCTGAAGGGAAAGTGCAAAGAGGGCAGAGCCAGGCTCTTTCCAGTGGTGCCCAGTGCCAGGACCAGAGGCAACGGGCACAAACTGAAATATGGGTGGTTCCTTCTGAACATTGAGAAGCACATTTGCACATTTGGGTGTGTGACCAGGTGTTGGCACAAGGTGCCCAGAGAGGCTGTGGAGTCTCCATCCTTGGATATACACAGAAGCCTCTGGGACATGGTTCTGGGCAATGTGGTCTGGGTGGCTCTGCTTGAGCAGAGGAGTTTGACCAGACGAACCCCATCTGGTACTTTCTTACCTCACCTGTTTTGTGATTCTGTAATAAGCAGCACTGCTGCTAGGAAAGCTGGAATAATGTAGGTTTTGCTTTTTTCTTTTAACAAGGGGTAGAAAGAGTAGGATTAATGTGTAATAATAGTGGTTTACGAGCTATACAAATGGATGATAATTTAGAGAGTTTAAGCATATTTGTAAGATAAGTGTCAGTAGCTTATTGTGAAGAGTAATGATGGTTCAGCTTCACAGAAAACCAAGTAACTCAGTTGCCTTTGTACCTCTATCATCAGAAAAAATCCTGAAGCAAGAACATGTGCAACCCCTGCTGAATGACTTACGAATACAAGTATAGGTGGAACACAGGCCTATACTGCCAAATAATTGCACTTCTGTGTTCTGTTGTGTACTTCATTGCCAGAAGCTGCTGTTTTAATTGTACTACCTGCATCATAATGTTCTGTCCAAGATTAATGGGTGGTACCTGTGACAGTGAAACTTAATTTGTAGCATGACAACAAAACCAGGTTTTTGTTAGCTATAGATCTGTAGAAGAGTACTTGAGAACAAGATTATCTGTGCTTCCAGAAAAGTGCTAATTTTTCCTACTTTAAATATTTTGTTTTCTTGAGATTTAGTGAAGTTCCTGGCTTTTGTGTGTGACTTTGTGGATATTTTAGATCATTTTATGACCTAAATATACAATTCTATTTAATTTTCAACCTAATAATCTCTATTTTGAAATTTGGATCTTAAGGGATTGGATCAAGGTTGAGGGGGAGAAACTTCTTACCCATAGCATACACTGCATTAGCAGCAGCAGCTGTATTGCTCCCTGCTTCTCTGTTCTGCAGGCTGGCAGTGCTCAGACTGTAACCTCATGGTAACCAATGTGCTTAGAAATATTGGTAGAGTAATGCAACATGACAGAATCTATTTATTTGCCTGCTGTACACATGAATGTTGCTTTATAAGCAACCTTTATCATATGTAGTACTTTTGTTTACTTAACTGGGATATATTACAGGTACCAGTGTCTTCAGAGGAAGAGCCCTTGGCCTTGAGAATGATAGCTTGAAGAAGGATACTTCATGTGAAGATGTCTGTGTTAGCCCTGAACTTCAGTGTCTTGATGAAGTGTTTCAGGCGTCTGAAAGAACATTCAGTTGTGTCACTTTAATCTCTGTTAGACAGTTGATAGGGAATGGTGCTGTGCTTGATTAGATACCGTATGATCATGCCACTGCTATCTCTATTTAGAGGTGTTTTATTAGTGTGGTTTGGGAATTAATACATTAATTTATATATTCATGTATTAATGAGCTAGCATAGAACAGAAAGTAAATTGGAACTTCTGCAGGGAGAAGAATATAAATGGATAAAGATTTATCTTACATAGAATTAAGCTGCTGTCACTAGAAATCACTGAGGCTTTTAGCTGAGATTGTCAATAAGGCTACACCTTCCCCTGTACATTTTAGGCTGACTTTAAGAACAAAAGTTGTAACTCCTTGCTTCACCAACTTCTAATGCCTTGTTCTTGGAAGGACAAGAGATCTGTACTACAGAGGTGGGATCGTGTGGGTTTTGATGATCTGCATTTTTGAAAAAGAGGATGTTGGCATTTACTTCCTTACTTAATACCTCTTTTTTTTATTTTATTTTTTAACATGAGTCATTTCGGGCAGGATGAGTGAATCTCAAGATAAGATTATTGGCTTTCTGTTGGTTATGTAGAACTGCTATTGGGGGCACTGTTGAAAGTAAAGGCCAAATTTGGCCTACTGTATTTGAAAATGAGAATATCTGGCTTGCTGCAAAGGAACTGTAGCTGTGTGTAGTTTGATGTTGGGGTTTCTAAAACACTTCAGGCATATCGAGTGGAATTGGACATAAACTAGTACCAGTCATTTCCATAAATCAGTTAACCTAATAAAACTAAAGTAAAATATTTGGATTAATTTTTGAAAAGAGGCTGAAATAATTTTCAGTTGTGTTTTCACCATACTGGGAAACAGAATTAGATATGCTGTGAACAAATGTAAATTTCATACTTGTTTGGCAGAAGAGTGTAGTTATTTGCAAAAGCACCCAAATTATTTGAGTGTGTTTAAAACTTCGGCATAGTGTAGAGATTTTCTGAGCTCTAAACTGTAAATTTTACTTGCTCAAAGCCTACTTGTATCTCCTGTATCAACACTCAGTTTCTGATACTCTATTGCTGGTGTATGTATCATCTTAGGTGATTTGTTAGGGATATGGATTGGATGTGTGTACATTAGAGCAGTTTTCCAAAAATAATGTGTTTGCAGTACTGTGTGTGTTTTTAAATATCCGTAATATTTTTGTGCTTTCAATAACAGAGTTCCTTAAAAAGATAAGTTGCAGCTATGATTTAAGTATTTGTTTTTCTTCACAGGATGCTTACACAGAACATATTTTTTCTAAGCCATGGCTCTGTATTATTAATAAAAATATCTGTATTTGTGCTGAAACGTTTGATACTCAAAAAAACTGCATTTTCTTTATACCAAACTTCCCTGAGCGCTTGTCTTTTTGATAAAGGTTTTTTAGAGAGAGTGTTTATTTTCTTGTTTTTTGTAGCAAATTCTGAAATCGAGGTCTCTGTGTCTGCAAGAAATGTGAGAAGGTTGCTTAGTTTCCAGCGATACCTGAGATCTTCCCGTTTTTTCCGTGGTATCACTGTTCCAAATTCTTCAAACATTTTAGATGATGATTATAATGGACAAGCAAAGGTTGGTTGCTTGATTTTTATTTTTGTAAATTATGTTTTTTAAAATGCTTGCTAGTATATATAACTATATCACATTCAAAAAGTGCAGCCAAATACAAACTTAAAGCATTTTTTTAATGTAATTATGTATGTATTTTTGTGTGTTTATATATATATATATGTATATATTGTTATGAAATCCAGACAAAATTACATGGTTTGTAGCAAACTCTTCTACGCCCAGAAGTTTACTCGGATGATTTTTATGTGGTTGGTGGGCTTTTTTGGATTTTCTCTATTTTTTGTGTGCGTTTGTTTGTTTGGGTTTTTATGGTTTTGTTTGTTTGTTTTTGGTTTGGGGGTTTTGGGGTTGGGTTTGTTTGTTTGTGGTTTTTGTTGTTTTTTCTTTTTGTTTTTGGGTTTTTTGTGTATGTTTTTTGTTTCTTTGTTTTGGTTTTTGTTTTGTTTTTGTGATTTTTTTGTTTGATTTTGGTTTTGTTTGTTTTTGTTTTTTAAATAACTGGTGAATTAAGGATGCCCTTGAATAATTGAAGAAAAAAATGAAGAAAGGAAAATGTATCTGAATTTAAGAAATGTAATGGAGCAATTTGGACAACTATTCCCTTCCATTTTTAGGCTAACCTCACTAGTGAACAACTGGAAGAGTGACTGCCTAAACTCAATAAAGTGCAGTAAATGGATTTCTCAGGACATGCTTATGCCAAACTGACCTTTTCTTTGGTAGGCAATTCTTCTAGAAAAGGAAAGTGATAGCTGTAATACACTTGTGCAGCACTGAAGCAGGGAAAGGAGGTACTGGGAAGAGAGGTGGGTGGTGCTAAGGGAGCAGCTACGTGGATGAAAGGCTGCTGTATCTGCAACAGAGGATGGATAGTGCTGAAGGGGACTGAGCAGGCGAAGATTATTCAGGTTATTCAAGATCCCAAAGGCTGTGTCACTGCATGTAGTGCTTTTTTGTCATCTGACACAGAAAAAAAATATAATACAGTGGCTATATCCATGCTGAATATGATCAGGCTGTGATGTAGAAGAAATCTGATAACCTGGCGGATGGATCTTAAAAATGTACATCTAATTTAATAGTAAAAAGATATTGTTAATGCTCTTGTTTCTTCTGATAGCAGAGTTTTAGCAGCTGGTAGAGAAAAGCTAGAGTATGTAATTGGATCACAGAACAGCTCTACCAATCTAATAAGAATAGGAGAAGGCAGAAATCTCTTGTAAAATGTGCTGGTAGGGGAAGCAAAGATTGGGGCTGCTCAACTCTGGCCCCATGTACTGTTTGCTGTTGTTGCTCATCCCTGTTGCAGGAAGAACAGTTGATGTGGAGCAGCTGTAATAAAGATGTGCTAGTTCAGTGAGGTGAAAAGTCAAAAGCCAGGTTCTTAAATTAAAAGGCTCATACAATGGCTCAAATATCTACTGATCATCTAGGTACTGTTCTATAAGCAGGGGAAAGAGAGAAAACAAGGTAAAAGACTACACAGAGATTAATTTGCTCGTCTGAATGTACTGTCGTTCTGCCACACGATTTCTGATTTGAACCTAATTGTTTTAAATTGTCTTTTGAGAAATTGACTAAAGGTTGAAAGAAGAATCTGCAACCAGTTTTTTCAAGGCACTTTTTGTTTGGTTCCCCCCCCCCCCCCCCCCCCCGCTGGGGGGGGGNATTTTTTTTTTGCTCCCCCCCCCCCCCCGCCAGTCTTTATTTGTAAATATGTGACCTTTTTCAGTTATCAGACAAATCTAATTATTCTTTTACTACTATTTTTTTTGTATGTAGAAATTCTAAAGGCTTGATCTGTCTCTGAAATCTTAAATACTCCTCCAAGCTACAGGAAGATAGGCATATACTGATTAAAAAATGACAGCTTTTGTGTTTCCTTTCAGTGTATGCTGGAGAAGGTTGGAAACTGGAATTTTGATATTTTCCTTTTTGATAGACTGACAAATGGTGAGTTTACTTTTAGTATTTCATTTGTGTTTTATCTTATAGCATAACTTAGCTGTTGCACTTACATTGCAGTATGTGATTGCTTGTTCACTAAGAAGCACAGATTTCATCAGGTAGTACTTTTTGATTTAATAGTCTTTAATCTGAGTCCTAGTTTGCCTGGTCACTCCATTAAAATAATGATACTGTCAGTACTGATAATAATAATTGATTTGTAGAAGAGGCCCTTCATGTACTTTATAGGTTGCTGTTCTCTCTTAGTAATTTATAGTAGTAATGTGATACAAATTGACAAATAATTTTATGATCTTGGACGTTTTTTTTTCAATTACAGGGTGCTGCTAGTTTTTATGGTTGTGTCCAAAAGGTCATATATATTAAACAAGTATTTTTCTGATAAATTTCATATTAGAGAGAATAGTTTTATTAATTTGTAGTGCCATAAGAGGCATGTTCATGTGAATGCATATAATTATGACATAGAGAATTGGGAGTTAAGCAGAGGGAAGCTGCTGTACACATAGCTTGCACAACATAGAAGAAGGAAGAGAACATTATGGTAACTTTTGTGTGCCCATTACAAATAGCAGTAGGAAATACAGAAGTAGTTGGTTAAAAAAAAAAATCCCAGGTATTGTTAATTAATAGGCAGAAAAGAGATCTGTAAATGTGCTGGGAAGGAGGAGGGAAGGCTGCTGCGGTGGGTAGGGTGAAGTTTTGCATTATAATCTCAGCAATGGCAGCTGGGTTTTGAATAGAATGGAAGGAGGAGATGAGCACGTCCAACATCACAGCGACATTTGTGCCAGTGTGGGAAGAGAATGGAGGGCAGCTCTCGCAGGTTTTGCAGCAGTCATGCGGAGTAGGTAGCAGAGCTGCAACTAAAGTTGCCAGAACAAGAAATTAAGTTCAAAAAGGAGAATGTGGCACCAAAAGATCCTTTTCTCTTCTGTTTTATTGAAGGGGTGCTTGGCTTAACCAAGTGTAAAAGTAGTAACCTCACAGTTATATTTAATACAGAAAATGGGTAGAAAAAAATGAAAATAGCAAGGACTTTTAAAAATGGAATACTTATATAGATAATGATAAACTTTACATAACTGAATGAGAAAAAGCTATGTGTACAAGTGAACATGTAAGCATAGCTTCTTTTGGATTAGTTTATCAAATGGGAGAAATCTGAAGTTGTCCTTCTCGTAAGAGCCCTCCCTACCTTTTGTATGTGCTTTTTTCAAATACATTTAAGGTACTACCGGAAGAACCTCTATTGTGGAAGCCTTACGATACCACCATCCGTTTTGCATCCTAATTAAATCATTTTTAGGAGGACATTTTGATCGGGCAGCCTTGTTCTTGAAAGTTTGTAAAGGCAGAGTGCTGTATATAAAACTCTGCTGAATGAACTGCCCTGGATGAGTCTCTAGGAAAGAATTTCCCCAGTAAATGTTGTTCCAAGAATTGCATATTTCATTGTGAGGAAGTGGCATGTACATGAGAATACATTAATTCTAGCCTAGTAATAAGCTTGATTTAGAAGGAATTTTTGTCTTTTTGTACCTCACTTTCTGTCTGTGCTAGGTTCTGTAATGCTAAATTGAAGATTGTCAGTCATGATATTGTTTGCAGACCAAATAAGGGAAAAGCTATCTTAAATAAACATTGCAGACTATCTCTGTCTCTTACAGTTTTACTTATTTTACCACTGCAAAAGATTATAATAAAGCTATGAGTAGGCGAAATATGTTATAAGCTTGTAATATTACACATTTTTTGAAGAGTTCTGGGTGAAATAAGGAGAAGTCCAGCAAAATGTATGATGAAAATGAGAGCATATTTGCAATGTGCACTAATCAGTAGTGTTGTCTAGCTTTTCTCTTTGCCTGATTATATTTATATTTTGTATATGTGTTTGTGATATGTTGCATAAATATAATTATAAGATTGAATATCATTGTAATGGGTTTGCATGTTGAAATGGGTTGGTTTTTTTAATGTTCAGTAACATTTACTTCCTATCAGTTGCCATTGGACAGTTGGTGAATGCATTACAATTAAGTAAAACCAATGGTGATTACTAGAGACAGCTAATGGAAACTTGTCATGCAGTAAGATTTAAATATTTATCATGAATTGGTGTAGAAAAACTTGCTTGTATAATTTTTGTGACCAATTTGTTTGAAATAATACGTTTCTTATGGAAGGGTCACTGATTTCATAGCTTCCAATGAATTAGTATTTCCATCTTATTTTTAGGAAACAGTCTAGTCAGCTTAACCTTTCATCTGTTTAATCTACATGGACTAATTGAACACTTCCAGTTAGATACGATGAAACTTCGTAGATTTTTGGGTAAGTACAGCTTTTTATTTTGATGAATATCTGCTGTTTATCTGCATTTTTATACCTTAACTGAAGTCCTGGTTGTAGTTTGGCAATAAGGTTTGATGGGTACTGACGCAGTCTACATTGTGCAGTGATTTAAATTATATTAATTGAGACGATCTCTCAAAGTTTTTATGAGTATAGAATTTTCCATGTTAAATCCAAACAAGTATTAACAAGTTTAATAGTTTCATAGCTGATGCTCTATTCTATTTATTAAATCTATTTGGTATCTATTAAACAATCAGGAATATATGTGACATTGTGTGAAATTTGTATTGGGAAAGGTTAGACAGCTCCTTTCTTTGTTCTGATTTTCAGTTCTGTATTGATCTTTACTTTTTCCAGTGATACAGTTTCCTAACTGTATGGAATGTGTCAACTTGGCCATACTTTCTGGTGCCAATTTGGTGTTACCTCTGGCTTGCTCAAATTCTCCTACAAGTAAGCACTGTACTGTGGACATAGTTTCTCCCTAGACAGAGTACAGGACAATTTTAATTGAATGTTTGGGTCTGTGTCACTGGAATGCATCTTTGGAAAGAATTGTAAATACAACATAGAATATTCAAACCAAGTGGTACAGTCACTCGACAGAGCTGTCTGCATCCCAATACCATGGACAGGTGCTGGTATGAGACCTCCTTCCTTTGGTTCTTCTGTGACAGTATCTTTAATTTTGTGAAGTGGGATGATTTTTTTAACTGAGCAGGAGAAACAAGTTTCTGGTCCCTTTTAGCAGGCTTTCACAATTTCAGAGAAAACAATTCTGTGGTTACAAAGCTTGTCACTTAACAATGGAGAAATCGCATTTGGGAGGTTTTTCTCCCCTTCCAAATAAGAGAATGTTTTTGTTTTCATAATTTAGTTTCTCTTTCAGCTTAAAAAATCAGTTCTGTCTTGTATTTCATGTTGTTTTAAAGTGGACTCAATTTTCTCCAGTTTCAGAAATGTTAATCAGCTGACCTTAATGACCGATATGTTGGAATGTGAGGGAAATGATTACAGAAATCTGGTTTAAGGCTGCTCGAGTTCTAACTGAATATGGTTTGTCTTTCTCATCTGGTTAGTTGAGATTATGATAATACTTGTAATGAAAGACCAGTTAGAAATGACTGGATTAGTTGACTGGTTATCAAAAGATGAGAGTTTTAACTACATATGACTACTCAAAGTCATAATCCACTAAACTGAGATTGGACTTTGAAAAAGGCAAAATCTATTCTAAATTTGAAATTCACCACCTTTCCCTTTTCGTTAATGCCTTCTACTTAATGTCAGTAAAAAGCTCTATCTTAGTCCATTGTAAAATCAAGGAACTTTTCTTCCAAATACAGCTTCTTAGCATGAACACAATTCATTCTTTTCTTTTGCTACCTCTTACACTCTAATCCATAGTAATCTGAAGATCAAATTCCAGAAGACTAGGACAGCTCAAATGGTCCAGTGCCACACAAAATTCACATTATGTGAGAATCTACTGGAATCTTTTTAAGTAGAGAAATCTGATTTTAGTCCCTTGTAGGATCTAAACTTTTTTTTTTGTGTATGTGTGTAAACACACATACACACACAGTTTTTCAGTGATTTCCATCAGCTACTTGGAGATCTGCATCTTACTGTGTCTTTACAGATTCTTATTCCAGACCTGAACAGGGGGAGAGAAAATGCAAAGTACTACATGCCTGAAAACAGGGTTGTTGTGCTATTCTAGTTCTGGCAAACTGTGATCAAAATGTTGACCTAGGTCTGCTTTAATAAAATAAGGAAGTTAGGAAAATTTTAGAGTTCAGATAGCTGGATCAGCGTATGAAGCCACAAAAAAATTAAGAAGAAAGCCAGGGATATAGGCATTCATGCACTTGATGTGAGGGATAGGTGGGAGAGAGTACTACTGAAGATTAATAAAGCCCAAAGACATTTATATTGATTTTCATTATTTTTCATATGAGCTGTCAGCTATGCATTGAGTACTACTGAGATTACATGGTGGTGACAGTATTTTGACTTTTCATGAACCACAGCTCTTCATATATACCATGTCAGTGATGCTGTAGCATTACAATCACAATTACGTGGGTCCTTTGGGCTTGTAAACTGAGTAGAAAAGAGGCTTGTGGGCATGTTTGTTTGGTGGGACTGACATACTGTAGTCAGACAGGAAAATGTTCTTTTGAGGTTTGCTTGGAAGAACTAATGTGTCGTGTCAGGCAAAACTTCAGAATATAGTTTGATTGCTGTGCTTTAGATCTTCTTCCCCTCCATCCTTTTTAACTTACAGTTTTTTCATTCCCTATACTTGAGCTAATGTTGATGCCCTTTAAAGAATTCTGCTTATAATGTTCAAAGACAGCCAGGAAGATGGAGGAAAGAGGAGGAAAGCAAAGAAGTCAAATAGGGAATACTGAATCTAGCTGTAGTTAGTCAGACCATCATCTAAATGAGATTCTTTTCTAAATTGCATATGGGCTTAAGTTTGCCTGAGTACAAGTATGAGAAGATGCCTAAAAATATATAGAGATGGTTTTTCCATGACCACTTTCCTGAATGGGAGAGAAAAGCACTTCATATGACAGGAAAGCAGTGCTTAATTCCTCTAAAATCCTGTCTGTTTCCAGGTCATGATACGAAGTAATCCTAATGGCTTGGTAAATAGCATAATTTTCATTTTGCATTCAGTGTTGCCTCACTATTCAGACAGATTGTCAAAGACAGCCTTCCCTGGGAAGTTCTCACAGTCAGAATATCTCAGATTATATATTGATTTCAAGTTGTTTAATTTTTGCTCTGAGGTGACTTTACATGTAGTTGATTTCCTTTAGCAAACACTGTTTCTTTGCATAAAAATCTTATACCTGCATCGTGGTTCAGCTGACGATTTATTGACTGTGACACTTTTATGCGTATGTAACTTGTGATATTGCATATTTCTGTGCCTAATAGGGGCATATAAAATAGTTCTTGAAAAAATTTGCAATTTTATTTAAATTTGGATATTTGTTATTTTCCTGCAGTTATGGTTCAAGAAGATTATCACAGTCAAAATCCTTATCATAATGCAGTTCATGCTGCTGATGTGACTCAGGCCATGCACTGTTACTTAAAAGAGCCCAAGGTAAGGGAGCATTCTCACTTTTACATCACTCATACACACAGAAATATGTGTGTTTGTGTGTATATGCATATGAATGGATTGTGTGCACATATCACAGAATCATTTAGGTTGGAAAAGATCTCTGAAATCGAGTCCAACCTGTGACTGAACACCACCTTGTCTACCAGACCATGGCACTGAGTGCCACATCCAGTCTTTCCTTAAACACCTCCAGGGGCAGTGACCCCACCACCTCCCTGGGCAGCCCATTCCAATGTCTAATCACCCTTTCTGTGAAGAAATTCTTCCTAATGTCCAACCTAAACCTCCCCTGGCACAGCTTTAGACTGTGTCCTCTATGCTGTCGCTGGCTGCCTGGGAGAAGAAGCCAAACCCCATCTGGCTACAACCTCTTTTCAGGCAGTTGTAGAGAGCAATAAGGTCATATATCTGTATATATACATACATGCATACATATCTGTGTATATACACATACAGGTTTTATTAAAAGTAAAGAAACCTAAGAACCCAACAAGAAACACTTTTGAACTCTGGGTTGCTCTCCCTGTTGCCGAGGCTGTGGGTTCACACTTAGCAGTATGCTTTTCTTTTTTTCCCCCCTTCTGAGCTGACATTGTCTTTTGTGTGACCTCCTGTTGAACCAGAACAGGGAATTAAAGTTGTAGCTGTTTAGCATAGTGTTGTGCCCCAAGACATTTATATAGAACTGCAGCCTGAGTCAGAGCTGGCAACAATAAACCTGTGTACTTGTCATCTGGGGTGGTGTTTTTTCCTCCATAAACTACCATTACCCTTGCTTTGCTCATCTTTGCTGTTACTGAATAGTTTGTGAGAGGCAGTTCATAGCAATACATCAGGAGTTCTCTTTGGCCATTCTTTTTAAGGAAGGGTAGAGTGACAGACCTTAAGGAGCTAAACTAACTACTCACTACTTGGGCTGCTGTCAGGCTGCTGTAAGTGATGTCATGGACAATTTCAGGGCGAAGTCCTGTCCTTCTGTATTAAATTGGAAGCTGTAGTGCTCTGTAGCTAATGAGACGTTATCTAACTTGATGCAGATTATCACCAATCTCGTATTCCCTTGAATAGCATAGCTCCTTATTCTGCTTCTGAGGTAAAAACAAGTAAGTTTTGGCTCCATAAAGCCTTTTTCAGAGGCTCTTTGCCCACTCCTCCCACTCAGTTTCTCAGTGCTGCTCTCAGACCAATTGGTGTCGTGAGCGAGATCAGAGCTGATACATGACGAGCTTTTTTATGGCATTCAGTTTGGAAGCTCTGAGCATTTTTTATTTAATACTCGTGATGGAAGTTTTGTAATGCTTCAGATACAAGTATAGACTTTGTATTTTTAGTAACATATACAGTTATAGTTCAGTGTACTGAACTACAGCTCTGTTGCACCAAAGTACACTATAAACATGTGAGGTGTGGTAGATGGCAAATACAACAGGGAACACAAACTTCTGTCCTTGAAGGGTGTTTGCTGCATTTCACCTTTATATGGACAGAACTGTCCTCTCTGTTTTAGTGCAAACTAAACTTTATTACTGAGTTTAAATTTTCAAACCTCTCAATCACAAGTAGGAACAGCTATGAACAGTGAAATAAGTCCATGGAGATGCATGCTGAGTTAATTGCCATGCCACCTTGAAAATATTTGTGGCAGATTTTCCTCCTTTGGTTCTGTTCCTGGTAGACCTTGAAATACAATTTTGCATAAAAGTAGAAATACATTCTAAATGGTTCTAAGTCTTCCAGAGCATTAGTTTCTTCCTCTTAGGAGGAGAGGTTTTCATGCTTTTTAAAATACAGTATGAATTTAAAGCAGAATAGACACATACAAATGGACTTGGTAAATGAGAGGGAAAGCTAATTTAAGAATTTGCTGCTTTTATGGGGTCTAGTTAGGAATACTGCTTCATTACCAGACACAAAGGATTTTGTGTGCTGGCATTTTTTAAGAGTGAACCTTTCTATTCAGAAAGAATAATGCTTAAACCATTGTTGAAATTTTGTAGCTTTTTGGGGGGGAAATACTGTGCAAAGTCAGTGGAATGTTAGTTTTACATCTTCGAAATTTTCTCCATATTTCTATTGGCTGTTAATTACTAAAAACCAAAAATGGAACACTCATGCACTTTTTCTAAGGCCATATTGCATTACTAACATTTGTTGGTTTTGCCTTGCAGCTTTCCAAATCTTTAACTCCATGGGATGTTCTGCTCAGTTTAATAGCAGCTGCCACACATGATTTGGATCACCCAGGCGTTAACCAACCTTTCCTAATTAAAACAAATCATTATTTAGCAACTTTATATAAGGTAAGTATAAAATCAGTTGTTTTGTTAAAACCAGGTTTGGAGAGGAGTACAGGAAAGGAGTATAAATTGTGATGTGTTTAGCTAGTGGTAGGATTGAATCCAGACATTGTTTCCATGTCACTGGGATAAAAAAAAGTGCAAGTTAACAAAGTATTCAGGATTTGTGAGTTTTAACTTCCTTGGGAAAAACAAAAAAGAAGATAAAAAATAAAACACCAACCCTAAACCACCAAACTGTCTGGTGCTGCTCTTGGTATATAACTCTTCAGTGTAAGAAAAAGGCATTGATTGATACGCGTTATTCCCTTTTAATTCACAGAATACCTCAGTATTAGAGAACCATCACTGGAGATCGGCAGTGGGGTTGCTGAGAGAATCTGGTTTATTTGCACATATGTCATTAGAAAACAGGTATGTTTATACCAAATAGTATAGATTAGTTTGAGATGCAAGCAATTTGTCACTTAGCTAAGACAGCCCTGCAAAACAAGATAAGTTATTGCATGGCAGTTTTGAGTACAAAATGCAGAGATCTATTTTAAGAATTCCTGGATACTGTGCTGGTAGAGTAGAGCAGTTCATGGTGCAACGTGATATTTGGAAAATAACATCTATTTGCGAGCACATTGAAGAAGTGTATTCATGTAGTCAAGCACCTGTTCAGATTAAACTTGGCAGTCTTTTCTTGTTCTGCCACCACAACTGTAGTTTAAAATAGACCATCTTCACCTACTCTTAACAAGAAATAATCTTGAGACAATCAGTTCGTGCATTTTTAAGGAAAAAAAAAAGGGAGGGGGAGGAAAAAAAGCTAAAAACTGTTTTAGTCTTCCTGAAAGCTGCCAGTGAAATATCCTGATATTTCTGTGAATGTTGCAAGAATTTTTCAGCAAAAGAAAACAAACAGCTTAGTGAAACTGGTTATTGTAAAGCTTGTATTTGTATAATAATAAATATGATAAAAAGACATGTAAATCTAGTGATGACTGTTGTTCTTAATTGCTATACTTTTGAATGTTTGATATCACTAATTTCAGGCAGCTGATGGAGAGCCAGATAGGTGATCTCATTCTTGCCACAGACATCAGTCAACAAAATGAGTACCTGTCCATGTTTCGATCCCATTTGGATAGAGGAGATCTATGTTTAGAGAACGCAAACCATCGTCACTTCATTTTACAGGTGATCTTGCTGGTCATATTTTTGAAAACAGCACTTTAGTGTAAAAACTAATTTACTTAAAAATGCTAAATACTACTTCTGCCAGGCTTTCTCCTCCTTTCAAAATGGAGCAGAACTATCTTTAATCTTTCATTATAAAAAGGTTATTCCCTCCAATTGCCACACCCAGCACTTCTCCCAAGTGATGGTGTTTGTTGGTAAGTCTGATAAGTTAGAGCTGCTGAACCGAGATGTTTCCAAGACAAGGTTTAGCTCTTCTAACGACTCCATTGCAGCCTCAGAACTGTGAAATGCTTTGTCAGAACATATTTTGGGGAAGGAAAGCACTGCTGTTGTGAATCACTTTGCAGTTGTGCTAGTGTGCTTTAGCAAACTTTAAAAACAAAAGCCTTGAGAATCTTTTTAGGTTTATAGGCATTTTCTTACTCGGTTAATATTGTGGGCTGTAAGAGAAGGTGGACAAACAGATGAGAAGTTCTGTCTTGTGCAAACCATTGCTAAAAATACAAGCTTGAGAGCTAGAAATGGAAAACACTGCTTGCTTGCTTTGATGTTTCTGAATTTATTTTTGGCTCCTGTACCAGTGAGTATACTAAATATAGTGGCCCTGAAATACTTTGAGTTGACTGGATTTCCATATTACTCAGGGATGATCATGAGATCTCACAGTCCCCTGAGTGTTTTTTAAATATTACAGAACATAACTTTGGAGCACAAATGGTAGGTAGGTTTGTTATTCACAAAACCTAAAATAATCTGCTATCAGGAATTAAGTAATTACAGGCACTTCTGTTGAAGGAAGGTGATCTAACACTGTGTGTTAACTTGTTAGATGGCTTTGAAGTGTGCAGATATTTGTAACCCCTGTCGGACGTGGGAGCTGAGCAAGCAGTGGAGTGAAAAAGTAACGGAGGAGTTCTTCCATCAAGGCAAGTAAGAGTAGCAGTATCTGTTGGTATATAATGTATTTAGTGTGGAGACAGCATCCATGAGCCCTCATCCATTTATATTTAGGACTAACAGAGATGTACAGTGCAGTATGGGATTTTTTTACTTTCATGGGTTCTGTTTCCTGCAAAAGGTCAGAGTTACTAAAACTCAGCAGAGAATCTGCTTAGAATCTGAATCTAGAATGGCAGGTGCAATACATCCTTCAGCTGAAAGGGGCTTCAGATTAATACATATGGCCACTTTAAAATTGCCCTAGTGGTTTCAGCAAATTATGGAATATGTTTATCATGTGTCTTCAATATTTAAACTTCAGCTGTGAGGCCTGTTGGTAAGCAAGTAAGAGCCAGGGAGATTTTGTTACCCTGTGGTTTAGACTACTTATGTAAGCAGTTAATAAAGCTTCTAAGTGACAAATGGAGTGAATTTTCTCCATTATTATTAAATTGTTTTAATAATAAAATTAAGGCTAGTTTGGCTGACTTGAGACCTGCTAATTTGTATGTAAATATGGTAAATGGGGAACAGACTGCTTTATTTGGTGCTAATCATGTGAGACTTAATCTTATATAAAGGTGATGGGGAAGCAGAAACACAAATTGCCTTTAGCGAGAAATTTCTGAAGGCTAAGCTATCCTCTTCCATATTGCTGAGGGGGGATTAATTTGTCATTTCTATGACAGTGTAGGAAGTTTAGCAAGAAAGAGGATGCTAATCCTTCAGGAAACCTGTGGTTCTATGGGGTTTCTGTAATTACTGTTTGATGAAAAATACGAAGTATTTAAATACAGTAGTTGTAAGTACTGTTAGTCTGACAGATCTACTTGTTTTTTTGGGAGATGGGAGGAGAAGTAAATACATTCTACCAGCTGCAAGGTACTATCCTTGTTAACCAACTTGCACAGCTCACTTCTGCTAGTGTTTGACTTGGTTGGAACTTGATGATTTAATGGTTGCATTATACTTTTGTTTCTTTAGGTGATATTGAAAAAAAATATCACTTGGGTGTGAGTCCACTTTGTGACCGACAGACAGAAACTATTGCCAACATCCAGATTGGTAACTACAATTCAGTTTATTTTAGTAGATTTCTTTCAGGATGCAATTTGAAAAAAAAGCACCTTTTGAACACATTTCCTAGAGGCTGAACATGCTCCATGTGTGTGTGGCAGCACTTTATAATAAAAGAGCAATTTTATTTTTATTTGATATATAATATTTCTTGAATTGTTTACGAGTGGTGCTGCACTGACAGTCCTGGAGCCCCTCTGTTTCCTCACAAAGCAGGTACAGTGTGGTAGGCAACTGTCTGACTTCTCCCACGCTGCTGCCCAGAACTTTCCTCATCTGAAGTGGTATTTTGGGAAGAGGAGGGTCCCTTCCCCTTGCCACGTGGTCTCAGGTTCTCTTTGCAGCGAGCTTGCCACAACTGGGCATGCTAGGTTCAGCTTTTCGGAATGTCAGCATTCCCTTTAAGTGCAGCCTTTAAGGAGTGGGGGGTGGGCAGAGATGTGATGGAGAATGGTGGATAGCCATTATATGAATAGTTTTTGCTAACCTGAATTGGATTTAAATAGTAAAATGTCTTTTTATAGTTATTTTTAATAGAAGTTGCTTATGTAGGTTAAGTGGGACTTAGTTAAAAGCGTAGTAAAGAATAAATTTGACTACAAACACAGTATGAATTAATGCTTTAGATTGACACAGAAGCTGATGTGTTCAATCAGCTGCCCTGTTTTAATTTAGAATGCTAGGAAATCATATATTTCTTTAATTAAAAGACTCAATTTTGGCCATCTTACCATTGAATTTTTGTTTGGAAACAGACATTACAAATAAATGAACATGTGCATACACACCAACAAGTACATCAATGTGTCATTTTGTGGCCTTGTTTAAAAATTTTCTAAAATCCGTATTTTAAAGTATTTTTAGTCACCTTAATATTGGGAAAGTAATACATGCTTTTTTTCCTCCCCATATAGTATAGTTCAGACACTCTATGGGGTAATTAATTACAAAATCTTTCAGAAATTTAGGTTTTCTAAATTGTGGGACTTAGTTGCTGATGTTGAGATTTCTCTCCCCCTCCAAATTGTCCAGTATTTGTCTTCATTTGGTCCTTGCTGTGAAAGAAAGAAGGTTAATTTGTAATGCAGTGTATTGGTATTCTTCTGACTGATTAGTAAAATCTTCTACATTTTGAGAGATTTTTTGTGTAAAGATGCCCTAAATATTGAAATGAATATTTAAATGCACATTGGAGAATAGTAGTTTGACAAGTTTATTTTTTGCTACTAAATTCTATTTAAAATACTTGGTTTGAAAAATAATTTTAGTTTTTCTCTGTATTGTTTTTTAATTTCATCTGCATCTGTTTGCTTGCTTTTGAAGGTTTTATGACTTACTTAGTGGAACCACTGTTTGGGGAATGGGCCCGCTTTTCCAACACCAGGCTGTCACAGACAATGCTTGGCCACCTGGGACTGAACAAGGCAAGCTGGAAGGGAGTGCAGAGGGAACAGTCTGGCAGCGGTGACGATGTCGACCCCACTTTTGAGGAAATGGACTCAGACATTTTACCTCAGGAACCTCGATTGTCCTGACCTCAATCTCCATGACAAAACTGCCTCTTCCCTCGATATCTGCACGGTTGGATTAAAGGAGACACATGCCAGCCCAATGTTTTGGTAAAACGGTAAAATGATGCCAGCATTATTTATTTCCGAGTTTTCCTTTGACACAGACCATTTGACCCAGAATTTTTTTAAGCCGCCAGATCTGAACATAGAGCAATATGCACCCGCCTCAGTTGGTTGTCGTTCTGGACCTCGAATATGCAAAGCACAGCAGTGACTGAGCCTTGGAGCAACGGGACGAAAGCTTCATTGTGCCCCATGGCTTTGGTTTTCTCATGATATTTGGAATACGGTCTTCAAATCTAAGACTTGACATGGATTGTTCCACTCCCTTGGAATTTAGCAAGACTTGCATAAACGTGTTCAAAGCATACCTTCCACTCAGTCCCTGTTTTAATACGGAAATGTGAAGTGCCCATCCTCTGCTGCCTCTGGCAAGACTTGATGTTTACAAATGTACTCTGAAACTATCGGTTCTAGACTTAACCTTTGCGCATGGCTGTGAAGGAACCACTAACTTGGGTTTTTTTGCTTTTTTAAAAGAAAAAGATCAAATCTGAGACTGCAGCTCTCGTTTCTTTGGATGCCAGAAAAGCCTCCCATTTGCCATAATTTTGTTTGTGCACTGGGAACTGAGCATTCATCATAGAGCACAGCCAAGCTTTACTCCAGTGCTATATGGGAATGCAATTTTTTAACGGCGAAAAAACACTTCTGAATCTGGGAAGGGAAGGGGTGGGGGGGGGAGCGTCCGAACTGCATTGCGATTCTGCAGTGGGAACATCGCATGTTGTTCTCACTATTGTACACTTGAACTGCACATGCAAGAAAAAGGTGGAATGTCTAAACACCATAATCAGCTCAGGGTATTTGCCAATCTGAAATAAAGTGGGATGGGAAGCGTGTCCTTCAGAACAAGGGTACAAATGCCCCTTTCGCTGCAGCGTGTGTGTATGTGTGGGTGTGTGAGTACGTTTGGGACGGGGGAGGGTGGGAGGGCTCGGGGAAGGGTTTGAACGGCAACATTTTTTTTTTGGGTTTTTTTTTTTTTTTTTT
>VXAZ01002124.1:513967-540836 GCA_013399875.1 Gymnorhina tibicen | reverse complement strand
TTTTTTGGTTTTTTTTTTTTTCTTTGGTTTTTTGGTTTTTTTTTAATTTATTCTTTTAGAATGTGACAATTTCATGAACAGCCACACTGGGGAGGAAACTGTAACAAATTGCTACAGATGCCTTAAACTATGCACAAAGCTAAGTGACCAAATTTGTTTTTGATTTGAAAAAAAAAATAATAAAAAAAAGTGCATTGTTTACGTATTCCTCCCTCTACTGAAACATTACCCACTGATGGGTTTTTGATGGGAAAAGGAGAAAATGTTTTTTAGGACAAAATTAAAGGACTAATTTTAAACTTAAAACATTCCATTTTTGTAATTTGTTTTACATTGTTTTAAGTACAGTAAGCACAACTGTAATCTAGTTTGAGAAACTGGTGCTTTCTTTTAGTTCATTTGTATTTCCCTGTTATTATTGTAAAAGACTGTTTATTAATTCTGTTTACAGTTTGTTGCAACAGCCATTTTTGGAAGAGAGCTTCAGCGTAAAGCCATTTGTAAAGGCTTTGCCATATTCATTTTAATATGTGCCTGTTGCTGTTAACTTTTAATTAATAAAACAAAATCTTTTCACATTATGCTCCTGTACATTTAAGTTATGACTGAGTCCAGCGTTGTGGAAAGGTAGCTAAAGTTGCAGTCAGCTTCCACTGTAAAACTAAGCCAACTTTTGGATTTGAAAATACTAGTCCTCGTATGCCAAAATTTATTGCCTCTTGGAGCTTGGCCTTTTACTGTTTGAAAAGCAAATCCTGACTTACCTGATTGTTTCCCTTCTAAAACTGTTTATTATTCTTTCATGTTCCCTGAAGTAGTATCATTGATCTCAAAGTGGCCATGTTTAAAGAAATAAATTTCTAATGAAACCATTCTTTTGAGCCTGCGTGAACTTCCTTCCTTCACTGTCAGTGTAAGTTCTTGCTGTTGTCTGACTCCAGCAGAGAAGGATCAGATGGGACAATGAGATCTGGTTGTAATTTGCAGGAACAGAAGAGCCATTTTTAACAGGGTGCCTTTGAAAGGGTGTTCAAAGCCAGGAGAACACAGAGGTAAGGAGTGTGTGTGAGTAACTTACTGCAGAGAAACTTACTACACAGAAACATTTAACTGGGTTAAATGTGGAAAAGTACTGATTCCTCTTGGACCTTTTTGAATGAAACATATGCCAAGCCTGCAGCTATTTTCAAAATGACCACTAAAATCAGTATCTGATGATGCCTTCTGTGACACATTTGTAAAAAATGAACTTGGTTTAAAGAGCATCAACTGCATTTGTTTTGCTACTTGTTTCAGGCATATGTTAATATGTAATTTTAATTAAAATTAAGATTAATGATTTTACAAATAGGTATATAGAATATTTCAATACAGTGTTTATAAAGAGCCTGTGATTTTTAACTTTGTGCAAACTTGCTGTCTTTTGCTCTGACAAGACCCAGAGCAGCTTGTCAAAGTGTAAAATACGAGTAGAGTGGTTTTGTTCTAAGCCACCCTTCCTGGAAAGGGGTCTCTGTCTTTTCCTACCAGACTGGATTTAGAAAGACTGGTTCTAATCTCACCTCCTCACATATGTGGAAGCATCTGTCGTTGGACTTGAATTAAAAAAAAAAAATTAAGCATTTTCTTGACCATGCTGGCTGGAAGTGCCTTCTACAGATCTACACCGAACTGTAACATTCCTGCAGCTTCCGCATTTCACGTTAGAGCCGAGAGCCCACAGGTGCCAGGCACAGGACCTAGAGCTCCCCCCAAGTGCTCCAGTTGACAGATCTGCTCCCTGCACTGCTCTGTGCCTCAGGTTGTCTAAGGGCTCTGCCCAGCCTTCATGGATGGCCTTAGTTTGAGCACTTGAGGTATTTTTCTGTGGGCAGTGGCATTGTGTGTAAATTCAAGTAAAAAGATACAGATTAAGGTACAGTATAAAATAAGTTATTTGATGGCAAGTTTGTGATTTTATTTTCTTGCACACGTGACAACTTCTTTTGCAGTCGTTTTAGATCACTGCTAAAGCTCACCCCATTTCTGATGCTGGATACCCCAGTTCAGATGGGCAGTGTCTGGTGTGAGTGTTTCTCATGCTTTAGCCCTGTAATAGGTCAAGTGACATCCTGAATTTTACAAATTAACGATTTAATTGGACTGCCAGAGGAACTGAGTGTACCAGGGGATGGAGAGGCTGTTGAACAAGTACCTTCCTGCTATCTTTGTGGCAAGGCATAAACTTCTCACGGGTTCCTGAGAATCTTTTTTTGTTGTTTGCTTGTTTAACCAGCATGCAACTGAATTAACAGAGTGGGGACCCTACTGTTACTTCTGCTGCACAGCAAGGGGAGCAACCCAGCCCTGAAGGAGATGCAAGGAAGTTGTCACTACACTGACTTATAGTCACTGTAACAGAATGTAAACTTATGTTACTGTGGCTGCTATCATTTGTAGAGTACCACAAATAAAATATGCCATGTTTATTTTATCTGCTTTTAATCTTATATAGTGGCAATAGAGCATAAAATACAAAACTTAAAACCAAAGTTAACTTTCACAAAGCTGTTTTAAAGGCACTTAAAAGGACTCAAGGATTGAATGACCCATCAGTAGAACTGATGGCAGACCACTTTGGAAAGAAAATGTACATATTAACACCATTTCAAGTTCCACACCAGAAACCAAAGCCCCTCCATGTACAACCTACATTCCAGTTATAAGCAGCAAAGCTTCTCCATCTTCAGTAACCTTGTCAGAGCCATTCAGCTGTCTTTATTGAAGAAGTGCTGCTTTAGTCTTTTCCTAGAAAAGAGAAGCCCCCAGAGGCAGTTGTACTTGTCCCAGTAGCCAGGATCAGCTTAGAGCACCAAAAATACCCAGGCTCAGCTTTTTCAATGCTCATCCATGGTCAGAGCAAACCATGGCTTTGTTTCAGTGTGCAGCTAAACTGCAGCTCTTGGTTCCTGAACAGCTTTTTTCACCCTAACTTGTTCTTCTAGCTTGAGCCTTTCTACACCTGTGGCTGGAGACATGAGCTCAGGTGGTTGGTACAGGTCTGGCAGGAAACAGCAGTTGTGTGAAGGCCGCAGAAGGGCTTCTCCTGGAAAATGGGTTGTAGGCAACAGTTTATCCCATCTCTTCCCTGCAAACGGGGCCATGGGGGCTTGTGTAAGCCCCCTCTGCCAGAAACACACCCAGGGAGCCAAGACGGCTGGGGAGAAGGTGTCCACCAGCATCTTCTAGAGCAGCAGAGATGAGCTGCTTTTGGCAACTTGCACCCCACAGTACTCTGTACCTTTGTTTTCTTATCTACACCACTTTATGCTAATTAACACATACTCTTACTATTTTATTCTGCTGCTATCTACCGACTGTTTCAAATTCCCTTGACTACCTATTTGCAGAGGCTCCCACAGCGTGGTTTTGCTCTATAATGGCCACAGGATAATGCAAGCAGGTTTTACTCTCTTACCCTTGCAAGCTCAGGTGAAACAAACAAAAAACACTGCACAAAAATGTACTACTATGTAAAATTTAGGTGACCTCTGCAGCAGGTTCAAGTTTTCATTTTGTTTCAGTAAGAAGCAGAGCACCTCCAGGTTTTCTTTGGGCTAAAAATCTGCTACAATTAAGTTTAAAAGAAAGACTTCAACATGAAGATTTCAGTATCAAATTACACATTGTAGTGCAAATTATAGGTAGAGCTCACATAAAACTGATATTAACTTAAGGGTCTGTCACCATCATTAATAACATGTACACAAATTTTTAAGGTGGTCAGTTATGCAAAAACAATGTTGTATATATAACTTAGTGTTAATAAACTAAACCCATCACATAAATCTGAGTGGAAAGCCAGGCCTGAATACAAAATTAATACCTGAGTATAACGGTCCAATTTATTCCCCTTGATAAATCACATACATACAAATGTTTAGTGCCTCATTTCTACATTTCACATTAGGTCTTTCTGTGCTGTAAGAAAGAGACCTCTCAGTACTAGTGCTATTTGCAACATAAAATATTTTATACAAAGCAGCTTAACAGTCTTTTGCATAATTTTAACACTAAGATTTTTCAATTAAAGTCTTCATTTTTCCTGTAGACTTCAGCATGTGTGGTCCAAACTGGAAAGAAAACCAGAAACATGTTCAGATTGCTTGCAACAGAACCCTTGTTGAACTACCATCTATCCAAGCAGTAAAAGCAGAACTTGGGCAGAAATAATATCCTTTATCACCCTGCTTCTCTGCATGTGGATGTCACAAAGTAAAGGGAAACTTGTGTTAGCAACAGCTGAAATCGCTCAGAGGAGGGAGCCAACGACCTGCTGGAGCAGGACTGGAGGCAGTTCCCTCTGCCACGGTAAATAAGGAGATGGATGCAGTTATCCTTACATGTTGACAACCAGCTGCTCGAGCAGCAGTTTAACAGTACTTCTGTTCTTACTGCATACAAAGATCCCATACAAGTCTGATCTAACAAAGTTAGATACTGGTAAGTAACTGATGGACAGATTGTATTAGCTCATTATGGATCAACATTCTATCATTTAACAAAAACCTTCAATTTTCTTAGCTGTTGAGTACTTGATGATCCTTAACCTCAAATGGTGGACTGTAAATCTAAAAACTGGAAAGTTACGAAAAAACCCTGTGTGAATAAATATTGCCAATTCATGTTCTTTTCCTTAATGCACCAGAGATGCTGAGGAAATGTGATGAATTCTTGGGGAACATCTGGCCTTTTAGTTAAAAAGAACAGCCTGAACATTACAGAAATGTACCATTAGAGACCAAAAGGCAAGTAGGTCAACATTAATTAGCTGAAGTACTCAAAAGTCCTGAGATCTGTGGCATGGAGATGTTATTTTCCTTAAAACTTAATTCAGAGCATAGCCAGCTTTTCGAGTTTTGTGTGCATTTTTTCAATTGCACAAACGAAAAAAACCCTCTTTACTCTTCCTCTCTGGTTCCATAGCACAAGGCTTCAAGGACTGCTGACAAACAAAACTGATCTGTACCAGGCTGGTTTTTCAGTAAGTGCATATTGCTAGAGACTTGTATCTTGAATGTTCACTGCTTAAAAACCAACTTCAAATCAATCTGAAATAAACTAGAAGCCATTAATAACTTGTGCCATGAGGTGGACTTTAAATAAAATTTCATGTTAACATTCTCACACTATAAAGAAACTGCTTTTATATACTCAGCCTTTCCAATTATTAGAAGAACTCCCTATACCAAGGAACCAAGATCCAGCAGGCATTCTGAACAATTTGTTTTCCAAATTCCTAGGAATGTCTGATATGTTTCAGGAACTTGCTTCAAAGTTTCACCTGCACCAGATGAATGGTTAAGGTTGGTAGTAACAGGCAAACTCAGTTCAAACTGGATTTGATGTGAGCCCTTAGCAATGGTGTTTTCTGAATATCTGATGCTTGAGGCAACAGAAAACATTTTTATTTTGAAAAAATAACAAAACTGTAACAGGACTTTTTAAAGCTAGGGCCAAGACAGTACACAATCCTGACTTGCCACTAAAAACATGATTGCCAAAAGTCCTGGCATATCAGCAGTACTTCACAGGGTTTTGTGGATAGGGATGCTAACTTGTAGGTATCTACATATGTTAGTGGAAAGATGTAGACTGGTTTGCACAAATATAATTTGGCCCAAGGATGTGTTCAGAATCACAATACTCACCAGCACTACCTCAGTCTGTGTCTTTGTTTCAGCCTTTGGAATCACTTTTTCTGTTTCACCTTGGCTATCATTTCGGTATCGGTAAGCAAATTTCTTTTTGAGAGCTTCTGCTATTAATGTTGCAGGATCTGCAGGCTGAGACGCTTTAGATTTTGTACCTTCTGAGGATCTAGAAAAGAAAACAGCATCTGTCTCACCCTGAAATAGTTTCGAGTCAAAAACAAATCATTAATGCCAATCTCGGTACATTGACATTTGCATTTATTACCTTTTCACTGAGCGTAGTTTCACGCTGTTCATGTCTTTGAGGATTTCTAGCATGTTTGGTACTTCAGGCTTCTTTGGCCCATTTTCCACCACATTCTGGCCAGCGTTCATTTTTTTGTTTTTCCTCTCTTTAATGAGATCAATCGCAGACTTACTCTGCTGCAGACCTGAGGGAGGGGGTGGTGGCAGAGGAGGAGGAGGTGGCGGCGGCGGTGGAGGTGGAACAGGGACAGCAGCTGAAGCAACTGGACTTGACCCAACTACAAATGAAACATGCATTACATGTCAGTTTACTTGTAACTCCCCTTCACATGTCACAAATGCTCAGGTAAGACAATCACTTGAAGTAGTAACTTCAATTGCCTCCCCTCTGCCACCTTTAGATTGTCATTGTCTTCAGTCCTAAACCACCTAAGCAGACTCAGCTAAAAAGCCACATCAAATTCTTCTTGAAAAGTGAGAAGCATCCTTTGAAATTCCAGTTCTAATTCTAGGCGCATTGGTGTCTTTACTGCAATGGGATGGACACCACGACATCTTTTAGTTATGCTCTGCCCCTAATGTTACCAGCATTTCCCTTTCTTCTCAGAGGCAGCTACTGAGCTGAAGTCACAATCTGCCACATGAGCAGTGCTTCTTCCTACTCATCATCGCAAATAAGAAATTACCATGCAATATTTAAAAATGTATATTTCAGATCTCAAACAGTACTTAAATTGAAACTTATTCCAGCTGTCCGAGGTTGAGGATTTTTAGGCCAGCTACTCATCTGTCTCTACTCATAGAGATTCTTAAAATAATCTTGGTTTTGAGTTCCACATACACTTTGGGTAAAAACTGGTGTTACAAATATAGTATCAGTAATAACCTGACAAATAAATGAAGAAACCTCTGTTTAATTGCACCTTTTTAAAAAAAAGAGAAAAATCAGATCAAACTAGAGTTTTGAGGCTTGGAGTATAAAGTGTGCAAAGATCTTCATAGAAATAAAACAGAGGAGTCTACTCCATGTACCTGTAGGCAAATACACACGTCATTACCATGTTCTACCAGAAGAGGGAGGTAAAGATGACAAAATAAAAATTTAATTTCCCTAATAAATAAAGGTAAAGGGAAAAAATTAAAAATAAGTTAGTAGTTATTTCACATGACCTCACTCCCCCATAATTAAAATTCATGAGTGAAACCAGGTGATCCTTAAAACTGTTTCATAGTTTTGGATATGAGCAGTTCAGGAAAAATAAAGTAACTGCTACCAATTCACAGCTAAACGAGCATCTGAAAACTCAGAATATGATTTTATACACAAACACAGGCAAAGCTGTACTTGTTAAGTGACCTTAG
Organism: Gymnorhina tibicen; assembly: GCA_013399875.1. NCBI lineage: Eukaryota > Metazoa > Chordata > Aves > Passeriformes > Artamidae > Gymnorhina > Gymnorhina tibicen. Next base: position 533,535 of record VXAZ01002124.1, on the reverse strand, counting down.
GAAAGAGTGACAACCAAATGCCTGTCATCTGCAGTCAACAAGGGCCATCTCCTGCTAATTTTTGAAGACTTGAAACTGAAAGGAGTCAGAGGTGAGGGAAAGAGGAGAAAGAAATGCAGGAAAAGAATTATTCTGTTTACTACCAGAAACAGTGCACCACTTTTGGTTCCATATGGACAATGTGTCTGGTCCCAGAGATGATTGCAGTAAACAATTAATTGCCTTTTCTGTTACTTGAGACGTATATTATATATTCCAAAAGCATAATTAGCATCTTGTATGAATACTTAATGATATCAAAGAGCCTTTTTCCTTACTGAATGGAAAGACTTCAGTGCTAGTAATTAAGTTACATTCTTTTAGTTTGGTTTAAGCCATCATGTTTATCATGAGCTTTGCTCTGAAAGCTGTTTAATACTTCTTTACTCATTCACAGATTCAGAATTCTGGCAGATTTACAGACAAACATGAAGACTTTAGGAACACTAAAAAATACAGAAAATCTGGCAAGTCACTTGTCTTCCAGACCTATTCTGTACCCCATGGTTAGTGTGCCAAACTAACCAAAACAATAAGGAAAAGTGCTTGGTGTTGCAGTATCTCACAAAAAAGAATGAGCACAATAATAATTATAAAAGGGACACATGCATTAAGTAATTTTTGCTAAGAGTACAGCAAATTTAATACCTGTTGTCAAGTTCTGCTGTTCTTGCAAGGTTACAATTTTGGCTATTTGTGCTCTTAAAGAGGCCAGTTCATTTTCTAGAGCACTGATCTTCTGCAGTGCTTCTTCATTTGCCATCACCGTGCTCCTGGGCACTGGCTCCTCTTCCAGGCTTTGTAAGGGCATTTGTCTGCGTGGGGACTTCCTGGAATGATGTGCTTCACCTGCAAGAGGTTGAGTTGTTTTTGACCAAACTTCTGACCTGTAACAAAAATATCACAACATATTTTAAAGATTTTGAAATAAACAGAAACTAAACTAATGTTACCTACAAATCAGGGGAACAAGTCGAAGACTTGACTTCAAAATTATCTTTATACAAATCACCTCCATCAAGACCTTAAATAGTTTAAGGTAAGTAAGAGCTTCACATCCTGTCTGATTGCATCACGAGCTGTGTTTCTTCTCTTCCCCTAGAGAGCATTTTGTAGAATCCTTGATTTCAGAAAAAAAGGGGAATACATTCCTCCTTATCCCAATCTATTTCTCTGCCTGAAACCTATTGTATGTTTTATTTGAATGAAAATTTAATTTTTCTTCCTTTAAACGCTACCATTTTTCCCCATGGGCAGCAAATAGCTATTTGCAGTTGATTCCTTCGAAGAAGGAAGAGTTTCTTAGTTTCACAGGTTATTTTTTTGTACTGTTTGGATTTCTGAAGGGACAATCCCCAATTTTAGCAGCACTGGGAAATATGGAGTACATGAAACAGTTTAGTGATGCAGAGACTGCTTGTCAGTTGATGGGAAAGGGTCTCATATCTAGTTTTCTAACACAGTAATTAGAACTATAAAGAAGAAAGTTTCATACAGTTTTGAAGACCTTCCCTCTGCTTCTCACAAGAAAATGTAACTCTGTTTACTTCCCTTAATACCCACCAAAGCTCAAGCCATGTTAAACACTGTGGCTTTACTAAGAATCTGCTCAAACAAGTCAAACAAGCCCTTACAAAGACACCAGGATTTAAAAACTGTGTATCTCAAGAATCTGAGGAACCTGATCGAGTTAGAGATGTCCCTGCTCACTGCAGGGGACTTGGATGAGATGGCTTTTAAAGGTCCCTTCCAATGCAAGCTGTTCTATGATTCTGTAAGTAGAACTGATAAGGACTGATGACAACAGATTATCATAAACTTTAAAACACAGAATATGACCATATATTTAACTCTTCAATCCTCCTTAACATCAATCCCAAAACTTCTCAGGCATGCCAGGATTACACTGTTTATTTAAACATGAAAGTGAAAATAGGGGCTGGTAAAAGGACTTTTTGAAATGGGTAGAATGGCTCCAGACTAACACAGCCCAAGTGCCCCATCACTCTGGATGCATGGATTAAGCTACTGTGGGTGCCTACCATGTAAGATCTGCAGTTGTGCTAGACCTAAAGCAAGAGCCAAGATTTAAGGCTAGAACAAACCCTGTGCTCTGACCACCTTAAACCAGGATTAGATACATACACATTTAAGTCTTCCATGACACTGCCAAAAACCATCAGCACAACTTGCAGAAATTTGATCAAGGAGAACTGAATATTATCAAGGATGGTAACATTCAGGTGTTGTTATCTAGATAGGAATAGAGAGCAACTAAAGCTGAGAATAGGATACCTCCTACAGCAGTCACTTCCCTGCTCTCCCTAAGTAAGGTGGAAGGAGCCAGTGGTCACGTCACTCCTTAAAACCTGCCTTCCAGAAACTCTTTAAAGGAGCAGAATAGCTAAAACAAAGGGTATTTTCTGCTCAGAGCAGTAATACTGTTTTAAGGAGATGTCTTGATTGGAATCTGACACTGTGGAAAAATATTATGCCTGAGTTGTCACTACTGCTCTGACTAGGGGTAGAGGAAAAATGATTTGTCATTTAGTTGCTTCCTCTATAAAACTGTATTCACAGAAAAAAACTATGTCTGCAAGACTGTTTACTGAATTACACAGTGGATAAATATTTAACAGTAACACCTATGTGATCCTGTCGAAACAGAGAATTTCAAATGCCTGGAAAACACCTAATGCATACCAGCTCCACTACCAATACCGTGCACAGACGTAATAAAGAGTGCACAATGAAATATTCGTATTTGCTAAGTAATTCACTTACTGTGCTCCATCATAAGCTGTTTGCCTTAAGGTCACTATGTATCTGCAGGATTATTTTAGTCCCATCCCACATCCATCTGTCCCCGCTCCCCCCTTCCCATACAGCCGTTTCAGCAAATATGCAGTCCTACATCTTTCATAATGGGTTCTTTGAAGCACCAAAGAGCCATTCTCCCTGTTGTTTCCATTACATGTAACAGCTTTACAGTTCGATCCTTAAACAAAATACTTCTGTGCAAACAAAAGTAGTATCGGACAGTTAATTTCCTTCGTATCAAACAGACTTCAGGAACAGTGTTTCCCAAACAAGTGCTGATTTCTGTGACTCCCCTCTGAGTCTGTGAAATTAATGTGGTGGTGCCAGAGTGTTTGTTATGCAAAGCTTCACTGTAGCAAGTCATCTTGGAGGGCATCTAGGTCATTACGAACCTATTTTATGCTTTCAAATTAAGAACAGTATCCTCCTGTAATCTCTGAAGCCAACAATCTGTGCCCTTCTCTGACAGATTAGTTTGTTTAAAAGAAAAACCTCCTCTGCACTACAGAACTGTTCTTTTGTTTCTGGATAATCTGAGCAGCAATATGAGTAGGATGGAACAGAGAACTTCATCCCTTCAGCCAACCTGTTTCATGTAGTGACAGTGCTGTGTAGAACCCTTGGTCCAACACAATAGTACCTATCCCATCATTCTGGACACAGGTGCTCACATGCTTCCCTGACAGTTTTCGTTATGAAGATTAAGGATGAAGCACAAACCACAATTTTTTCCTTGTACTGAGCAGACTGCGGAGCCTTAACCAGAAAGGTGAAAAACAACGTGCCAGTTACTGGATTGCCAGAATGACCACTGCTGCTAATGAGGAAGCTGTACAGTTCACTGCCCCATGGTAATGACAATCTCAGGAGAACTGGAGAATCACTGTTAGCAACTGTGCCATAGCACAGCATACATTTCTGTTGCTTGATGCTATTGTGTGCAGTCCTTTGCAATACATAAATAAATAAAATCCAGAGTCTTCCTTGTATACTGCCAATCTCCTGTATGTTTTCCAACTAGTCTTGGTTTCATAATCCTTTTAGTCTAACCTCTACTACTTCTTTTCCAGACCCTACCTCTGTCTCTTCTCCCAGCATTCAAGTGCTCTCTGTTAATTGTAATGCACAGTAGATCCTCACTGGAGAGAAGTGAGGTTTCTTCCGCTCAGTTCAAAAGTTCAGAGAGAAGATTTCAGAAGCATACCTGAGCCTTGTAGAGACTTCACCTTCTTCTTCAGCAATCCATCCCACATCTGCAAAGGAGGCCACTGCATCTTCTCTGAGTTGAGCAGGACTGTTTCCTTCCGTGACATGAGAAATAAGCTAAATTTTAAAGGCAAGATTGAAGGTGTTAGTCAATATTCCCAGCCCAAGTCACATTTATGCTACCCAATACTTCTACTGAGGCTACATGTAACTATTAACACATACATGCACAAAACACATCTGTAGATGTGAAACACTTATTTCTGTCCTATGCTCAGTCCAGAACCATTTCACTGTCTTCAAACTACTCAATCCATTCTGCTGAACACTTTGCAGAAGTTCATGGCTAACTACATACACCATCACATGATGCTAATGAACACTAGAAATCCAATGGAAATTGTTACCTAAAGACAAACAAACACCAACATCCTCTCACAGTTTTCTATATTAACTCAAGTAGTATGTTTTTAAATTATATTCACAACCAGTAGTTTAAAAAGACATTAGGCTGCCAATACTTCTTAAGTCTTTTGCTCTGATTCAGTTTTATTTTTAAAGAGAAATTCTGCCAGTTTCCTTTTCCCTACAACTTCTGAAATTCTGTACAAGAAGTATGTACATTGCACAGGGGGAAAAGAAAAGTGAACAAGCAAAGCAACCCCAAAACCAGGCAAAAAGCCAGTTCGACCAGCTCAGTAATCTCAAAGACTTTGAGTGAGAGGTCGGATGCAATCATAACATTATACACTATGTGCTAACAATCTTATTTACAACATGCCAAACAAATGGACTATTTTCCAGCATGGTTCTGGCCATTAGCTTTACAGCTGTTTGAAGCCAAAGGTGAGCAAGGCTCCAGAGACTGGAACCTTTCTTCCATTTCTAGTTAAGTGACCTGACTGGTGATGTGAAAAATTGTTTGGACCATCAATACTTGCTCCATAGTCACAACTCAACGAAACGGTTTCAAATCTATTTTGAAATACTGGCTGCTTCCCCAGGTCAGACGAGGGCATGTGTTCAGAGTCACTGGACTCCTGAGCAGCCTGGGTTCAGCATCTCAGCAGATAAAAGCTACTGAAACAACTTTCAGTAATTTGCTCTGCTCAGTCTTTCACCTTGAGTTACGTATCTCCAATGCATGTATGCCCCCTCTTTTGCTTGCATTCCATAGAATCACAGAATCGTGAAGGTGGGAAAAGCCCTTTAAGATCACTGAGTCCAGCTGTCAACCCAACACTACAAACAAACCCGCAGCCAAATCTGCACGAGTTGCTGCAGCTGTTTAAGTGCTGCCCGTGGCCAGCAGCGGCCAAGAAGCTGGGAATACTGACAAAGATGATGGCAGTAGGTGCCAGTCTGAGAGGACAGCCTGCATCCAGCCCATTAGCACTTAGGTCAGTTTTCAAGGCAACCCCACTCTGTAAGAGCAAACTACTATGAAATGCTAGCATTAATCTGAATTTGTAGCAGACCTATCACAGTAGGATTGCAGTCTGAATGAGGTGAAACCATTTCAGAAGAACATCCACACGTATTTTAGCAGTAGTAGCCTCTGATACACAAGTCTCAGGAAGAGAGAAGTTTTGGGCTTGGGGCTGTTTTTTTCCCTGAGAGTTGTTGAAAACAGCCTTAGAAATTGAGATTAGTTGTCTTCACCTCACACTCTCACTTGTATGAGAGTCTTTATCACAGCTCCCAGGAGTGTGTATTGGCACCATCAGATCATTTGGAAACAACAGGGTTTTTTCCAGGTAGCATCAGCACAGATGGTAATATGTTTATCACATTAACAGTTGTGCCTAATACCATTACAGTCTGCCTCTCTTTAAAGCAGTCTAGAGAATACTATATTGCATGTTAGGATTTTTGCTGTTTGAGGTTTCCGTAGCATTTTTCTTTTTAAAAATGAATAGACATTTTCAGGACCACAGCATTTGTATTAATGTTAATGGCAACTTGAAAAAATCCATAATACATTAGCCACTTCTTGCAGGTGATGCAGATTTTTCTGGCAGTAATATTACCATTAAAAGATTGAAGCCACTTTTAAATAAAGGCACTACACACACTTGAATCAAAAATAATTTTCTAAATCAACAGTAAGGAATATATTTACCACTGCCAGGATTCCTGAATCATGAGATAAATAACTTTTAATCCAAGATTTAGTAGTAAGCCTTATGTTATACTGTGATACAAGTTTCTTCTTAATTTTAATTCTTATTTGTATGTAAACAGAATCTGCTTGTTATCCCATATACAGATGTTTCTTTTCTCTATCCCTAAAAACAACAAAGCCTTCCTCAGCAGTGGAATTCGAATTTCAAGTTAATGCAAGATTTTTACTTTAACTTAAAGGTGAAAAGCCAACACCGATCTCTCAAAGCCTTCACCTGCCTGTAAACACCTCTGTGACTACCCTATTCCTCCAGTCAATCCCAGCTGAAGAAAACCTGAACAACTGCTCTGCCAGCACCTAAAATGGAGAACAGAGTACTGGAAACAGAGGCTCAGTTCTACTGGATGGCAGGAACCGAATGAATCAGTGCCGTGGCCTGCTTTTCTTTCTCTGGAAACTGTAGTTGCATCCCCCACTTCTTCCTTCACAAGCTTTTTGCCTATCTTAGCATGCGCGTATGCTGCACACACAGACGCCTGAGGGCTGCAGACCCATCACGGATTTCTGAAGACTACACACACTACTGTTTTGGCACCTCGATTTGGAAGGGACACATAAAGAATCATCGAGTCCAACTCCCAAAGAAAGAGTCAGCCTCGCCAGTGTTTCCGCCCGGTTTCGAACCGGGGACCTTTCGCGTGTTAGGCGAACGTGATAACCACTACACTACGGAAACGCTGCTTGGCAGTGAGGCAGGGCAGGTTCCCTGCTCTTTTGTTTGCTCCAAAAAGTGGGAAGTAGAACAGATAATTTTATCCACTTAAGGACAGAAGAAAAACCTCTTGTTTCAAATTACTAATAGAGTTATGTATTAAACATTTGGAAATACTTCAAGTAAGACAAACTTGCTAGGATTTTTCAAATTAGCCCAGTAAATTCAGATGTTTGTTACATGCACACCAACTTATTAGGAGACTTTTACTGAGTTACCAAGTATCCAGCAGACAGACTGGAGAAGCATGGGACTAAAACACAGATGCCCTAGCTGAAGGATGCTATCTTGAGAGACACTACTGTAGGTTTGGTTGAATCTATCTAGGCTATACTGGTAACTTCAATTTTATTTTCTCCTAAAGACTACATATAAATCTAAAAAAATATGACACAAAAAAGATCTATATGAACTATTTTCATTTGTTCATGCCATATAGAGTACATAAGGTACATAAGCTCTGCCACCTCTTACTGAAGGTGTAAGCAGCATTCTAGCATTTAGCAGTTAATTTAAATGTTGACTATAGCAAGATCCACAGAGACAGACACGAGTCAGAAGACTTCAAACATCAAAATTTTCGGCTACTATTCTTTTTTTCAGACTAGCTGAACAAAAGCATGCTAGAAGGTAAGTACGAACATTACAGAGATATTCTTTCAATGTGTCTCATCCATTTATCACAAGGAAAATGAAGACCTGTGGAAAGCCTGCTGCTCTGGGGTTAGAAGCACTGATTACAAACATGCACCCTCAGATGATGCAAGTAAGATTTGATCTGTTTTTTTAAATAGAGTGACTTACAGCAAGGTTCAGTTCATGGTCCTTTCATAATAGAGCTAAAGCTGGCAAGAAAGAAAGAGGAAGAGACAGCTATAGGAAAGCGTCAGTTGCAACAGCACGAAAACGATCGAGATCAGTATTGAACTTCACTATAGAATCTTAATGCTGAGATAAAGACACAAAAAACAGATGTTAGCATCACACTTAACATGTTTGGCAGTTTATATATTAAAATAGTTTAGAGTCTGCACAAAACATATAAATTTTAATGTGTTCCAAGACTCAAATTTTTAAATTCCTATTTCTAATTAAATGAACTCTCACAACTGTACTTCTGTTTTTAGGGTCCTTTCCTTTAATCTAACAGAAGGCGAATGTTTATACTTAGTGTACACACAAAGCTGAACGAATGTCTCTTTAACAGGAATAAAAGGGAAATGTCATATTTCTTTCAACAGAATTCAGACCAGAACATATTTAAGTATTTATTTATTTATTTGCTTTAACACTAAAAATAATCAGGAACAGATTCCCCAGATAGATCTTAGCATCCCTTGCGAGACCATTAACCAGAAATCTCTTCTTTTATGTAAAATAATAAGAGAAGTCAGTATTAGGCTAACTATCTGCAAATGAGCATCATCTTTCCTTGTATGGCCTTTACAGTACAGAAAATCAGACACACAGGAGAACTTCACTACCTTTTAAATCTGAGGCACAGGGAGCCTTATTGCTGGCAATAAACCTGCTAATTATATATTCAAAAGTTTAAATCTAGCATGCTATTTGTTGTCCTCACCTGCACAAAACCCCACATTCCTTAATTTTTTTTCAACAAGCCACTAGAAGTGCTGCCCTCAGGTTTCTCAATGTAATTTTTTGAGAGGCAAAATGTTAGCACGGCTTTTACTATCACACCAACAAGGCTTCTATGGTAATCTAAACTATCTAGTTTTGCTACTGTAATTTCAAGTCTAAATATTGTTCATAAATTTAATTTATGATAAAGAAATTAATTTAAACATGGAAACATTTAGCAGTGTGGAAATTACTTTATCTTAGTGTGGCAGCTGATTCCCTCCATTCATCTTTACGCTCCCTGCCCTTGCTCAGCCCACGAAACATTCCTCTCTCAGCCTGAATTTCAAACACTAAATTTCTCCAATTCTGTACCCACCCCCTACCCCGAACACCAGAGTTGAAGAGATTATGTGTAACAGCTTCCACTTTCCCATCTGTTCTTGAAAGACTCATTATAGAAAGCATGAGTTTTCTCTTCCTTAAGCTTTTACACTTGCTCTTCACCCTGCCCTTTCACCTACACAGTGCTAGCCTTGTATTTTAAACAAAAGCTAACAGCATACTCGTGTCACCTTGTTATTAATTTTTTGATTTCTGATAAAGTTATTTTCCCAAGTATTTCTAACGCTGTTCATCTTTAAATGCCTCTTAAGCCTAGCATTTATACGTACTTTTTATAGAAATAAGTTTCAATCATTCTTCTCTTTTACAGATATATTTTTTTTCAACTTTCTTATTTGGAAAAAATCTGAACTGGAAGCAGAAAGAACTTAAGTAGGCTAATTCTCCTATGTCTAGTTTATCATATTCTACTTTTACAAACCTTCTAGTCATGAGCAAATCCCTTCATCAGTATAGTGAAACACAGATTCTAAACTGTTGAGAGCACCTACCTGAAAGTGAACTCTTGGACACTGTATAAGAGAGAGGTTAGTACCAATTTTTCTTACAATACTTCGAGATGAACCATAAGGCTTGCTCGACCAAAGCACCTGGATGGGAAGAATAAAGAAGCCAGCTGTTAGGGAACTGATTTTTGTATCTCCCTTATTCTTCCACACTATGCTTGTGCTAAACGTATTTAGTCATTCCTTTCATGCTAGAGTAGGACAGAATGTTTTTACACTGAATTCTGTCTCAGTGAACTCCTTACATTCTATACCTGAACTGGCACAAATACATTATACATCATCATTACAATATAGCTAGGGCTGCTTTAGGTCAAGACAGCCTTTGCATTAAATCTAAATTCAAAGCAATAAATTGGCTAATGCAGAAGACATCAGGAGCTGAAAGTATCTTCAAAAACACAATATCCCAAATTTTCAAGATCATAAAGAACCTACATTCAGTCAGCCACCTCTTTTTACAGGGTTTCAAGAAAAGCCACTCAGTCTTTAAAAATCCATGAAGTTCTTCTTCTTCTGTATAATTCTTCACTTCTCAAAATATCTTTTTTCTTTTTTAATTAAGAGCTCTTCTAAAACAGGAATAGTGTCAACCATTCTTAATAAAAATAAGTATCAGCTACAATAAGTATGAAAATGTGACTGTGAAATTAAAGACCAAAGGAAAGTAAAAAGGACAAAATAAGATGAAATTTTTGTAAGAAAGGAACTTTCTCCCCTGCCCCACAAAATAGATTCACCTAGAGAAAACTCCCCATAGCAGCTCATTAGACTTAGAACCGTTTCTACTGCAATTTAGATTTCCTCTATGTTGTTTCAACAGGGATTAAATTTGCACTTTTTTTTGTTGTATTTAATATTTACCACAGCCTTATGAAATAAAATAAAATGGGAGTTTAATCCTAGGAGAATACTACAAAATGAGCCAGAACAGAAGCAAAAGCCCTAGAGAAAAGCAGGAAAGATTTCAGCACAGGCAAAGGCAACAAAAACAATGCAAACAAGAAAAAGAATAATGAGAAGACTCTAACACAGGGTACATTATTAGTAAACAATTAGAACATTGTATGGTAATTTCAAGAACTTGCCCAGTGTTTAATTACGGCTGTAAATATGAATTTACTAGTCAAGACCTTAGTTTGTAAAAGATCATAGCTTCAAGCAAACTTGACATCTTGTTAGAAGGTTGCCCAACAAAGAAAACAGGAAAAAATCCAGGCTATTCTGGATTGGCAATGGCAATATTGCCTGTATAATGACTGTAGTGGTGCTGTGGGAGTTTCATAACGCACAGTTGAATATTTAGATATGCTAAGCAAAGATCACTACTCTTAGATGTTGAAGGTTCTATTAAAAAGGAAAGTTTATGTTCCATGGTATGTATTCCCAGATTATTCCACAGACTTCACACAAACGTTTTGCCTATTTCTAATTTCTATCCTGCCTTCCTCTGGTTTTACTGGAATGTAAAAATTTTGACAAAATAAATGTGCACTGCACATATGCTATGCTACATCCTCACATCAGAGCTGCAACTTCGCCATGAATCCACTCAGATCTATTTTTTTCCATTCTATTAAAAATACATTCTCTTGCTTAATACAGTGCTAAATTGAACACAAATTTTTCAGTGCAGAGTAGTCTATTGACGCTGCATTTTGTTTGCCTCAACAAAGACCTCACGTTTGTGCCCATCACCTTACTGTTTGTTTACACGTCTGAGCTAACAGCCAGTAGATCAGTGGCAAGAAAACATCACAGACAAACAGCACTACAGTAATAGAGTCTCATTATTCACAATTGATTCCGATGTTTAAAGCAAACTGTTGGCAAGAGACTCAAAGTGATGGGACATTGAAACAAATGATACCAATCAAAGGAAGGCTTAATTATTTGCAGAAGTACTTCCACAGCAGCAAGAGAGTCTAGACTACATGCTCTATTACCAACATAAGTGCAATGCATTCTAAACAAGCAGCAAAACTTGTTTAGATATTGCTCAGACCACAGACAAGTTGTTGACTAGCACTCAAAAATATTTGGTTATCAAATGCCCTTGGGGCTCTTCAGTAACAGTGACTTGGTGCACCAAAACTCTGACTCAGTTTTGGTAATACAAGATGTGCCGGGACATTATTTCAGAAAACTGCATGCAAACTGTACCACAAGCGATGCAAGTAAAGTCAGTTCTTCTCTCAGCTGAGCTGAGATCTCAGCACTGCTCTAACCAAGCTCACACAACTTCTTGTTGACTTGAAGCACTGGTTGAGCAAGTCTGCAAAATGCTACTTAGTCATACACTCCTACTGCATGAGTGTTTTGCTGTTGTCCAGAACAGCTGTCACTTGGAAATGTAACTGTGTTATCACAAGCTTGATACAAGGAGAGAATAGGGAGAAACAGATTAAAAGGTTGTTCCTCTCCCTATTTAGGCTGAAATTGCTGAATTACCACAGTGCTGTAATGCAACATATTCTAATACTTTGAATTTTCAAAGTTACATGGAATCTCAGATAAAAATTCAAATAAAATCCTAAAACACAGATTCTTGTTGTCAATTTTAATTTACACTGTATAAACAATTTGCTCTCCATAGATTCTTGGAGAGCATAGATTTTGCTCTCCAAGACTGATAAAAGGTTCTACCACAATAATACTAACTAAATACTGCACATAGCTGTTAAGGATTTCCCCATTCTTAAAACATTAAAATATTTCAAAAACTTACAGGGATTATTGCACTGAGGTCAACATTTGTACTCAAAATAGCTTCCTAAAGGTCCCAGTGACAAGAAGTTGATATGAGCAGCTGTCTCTCTCTGTTAAGCATTTAAAGAAGACTCTCTATATAGTCTCCTCCAAGAGGAGAGCTATGCAGGCCTATTCCTCTGTTTACCCAGTAAAGAACACCCCTGTATTGCTCTCATGCACTGTAACACCTCCAGAAGAGATAACTATAGCATAGAAGAGGTAAATATAGCACAATTATAAAAATCTCAATTTCAGGGGGCTTCTTGTATCTCCAAGGTAAGAACAAGAAATAAGATTATTTTTTTATCACTGTTAAAAGTAAGATGAAATTCTCCTTCAGCTTCAAAACACACATGGAAGTCCAGCATGAAAAGCAGTGTTTACAAAATAAACAATTTATTAGAGCCAGGAGGAACTGCATAGTACTTTTAACACATTTATTGCTCAATATTTCAGTGTCCAAGTCATAAACTTGATGACTTTTCAGCAATGCAGAATCATCCCAGTATTGAGTATACTTCAAGTGTTCTGCTAGATAAGCACAAACTAAAATACATGAAGTGCCTTCTATACCTTATTTTCTGAAAACATAAAGGAAGTTTGAAACACTTACTGATTCCATGTTCAATCCAATTTGTTCAAAAGCCATCCTAATTAAGCGCTTCAGCCAGCAAATCATCTGGACTCGAAAAGGCCTTTCCGGACTTGGATTTAAGCCTTCCAAACCTACAAGGCTGCCAAGGTTCCATAGTAGTTCTGAAATGAGACACATAAGAATTTTAGATACATGTTGTGGAACATGTACAGAAGTAAACTGCTACATTCCTAACAAAACAAGCTTTAGATACAAGAGATATTACATGACACCTACCTCCTACTGCAAAGCAAAGGCGTTCAGAAGGCACTTAGTTAACACAGGTAACAAAGACTCTTTAGTAGTGTCATTTTTATAGAATCATAGAATGGTTTGAGTTGGAAGGGACCTTAAAAGTCATCCAGTTCCAACTTTCCTGCCATGGGCAGGGACACCTTCCACTAGATCAGGTTGCACAGGGCCCCATCCAGCCTGGCCATAAAAACTCCCAGGAATGGGGCATCCACAATTTTTTTGGGCAACCTGTTTCAGTGCATCAGCACCCTCATGGCGGCATGTATCTAATCCAAACCTATCTTCTCTCAGTTTAAAGCCATTGCCTTCTGTCCTGTCACTACATGCCCTTGTAAAAAGTCCCTCTCCAGCTCTCTTGTAGACCCCTGCAAGTACTGGAAAGAAATCCAAGCTGTTGTAAAGTTAACAATTAAAAAGTTGGGGAAGTGACTGCTCACTTGAGCTTGGACAGATGATGGCGTTCAACAACTCTAAGTGAGCATCAAGCCCTATGGAATGCCTGCAGATGGGGATTAGCACTAAGATTGAAGTGCCATACTTATATCTAAAACTCATTTCTATGCAGGAACAGACTGCAGAAAGCTGATCACCTCTCTTGATTCACATTCTCTGACAGCTTTGTTGTTCCTTCCTTTTTCTTACAACCAAGGAGAGAAAGGAAACATGGAAAAATGACTAATGCAGGAAAATGACAGGAAATACTGTAGATGTAGGACATGAAAATATTCAAGTAGTTTATAAAATTAGACAGATTTCTAATTTTATCTGTTTATATACACTTCCATTCACTTAAATCAAGATGGTTTTATTGATCCTCTAGTGAAAATAGTGTAGTTTTTCTTTAACTGTGTTCTACACCAGTCATAACTCGGACGCCGCTGAGAAGTGTAGGCCACCAAAACCAAGAAAGGAAGCCACAGATTTAGGTTTACATTTGTTTTTTGTGTATTAGGCTGGAAACAACACTCTGTTGATCCACCCTGAGCAATGTATTTGTAGGATGAACAAGAGTGTTGCTGAAGCCACTCTATATACAGACAGGGGTGACTAAAGCGATGTAGCAGCAAGGAACCGGTACTCGGGAAGTTTGAAAGTCAGGAGACGGAAAAGCTATGCTGTTTGGAAGTGCCCACAAGCCCTACAGTTAAACCATCATTGTTTCCATTACAAATTTTTTTCAACAGTTTACAGTTCCTTAGTAATAACGTACCTCTTGTGGAAACTTGGCAGAAACAGTACAATTCTACAGTTATCTTTTTTTAGACAGGCTTAAAAAAAAGTTGATATTAGTTTCTCCTCATCACAGGATTTTCTTTTGTTTGTGACTAAACTCGGAAGAAACTCTTAATCTACATCACCAGATTAGAATGGAAACTGCAACTGTTATAAGAAAAACAATAGGGAAAAATAATGGGCTAGCTACCAAACAGCCATGAATACAAGCTACAGTCATTCATAATAAATAAGTAAGTCATGGACTTCTTTATGGAATGATGGAGAAGTCTATTAGGGAAGCATTACCATCTACCTGATCTATTATTCCTTTAGGCAACTGTTATTCTTCCCTTACACAACCTACTGTATGGACTGTATGGATCTTGGATCTGATTGCATCCGCTGTCTTCTTAAAACAGGAAGAACACAAGTCTTTCTACATGCCCCACATTGGATTTGGCATCATATCTGTCACCGTAGACACGCAGTGACATAAAAGTGAGAGGAATGCTCCTTTAAAAGGGGAAACCTGTTCCCAAGGTGTGATTACATGTGATATACTCCACCTCATTCCAAAGTCCAGACTTGTTCAACAAGCAGTGTGGAAATCAAAGGAAGAAAAATGAAAGCTGTATCAAGACAAATTCAAACAAAAGAGAAAAAAAAGTAGAGTACTGCTGAGCAACTGCAAAGACAGGGCTGGTTGAGAAAGTCAAGTGACAGGACTAAAAGGAATGACTGTATCCTGATACACTGGTCTTTCAGCCAGCTCATAAGTTTAAAAGAAGTCAGTCATGTTTTCCTTCAGGCAGAGAAGAAAATGCATGATTTTGTTTCTGATCAACTGAGAGGCCCAAGTCTTCAAAAACAGAGACAATTTGGACAGAAGTGAAAAGTGAGTGTTAGAACTTCCTCTGAGAAAATCAGAGCAGGTCCAGAAAGCTTCCATGAATTTAAGAAACTTAAAGGCAAACAGGTAAAAAACCAAAACCCGACAAGATTAAATTAAAGGCACAAAACCAGATGTAGAAAAAAAGTAGCGTAATACAAGGATGACAGATAGTATAGATCTGAAGTAGTAAGCTAAAAAAGGAAAGATACAAAATGGGTTCCATCCTACAGGCACAAAAAA
Organism: Gymnorhina tibicen; assembly: GCA_013399875.1. Lineage (NCBI taxonomy): Eukaryota > Metazoa > Chordata > Aves > Passeriformes > Artamidae > Gymnorhina > Gymnorhina tibicen. Next base: position 518,094 of record VXAZ01002124.1, on the reverse strand, counting down.
GTCTTACACGTATTAGCAGTAAGAGACAAGAGAGACAACCGTGATGTAACAGGAGAGCAAAGAAAGCAATGAGTGATATGGATAGTCAGTATGTTTACAGTGTTTTATCTGACAATGGTTGGTAAGACAGGTGTTAGAATGGATTACAGACAACACTGAAAAGTAATAAGCATCCAGGACAACGGCGGTATCTAGTGAATGTCACCTTGCAAAGTTCAGAAACTTGTCAGTTCAATTTCTGAAAGATTGGTGATTAATTTCAGAAACTTGTTCAATTGGATTCAAAAGATCCAGCAATATAAGAAGGGGCAAGATGACACAAAGCACTGGGAATAGTCTAAAACCCATATACTGCCCTAAAACATTAAGGTGATCTTTTATAATTCCGGGTTCCAAGACTTTGATGGCTGAACATAAAGGAGCATTCACTCAATAAAAGAACTACTTCAGTAAAATGAGTATTTATAGTTCACTTTTTAAGTCACTGTTTCCTCTGTAGCCTAAATACTTAAAGTACTTGAAACTGGGGTCATCAACGCCTTGCTCTTGTCAATGACCTGTCTGCTTTTGCAGAAGAAAGTGACTGAAATCGGTCGGTAAGAGTGAAGAGCACCACCAAGTTCCTGGATTAGTTTCCTTGGCTTGTGGCCTTAAGGAAAACCACCATGTTTGAACAACCTCCAGCTAATCTGTCATCTAAAAGGAAAATGCTTCTACGTATATCAGACTGATATTTTTATATGATTCTATGTTTTACAGAATTATCTCCAGGCAAACTTCATACTTACTTCTTTCACACTATGTTGCACTATACCTTTCTTCACAAAACTCAGCTCTTTCACAATTGGTTTATGTGCCAAGAACAGACAGAGTTCATTCCAAAAGAAACTGCTGGACAGCAAGAATGAAAGCACTAGCAAATTCTTCTCTTATGCTCTGCATACATGCCAATTTCAGAAGCAGGAGTTAAATGTTTATTGCTTTTAGTAAGCAGAATAATACCTCTTTCAAAATATTGATCTTTGTGGTATTTATCCTGTCTTCTTGGTGCTATCTACAGTAAAAATAGTTTAATTCCCCCAAAATTTCCACAACTCAATTACTACAACGAAGAGCCCTGAGTGATAGTAATATTGCCATAAAAAATGGTCCTTCTGCTCTGCCTCAGCAAAACTATTACAAGGATAAGCAGCAGTCATAGACAAGATTACCAAGATGTCCAAAGAGCAGTAACATAAAGAATTACATTTCACTGCATAAAGCATGAAGGGATTGGAATTTCACAGGTTCATTTCAATGAAACCCAGAAATTAGCAATGCTGAAGAACTTTCTTACTGATGTGGAAATACAGAGGAATTCCAAGGTTTAGAAATGAGGAGGTCTACATTTCCAAGTCTCCTTGAGCTCGTTTGCCCCTACTTTTCCCAACCACTTTTGCAGGCTTCATTAAATACTCTCATATCAAATATCAAGTCTACAAAGCTGAGAGATAATACTACTTATAAATTACAAAAAGTTCATTAAATAAATATAAAAGCTCTGGAGTCTGTACATATAAGGCATAATATGCAGTAAATATGAACAGGAGCCCTTTGCCAGGCTTTCTAGTGAGTCCTACACATGAAAGATTAAAAGAAAGATAAATCAGATGCAACTGCTTTCAAATTGAAATTCTTCTATGTGTTTTTTCCAATGCTGTATTTATCCAAGTCCCTTTCAAAGCATGAGTTCTTGCTCTTTAAAAGAAATATATTCATATTTTTCTTACTGAAGGAGGTTTCTCTCATTCACTTAAGATCCATACAAACATAAAAGAGAATGACTTAATGGGATTGATGGAGCAGATTAGCCTTAACAAAGAATAAACAAAGGCATGAAATCTGAAAAATGAAAGGTGCAGTCTCTAAATTAAAAAGGCATAGCATTAAGAAGTATAAAATTTTTCAAGAAGCATGAGTTCAAAGGAATACCAACCACATAAAAAAATCAAACGCAAGAAGACCAGGCTCCTCCTTATTTTAGCAAGAACTAGAACAAGCATATCTCCTCAGTCTTTCAGACTGACATGTGACCCAAGTTCATCTAATACAATTAAATCTACAAGGAAACATTAGTAAAAAAGTAATAAAGGAAGATAAATAATAAAAAAAAAAACCTGTGATCACAACAGCCAAATGGGCAGGAAGAATATTCTGATAAAGGACTAGACTCTGTCCCAAACTGACACAGACCAGCTATAAGCATTTGGCAGAGGTCACATAGCCAGCAACAGACGTCTGTTTTTTGGTGTAGAAGCTACAAATAATGAAGCACCCCAGTATTTACAGAAAGATCTGTTTGGAAAGATATGGAGAGAGAAAAGTCAGTGAATACTACAGGGACAGTCTAAGTTAGTACTGGTATGAAATTTAAAGCAGGAACTGAAAATCATACATACTTGCAACATAAGTTGCTAAAGCTTTCTTAAAAATATAGCCCCATCATATTTACCTGAACGTGCAAAACCCTATTAATCAGGTTTCATTCACATTATCCTATCTTGCCAACTAACGGCAAAGAAAAAAAACCCCCATGCTTCAGCAGTAATTTAATCAAAAGCCTTTGCTCAGCAATGATTATACCTGCACAGTGCACTATGACACCAACTGAGAGGTAAGTGAAACCCTTCAACACCCATAAACCACAAGGTATTATATGATACAGACACAACCAAACACCTACACTTCCCTGCCAGAGAGACAGACCTCCCCACCAGCTGCTGTGAATGCCAGTCTTTCTGCTACAGCTTTGAGAGACAACAGCAGGTAAGTCTTATTAACAAAAGGTGTATTTGTCTGAAGAAGCATTTAAAATGTCCAGTCTTCCCCCCATATATCTTTCTGTGTAACAATGTCGAGTTCCTACACACAGCAATCATATTTTAGCTAGTGACCCCTACGAAGCACATTATTTGGATTCAGCAACAACTAACCAGAACTTCTAGAGCTGATGTGCAGATAACTCAGCTGCCTCATTTTTATCACCTGGGTAAAAGCCAGTGGGGATCAGAAGACATAACTCCTATTCATTTAATCTTTGTAAGTCTTGCCTTCACAAGAGCTGCAGAGTACTCTGAGGACACGTTAATATTAATGAAGTACTGCTGGCGCTGCCAGACAGAGATCAATGCACTACGATTGATTTCAGCATTCAAACTCTACTCACCCTCAATATTTGGAATTTCAACAGCTCATTACACGAAATGAAAACACGCACCTAGCAAGTTATTTATGGTCACTACAGAAGAACCTGAGCAGGATCACAAAAGGTGCACAAAGCACGCAGCATAAGTTTACAGAAAAGAGAAATAAAAGCACCATGCCCCTTAAAGCTCATTCTTTCTCTTATACGCCAACTCTGAATTTTAAAGCCTCCTTAAAAAACTTCCCTCAAACTCCTCCATACTATCTCCAGATGATCTTTTATTTACACTATTTCCCGTGACCTGTCACCCTCCCATGACAGCAGTTCGCCTGCAGGAACAAAAGCTTAGGCGCAGCACCGGAAGGCGCTCCCACAGTCCTGCCCGGCACCTGCCTTGCCCGGGACAGGCCCGAGAAAGGGACGGCCCTGCCAGGGGAAAGTGGGGCCGCCCCCAGAGGCCTGTACCTGCTTTCAGCCAAGCCTGCCCTCCCGCATCGCCCCTCGCCAAGGATCGGCCGCGCCAAGAGGGGCTGCCCAGGGGGAAGGGGAGAAACGCGGGCCGCCGCCGCCGCCGCCACCACCGCCGCCGCCGCCACCACCCCCGCCTGGCCNGCGCTGCGGGGGTGAGGCGCTACCCGGCAGGCGCCGAGCCGGCAGAGGGTGGAGGAGCCGCCCCGCCCCCTCGAGCTGTCACGTGACCGGGACCCTCCAATAGGGGCGGGACCCCGGGAGTGCAGTCGGGGGTGGGCAATCCTGGTGCCGCAGGGACGGGGGTCGGTGTCATCCCCCGGGCAGCTGGGGAACAGGATAAAGGGCACGGTGTCAAGCTGTACTAGGGGAGTTTCAGATTGGACGTCAGGAGGAGTTTGTTCACAAAAAGGGTGATCAAACGTTGGAATCGGCTGCCCAGGAAGGTGGTGGAGTCACCATCCCTGGAGGTGTT
>VXAZ01002124.1:296212-513623 GCA_013399875.1 Gymnorhina tibicen | reverse complement strand
GTTAAGCATTGGAATCGGCTGCCCAGGAAGGTGGTGGAGTCACCATCCCTGGAGGTGTTTTAAGAAAAACTGGATGTGGCACTCATTGCCGTGGTCTAGTTGACAAGGTGGTGTTCGGTCACAGCTGGACTCCATGATCTCAGAGGTCTTTTCCAGCCTCACTGATTCCATGATTCTGAGGCGCTGGGGAACGGCAGCGGCCCTCCCTTGTCACCGCCGAGCCAGCGCTGCCGTGTCGGCCTGGAGCAGGGCCCGAGTGGTGGCTGCGGGCCTGTTCCTGGGCTCTGCAGGCCCAGCGGTGGCTGCTGGCGCTGCCCGGCGGCTGCTGGCGGCCTGCGGCTCCCCGGGGTGCGGCTGTCGGCTGCGGCACCGCCGGTGGCTCCTTGGGGAGTGTCGGCTGTGTCCCGTTAAAACGTTGTGGAAACGACGGCCAGGACCGCTGTGGGAACCGGGCGGGAAGTCGGGATCGCTGGAGGGCAGAGGGGGGCTGCGGGATAGAGGGGAACTCAGGGAGACTTCCTTCGTGCTGAATTGATTTAAGGATTACTTAGCGAGTGCTTTTAGCTTTAGAAACTCCACTGAAAACTTTACTCAAGCATTTCAAAATAAGGTGCGAGGGTGACGTGGAGTGGAGGAACGATGAAACGGAAAACCTTTGCGACTTGGAGGGGATGGGGACCCAAACCTTCTTAAAGGATCAAGATGTTGAACCTGATGCTGTTAGAGGTCTTTTTCAGCCTTAACGATGCCTTGGTTCTATATTAAACCAAATTTAATTGTCGGTGTCTCATGGGATGGGTAATACCCACTTTGGGTTTCAAACCAGGGGATGAGCACTCTCTGTCCATGCAGCATCAGGTGTGGTTCACACTATATTCTTTTACAGTACACTCTACACTTTATTTGAGCGGTAAATTCAACTTCTGCCGGTAACCGTCTTTGGAGAAAAAAAAATCCAAAACAAATGGAGCTGCGGGGAGGTGTGTTTCTGGACTACAGCCCTCGGACTACACCTCCCAGCCTGCATCGCGCCCCTTCCAGGAACAAAGCACTGCGCGATTGGCAGAGAGTCACCCTCGGCACGCGCCAATCGCGCCGCGCGGTGTTGCGTGGCGCCGGGTCAGAGCGGGCTCCGGTGGGTGGTGCGGCCGCGCTCGTCCCGGTGTTCATCCCGCCGCTCTTCCCTCGCCTCTTCCCGTGCTCCCCCCCGCCGCTCTCCGCAGGCCGCACCGCCCCGCGGGACATGGGGGCGCGGGGCTGAGCTGCCAGCCCGCCTAGGGACGGCTTTTGCGACGGTACGGCTCTGCCGGGGAGGGGAACAGGCCGCGCCGGGAAAGGCCGTGAGGGGGCGGCGTGTGCGGCCGAGGTCCCCCCTGCTTTCCACATACGTTCCGAAGCTCATGTTTCCCGGTGGCTGCGGGGCTGAGTCTCCGCCGACCACGGGGCCTGGGAGCTGAGTCCCGGGGCCTGGTCCCAGCCGGGCTGAGGCCTCGGCCGCCTGGGGAGGGCTGGCAGCGGGGCTGTGGAGGTTCCTCTCCAGGGCCGCCCCGACTATGGCACAGAGCGGAGGGGGAGAGTGGCAGAGAGATACAGCTGTGGTGCTTGGGTTAGGCTGTGATCTCAAAGCTACGAAGAGGAGACAGGAGCAGGCACCTGGCTCACTGCTCTGCCGGACTGCTGTATTCTAGATAACTTATTACATGTTTTTAGACCACGTAATGTTTTTGAGTAAAAAACGCAATGAGGAGGGCGGGGGCGCGAGTTTTGATGGAAGTGGTTGTTGCAGGTCATGGAGAAGGGTGAGGATTTCAGGGGCCCCTGGAGCTGAGGCTTAGGAGAGATGGGAAAGGGTCTGAGGATAACACAGAATCACATAATGGTTTGGGTTGGAAGGGGCCTTAAAGAGCATGTAGTTCCAACCCCACTAGTCTGGGCAGGGACACCTTCCACTAGACCAGGTTTCTCAGAGCTCTATCCAGGCTGGCCTTGAACACTTCCAGGGATGGGGCACCCACAACTTCTCTGGGCAAACTGTTCCAGTGCATCACCACCCTTACAGCAATTTCTTCCAATATCTAATCCAAATCTACCCCCTTTCAGGTTAAAGCCATTACCCCTTGTCCTGTCACTATATGCCTTTGTAAAATGTCCCTCTCCGTCTTTTGTAGCTCCCTTCAGATGAGTGTGGCCTATTGGAATAGGAGGGGGTAGAACAACTTGAATTCGTGTGTGTGGGTGGGTGGTTTTCAGAGGATTAGAAGGAAAAAGGAAAAAGGTGATCAGAGTAGAGAGAGTTGTAGGAATGATCTGGTGCTTGGGACACAGATGTGCTTGCAACTCAGAGACTTTGATTAGCATCAGCTCCACACCTGACTTGATTTTTAAGTTTTGAATAAGTTCCTTTGTGTACTCTGGAAAATAGTTAATAATACTCAACAGAGTTGCTTTGGGTTTGGTGGCTTGGTTTGTGGTTTGGTTGTTTTTTGGTTTAGTTTTTTTTTTTTTAATTGAGAGTTTTTTCCTTTGGAAACACAAACTGGTATTGGTTGAGTTGCTGTATCTCCCAGTTGATACCTTGATATCTTTTTGATTTCTGATAGTCAACAAAAATAGTCTGGAGACTAATCATTGGCCTGTACTTTTCATTCTAGCACTCTCTTTCCTGAAGGAAGAAGTGTTGACTTAGAGGTTAACAGCATTTTCTCTGTGAAAATGTCAGAAATAATCATAATCCAAATGCACGTTTGTGGTTCATTGTTTTTGATGAGTGTGATAAATTTATGTTCCTCAGAGGCCGACCTTCAGTGAGGAAGATCTATGTAATGTTGGCAAATGATGTTAAAAGAATGTGACCAGTTCAAAATTTTTTTTTTTTTTTTTACTTGGGAGAAAATGAGTGATTTAACAAATTAACAATATATGTTCACTCCCACTTTTGTGCCTTAAGTTACTTGGCTGAGTTGGTACTGGCAACAACCAGGACTACAGTTAGCATTTAGTAGTTTCAGAGGCACAAAGAAACTATTTTTTTTGCACCAAGATTTTAGCATTTCCTCTGAGCAAACCTATGCTTTTGTTGCCTGTTAAGTAGTTATTATTAAACAGCTCTGAAATCTGATACTCTCAAGCTAGCACGTGTTTCCTTTGAAATTGATCTGGTGGCTTGGACTTCGACTGGAGCAAGGCGTGACCTGCTTGCTCTCTTTTTATCGAGGGATGCTTGTGAAAAGGAGAAAAAACAACTCAAACTCAGCCTCTAAAGCCCTTTCTGCCTTTGAATGTATGGCATTACACTAGTTATTTGATATATAGATGAAGAATAAAGCTTAATGTTTGCTGTACATGATGCCCTGTTAATATTTGGTTCATTTTTCTGTAAAATTTTTTGATTGCCAAAGCTACTCTGAAAATACTTTGATTTTGCACATTTACACAGAGGGATTTTTATAGACTTCTAGGGTGGATTTTTTGAAAACATTTACCACTAGCGTAAGGAAAAAAAACCCAGCACACAATACTCCCATAAAGATTGACTGGTCTGAAATGACATATAGGAAACAAATAAAAATCCTAATAACTAAATATACATGTTCTCTGCATAAGAAGTTTAGATTTCAAGTTTATAAATTTCAAGACCCACATCCCTATCAATTCCATCCACCTTCCATGAATTCTAGTCCTTGGGTTTTTTATACCTTTTTGTTTAGAACAAATCAGTGCCTTGGTGCTTTTTCTTGTCTGTGTTTTAGTTGATGATGAATGTTGTGGTAGTAGTAATAAATTTTTTTTTCAGCAGGTATTCTGTATGAATGGTGCAGAAAAGATGAATTCTGCTATGAATGAGGAGCCTGATGCACTATCTGTGGTTAACCAACTTCGAGATCTAGCAGCTGATCCATTGAACAGACGGGCCATTGTTCAGGATCAAGGATGCCTGCCAGGTCTTATTTTGTTTTTGGACCATCCCAACCCTCCAGTTGTTCATTCAGCTTTACTAGTAAGTATTCTGGAGATAAATTTCTGTGTTGGTAGGGCATTTTTAAACTTTGTTGAACAAGTTGTTTAAACATGCAGTTTACAAACAAAGCTCTTCAAACAAGTGAAAATGTGAAAAATAATGCCTGGTTTTATGTTATGTTGCTATTCATTACATGTGTTTTTTTAAAAACCATGTATTTCAGAAATGACACATTGTTCCAGGGGAGTTTTAAAAGATATTAATTTAGTTTGCATTTTTTCCCTAATACAGCTATTTCAGTTTTTGTGTGGAGGGAGGTAAGGACCCTTAAATCTCTTTCTTAAGATGAAGTCATAGAGCGTGGTAAATATGGACAGCGGTTTGATATTCACATTATAAAAACTGAAATCCAATCATAGGATAACTTAGGTTAGAAACAACCTCCCGAGGTGATGTAGTCCAATCCCATGCCCAAGATTAGGTGCACTCAGATCACAGCTCTTGGTTGGTTGTGTCCACTTGATCTTGAGCACCTTGAAGTATGAAGATTCCATAACCTCTCTGGCACGCTGTTCCAGTGTTTGACCGGTCTCATGGTACTAAAAACAAACAAAACCCTCTCAAAACCAAAAGAACCAACCAACCCAAAATCTATCAATATCTAATACAACATGTTTCAGCTTTTGCCTGTTTCTTCTCATTCTAAATCATAAACGCTGAAGTCCTGATTTCTTATCCTGAACTGTAGTATTAGCTTAAAAAATGTATTTCTTGCTTAGAAATGGGAGAAATGAAAGTCAGAATTTAGTAATTTCAAGACTTGAATTAGACTTCTAAGATTTTAAGTAACTGAATTTTATGTGGTGCTCCTTTTTTTCAATTATGTCATCATTGAATTGTAAAGAATGTGAAAGAGCAAAGAGCTCTGGCTTTTACATGAAAGTGTACATTAGTCTTTGTATCACTGAGACCTATCTGTACCATAATTCTTTGTTTTTCATTTGTGATGCTTTCATAGTGGATATTAGCGGGCTTCTTGAAATTACTTTAGTGACTCCGATTTTTTTTCTTGGCTGGGGGAAGGAGTTCCCATAAGCCAGGAAACCTGTGTCCTGCTAATTGTTTTTTAGGCTAGCCTTGCTGTAGCATTTGGCAGACTATCATTTTCTTCAGTAGGAGAACTTAGAGTTGAGTTTACTGTTCTTGGGAGTGTGTTGCATTGGTTTTCTTCCCAGTGTAGTTTCCTTAGGCTGTGATCTTAACAGAAGATCCTGTTTGGATGTCCCACTGAATTTTTCCTTCCTTTATTATGTTGGGCTGTGTATTCTCAACTGCCTGCATGAGATTAAGAAATCAGTCTCTGATCATGTTATAAAAATTAGTTCTACGTAAAAGGACTGGCTTTGTCAAGAGTGATGAGGAGTAATCCACTTCGCAGTATGGTTCCACAGCCCCTGATTTCAAGTTATGTTGAAAGGAAATACCCTTGAGAGAGGATGGGAGGCAGATGGGTTGTTCCATGTAGTGATAACCTACAGTTAGAGTGGATTAAGAATCAGGATTTAGAGGAGACCAGGACGTGGTTGCAATGAGAAAGGGATACGTTTACTGTGAAAACATGTTCTGGTCTGCTACTCAGGCTCTTTGTATTCATGAGTTCTTGAACTGCTTAGGTTCTGAAGGTTTAAATATCTTTGCTGACAACTTTAAGACTTCATGTTTTGTATTTTTCCATTCTGAAAAGTCTTTTTGTTTTTGTAGTCGTCCTGTTGGTCAAAAAGTGCTTCCGTTTGAGTGGGAATCGTTAAATGTAATGATCTTCCATTAAGTGTGTACCTAATAAAGGGATGTGCAGCACTGACTTTAAATTTCTTCTTGTACTATTCAGTGATTCCTGTACCTGAAATTGTAGTAATCTCTATGAATCGTAATAGTTCCATATTTAACTTTTTTGATGTGTTGTAGAACTTTTCAGGGAGGGTGTTTTTCTCTCCCTATGTGCAGTTTCAGCTCAGTCATTTTTTTCTATCTGATGAAGAAGTAATATATCTTTTCTATGTATTTCTATATCTAGTTTTCTCTAGTCTTGATTTCAGGAATTCTTTATGATACACTTCAAATGCTAAAAGTTTTGAATTATTTAAATTTAAAATATCAGAAGTAACGCAGGCAATACTACTCTTTTTTTCCCCTCTTAAAAGAGTTCCCCTCTTTGGACTAAAATTTTATAAAACAGAACCCTGAAGTTAAGGAACTACTTTAAAATTTCACATGAAAGACATCAAATATGTCTTTTTATTAAGATTGGCCACACTGTATTTTATATGAAAGTATGTGGGTAGTCCTGTTGATTATGATGAACTTACTTGTGAGCCTTAACATAGGTAAGTATTTAGCTGAACAGAAGCTGAGCCAAAGTTCATAACAATAACCTTCCCTATACTTTCAGTATACTGGATTTAATAAGTGTGTAAATTATGTCACTTCATTGAAGGTTCAGACCTTTGTATCTCCCATTAGAGGCAGGAGAAATGGGAACTTCCTAGTGTTGAGAAGTTGGGTCAATGAAGGGTCTCATGACTTTAGTCTTATTTTAGTGGAAGCTGCATTTGTGTGGTAAGAGTATGTAACAGATGGAAAGGAGACTGCCTGAGTTGTGACTCAAAAAATTAGCTGTTAAGAGAATAGGTTTTTCTTTGTCTAGCTGAGTTGCACCCTTACTGAATTGCCAGAATGGAGAGTAATAAAAATGAGAAACTTGTTACACCAGCAAGGATACATTTCATAGCATGCAAATTAGTTGAGAGTATTCAGGTATTTCCCCAGCGTTGAAAAGTAAGATAATAAATGGATATACAACATTTATAAGCTGCAACTATTGATACTGGCCCACATCAGGAAATAACAAAAATCACATCTAAAGTTCTTACCATGCCAGACAGCAGCCAGAGTTTCTTGAAAGGCAATAAAACAGTCTTGTGAATTTTACCTAAAATGTGCTGAAGATGACTTGGAAAAAACAAACCCCAGTGATTAGTCCTCTATTTCTGAAGGGATTAAGGAGCATGTTATTTTTAAAGCAGTTACTGAGCAGTGTAGCTACTACATGACTATACTAAACCTTGTGGCACAAACCCCATTTTATAAATCATTGCATTTGTGTATTGCAGGATTTTTCAAGTGCAGTTCTTGTACCTACATCAGTAAAACACCTTTGGAGTCTTCTTCTAAGAAAACTTTCTCAGCACAAGCAATAGAGAAATGTCTCGTGAAAAGGAGGACTGACATTTTATTTGGAAGAGTGTTATGTTAGGAGGATCGTATGAATATACAGTTACTGACTGGGGTCAACAGTGTAAAATTGTGCAAGGAATCTACCTTGTAAGTCAAGTAAACAAAACCTTGGGCAACAAATAAGTAAAAATTCCCAGTTTAGGTCAGAGTAAGCTAAGAAGCTTACTGCTGCTTGTATTCTTATTTCTGCATGGAATGATGAAATTGTAATTAGTCTTCAAAAGTTTATACATGTGCTAGACCTCCTTCTGTGGACAGTAGGAACTTGGATGTTGGTGAGGTTTCTAGTACTGGAGAAGCCCACAGAATTGATGGAAATTGTTCTGGAAGCATCATGTATAAAATTCACTTTAGATCTCAGGTCACATAAATGTTTATTGGAAGGGACTTCTGGAATTCATTCACTTCAGTTTCCTGTTTGAATTGGGATTGTCACCAGCACTCAATCAGGTCAGTTGTAGCTTTGTCTCATTCATTCTGCAGTTCCACTAGGTCATCTGTTCCAGTGTTGTACTACCTTCAGAGGAAAAAAGCTTTTTGTAATATCCGAATCAAACTTCCCAAGCTACAGTTTGTGGCTGCTCCCCCTTGTCTGCTGCTGTAGAGGAAAGTTGGGCTCGACCATCTTTGTAAAGGCTTCTTGCATAGCTGTAGACAGCTGTTAGATTGTCCCTTAGGCTCTCAGCTGATATAAGCAAACCCAGTCTTTCAGCTGTTTCTCATAGATTAGATATTCTGTGCTTTCTGTGTATTTATAAGAATAAAATTATTTTTTTATGTTCATAGTAGGTGATAATTCTTTCTCTTCCTACTAGAACTGCCTCTGTGGCTGTTTTGCAGATGTGCACTAACAGAAATGAATGATAATGTACTGGATGTATCGCTGATCTGCTGTGGTTGTCTTTCTTTTAGGCTCTCCGATATTTGGCTGAGTGCCGTGTCAACAGAGAAAAGATGAAAAGTGAATTGGGTATGATGCTCAGCTTACAGAATGTAATACAAAAGTAAGTTTACAATGGGCTGTTGGATCCAAACAGTGTAAACATATCGTGATACAAAGGAAAATTTTGACTGAATTTGTATACTGAGTTTCTAATATTTCTTGTTGCAATCATATGGCTGCAAGCAATTAATGATTTTCATTTTATACTATTTCAAAGTAGTCAGACCATAGCCTACAAGAAATATCAAAGCCTACAAGAAATATTAATTTGCAGGTCATTTGCCAAACAACAAGTTTTCTTTGCCTTGTTACAAGATAACTAATTTTGTCCCTTTCTTTTAGGTTCTCTTATAATCCTTCTCATCATTGTGTAAGGTTGCCTTCCAGTAGTGCGTTTAAAGAAATTGCTTGGCGTCTGCCACATTTATTCTTTGAATCCCACCTTTGGGTAGGGAATTTGTTTCAGTGTAGTTTTGGAAGTAAGTATCTGCAGTTCTATGTTGAGAAAACATCTTGCAGATGGAGTAGAAATTAATGAGGTTTGTAGTGGTCTCTGATATCTTTGTACAATGTGTCAAATGGGTTATGTCTCTTAAAATTTGTGATTGTTGGATTTTGTCAAGATTTCTAACTGTTGAGTCTTGGATATGGGAAGATGTCTGTGTATATGCACATTGGAGATGATGTACATGTGCACTTAATCAATAGAAGTTGATGGGATGAACTAAGTGAATCACTATTCAAAAAAAACCCCCCCAACATACTCCTTCAAAGATTACTCTGTCATAGCAAAAATTAACTTGCCATCGAACTATCTGAAGGTGAGTATTTTACACACAATTTGTTAGTGCTCTGTTGGAGCTCTGGACTTTCCAGATATGAGGAACTGTTCCATAGGGGAGCAGAAGAGTCATGTTGCTGCATTGAGATGTCTTGGATGAATGTTTAAAACAATTATTTAGAAAAGGGTAAAACACAAGTGAAATTGTATATTAAATATTCAAGTAGAAAGGTTTTGAATTTTTTAATACATTAGTTGAACCTCTGTCACTTGTGCTGTAGATTTACAAGTTTGTTTTAGGAAAAACCCAAGGCCAGACTTTGCTAGTTCCTTCATCCCACAGCCCTGCCAGTTCCTGGCAGTTTGTCTTATGATCATAGAATGTTAAGGGGTTGGAATGGACCTTAAGGATCATGTAATCCCTGTCCACTAGACCAAGTTGCTCAAGGCCTTATCCAGCCTGGCTTTGAACACTGCCAGGATTGGGGCACCCACAGCTTCCCTGGGCAACTTGTTCCAGTGCCTAACCACCTACACAGTAAAGAATTTCTCCCTAATACCTAACCTCTTTCAATTCTGCACTCATTGCTCCTTGTCCTATCACTACAGCTCCTGATGAAGAGTCCCTCTCTGGCTTCCCTGTACTCCCCTTCAGATACCAAAGGGTTGCAATGAGGCCTCCATGCAACCTTCTCTTATCCAGGCTGAAGAGCCCCAACTTCCTCAGCCTGTCTTTGTAAGGGAGGTGCTCCAGTCCTCTTACCAACTTTGTGGCTCTCCTGGACTTGCACCAAGAGTTCCATGTTCTTATGTTGGGGTCACCGGAACTGTGCTCAGCAGTTCGGGTGGGGTCTCACAAGAGCAGAGTAGAGGGGGAGAATTGCCTCCTTTGACCTGCTGGCCACGCTGCTTTTGATGCTGCCCAGGATTCAGGATTATTATTGGATATTACATGATTGTTGTTGTATTGCCCTCTGTCTGACACTACTTATCTATACGTGTGAACCTGAAGTAGGGGAAATTATGGTCTGTGCTCAAGTTCTGTGTGATCTGGGAAATATTACTACTGTTTACTTTTAAGTACTTCATTAATTGTGCTGAAGCTAAAGATGGTTATATATTGGCATGGAATTCAACGTTATGCCTGAATTTCATCTTGTGATTCACCAGTTACGCAAAACACAAGGATTTAAAACGTGTCTTATAAAGAAAAATGAATGAAATTACTAAAATTCAGAAGAGAAGATGTGTCAATTTTTTTAAAATAATGTAATAATTATAACTATAAAAATTTTGAAGTGATAGGTGTTCTAATATGATGTATGGGGAGAAAAATGGAACTAAGTCTTAAAATATTCACCTTTTCTAAGGACAAGCATAATTAAGGTGAAATATAGAAGTCTTTGCTTGCTATTTTTATAATAACAGTAAGAGCTGAAACATTTAGGTAAAAACAGAAGCGTGTATTTCAAAAGAACTCATTTTAAGTATCGAATACGTGTCTGTTTAGAGTGCAGAGACATCCTGAAGAAGTTGTTGAGAGGGAACTGGTAGTTCATTATCAGTCTCTGTAGCTTGCAAATATTACTTGGGAAACATTAAAGAATTTTATGAAAATCTCTTCAACAACTTTTTTTTCTACGTTTCAATTTCAAGGGCCGAAAGAGCGAAGTTCAGATATGTGCAGAAAATGAGAGATAAGTCAATGAAAACTGGAAATCTTGTAGGTGTTTCTTTTTTTTTTTTTCCTAGAAAGCTCTTTGGCAACAGTAAGAACATACGTTTGATTTGTATGCTTGTAACATTTGGAAAGTGTGATATCATGAAAATTTAAATACATAGCATCTTCAACCACAAGACTTTGTCATGTGCTTGTCAGGATTTTAGGTTTTAATGTTGACAGGAAATGCTGAAGTTAAGTTTTGTACTGCCTGCATAAATATGGAGAAAGATGGTAGAAAAGTGCCGAGAAGATAAAAGTAGACATTTTTATCACAAAACCCAGTGGTTTTGGGCTGTGGGGTTTTTTTGTTAGAAAGTCTGTAGGACAGAAAACAAAGTCTCTACTGTCTTTGATTTGCTTTACAAAATGCAGGTTCTAGCTTTTAATTGATTTCAGTTTACCAGAAGATATTGTAGTCTGTTGAACTGAAGCTAAATGTTAATGGATGCTTTGGTCTTAAGGACTTCATGCTCTCTGTTCCTGTGTACTTTCCAGAATCTGTGTATTTAACTCATTGCTCTATCTAAAATACTTTTTTATTATTTTCAGAATTTAATTTTGGATTAAAATTTTTTCTTTTGGTAATGTGTTACAAAAATGCAAACAAATCATACAAAAAAGATGGGAACTTCTGTCAGAATTCTGCTTTTCCAGTTATTGTTTCTTTCAAGTGAGACAGAACCCAGCAACTTCTGGACCAGAAGTTGTAGTCACTGACTTTTTGCTCCTGACAGTTGAAGCACATCTTGTCATCTGAATAGTTCCTTTTCACTGAGGATTTTTCAACTCCCACTGTCCACTTCATTTTCTCACTCAACTCAGTAACATTCAGTGGCTTTCCCTGTTCAGTACTGATTTATGACAAACTGTATTCTGCCACTGATAAAGCTGTGGTATGTCTTCTCAAGCATGAAATGGAGCACAGGCAAACACAAACTGAGTATTTGTCATATTTCAAGCTTAAGTTTATAATCAGCAGTGCTGAACTGACACTGTGCTAAGAAGTTGAGGTTTTTTAGAATTCCAGTTCTCTTTTGCTTTCAGTTACACAAGTCCTGAAATTTGAGGGCTTTTCTCCTGTGTATTTTTATAAGCCTTGAAGGTCTCTGTGTTATAGACCTCAAATTCACATATGGAATTTCTTCTCATAACCTGCATGCAGCTAACAAGTGTAACAATCTTTAAATGGTCAATGCCATCAATTGGAAAGTAGTTGGAATTGGTTTTCTACCAAGGACTTCTTGTAGTAGTACATGGGAGCCTCAGGCACAAGCCCCAACCCTTTTGTCGCAAGTAATGCACAACCAATTGAAAAAGAACATACCGCTTACTTAAACTCAGTATCATGCTGGTAAAGTACTGTTTCCTTCATGAAGACTACTGAGGATGAGAGTTGAAATTGAGTGCCACCCATTTATCCAATCATGGAATCATAGAATGGCCTGGGTTGGAAGGGACCTGAAAGATCATCTAGTTCCAATCCCCCTGCCTTGGGCAGGGACACCTCCACTAGACCAGGTTTCTCAGAGCTCCATCCAGCCTGGCCTTGAACACTTCTAGGGATGGGGCATCCACAGCTTCTCTGGGCAACCTGTTCCAATGTCTCACCAGCCTCACAGTAAGAAATTTTTCCTGTGCTAGGGACCTCAGTGATAAGCAGTAAATTGCACTGAAGAATGAGTAGGAAATATTTGAGACATCTGAGTTTGACAGTTCTTTGAGGTACCTTCGTGTCTCCTTCCATGGCTTATCAGTCCTCTAGTATTATCTGATCAACTTCTTGGTACTTTGTTTATTGCAAGTGTTAAAGTTCAGTTATGAAAATCATGTTGCTGCTCAAAACTTGTCTGGCTGACTCCTTAGTTGATACTACACTTAAGGAACAAAGGATAGATGTCAGGTTCACTGTGACTGATTTTCAAGGTGTATGAACACTAGATTTTGCAAACAGAAGAGTAAAAAATTTTAAATGTAGATCCTGGAAGTTAGAGGCTCTTAGGAGAAGTATGGAATGTCAGTTCTGAGGAGTACAGAATGAAAATTGGAAGGCAGCGAGATATTTTTATATTTAGGATTTTTTTCTGACTAAACTTGATTTTGAACACGTGAATTTCTAAGCTTCTTCATGTGAAAGGTTTTATATACCTTCACATTTTCTAGGATGTATGAAAAGCTGTTTCAACTTTCATGGAATACTTCAAAACGTTTTTCACGTATAAAAATTTCTGATTCCCTGTTCTTTACTTGATGCTTTTTTCTGTAGCAAGGGAGAATTTTTTTTTGTTATGTTCATCTACATCTGCTTATTTTTACGTGAAACTTGATGCATTTTTCCATGTTATAAGATAGGAGTAAGCACCTGTGTTGGAGAGATATCAGACCTTTAAAATCTCTACCTGCAGGTTTCTAAACGTCTCTGTTTTTTTAATGGCTGATACTACAAAAATGTTACACTCCCTTGTCATGTATGTGCAGAAGTGTTTGCATAAATAGGTAAAAAAGAGAGGAGAGATTGAAGCTCTTTGGATACTGGTGTTTCGTTGTATTCCAGCAGTCATCAGCAGTTATTTAATACTGAAAACTGGTTTAGTTGCTGGCATTATGAATTGTATAGAGGACTTAATGGGTCCATATGGACTTCCTAAAATGTTATTAGCAGCTTCTAGAATTAAAATTAATTAGGATTTATTGCCTACAAGGAAATACACTAATTTGTGTTCAGAGTGAAAGTGTCTTTTGATGGACAATAAAGGTCAAAGTTCATAATTTTTCATAATCTTTATGAGCAGCATAATGGTACTGTTTCAATATAACTAGTGTGTATTTAAAAAAAAACACTGATGAAGAGTCAATATACTAAATAGCTCTTATTATGGACAGCAAATTACTGAGAGTAAAATTCCAATTACTTAGCTAAAAGAGCTTTTCAAGATAGTCTTCCTTTGCCAGGTTGTCAGATTTAACAAGCTGAACTAAATCCAGTGCATTAATCAGCTCGTCCAATTTATTACTTGCCTAAGAAGATTAGGGCAATTAATATGTGTTTAATTAGAGTCCGTTGCAGATCTGGTAAAATACATGCAGTCTGTAATTGCTGACTTCTTACTCAATTTTAATTTTTGGTAGTCTTAATTACCTGCACTTTTTGAAAATCTAATTATTCATTGGAACCAGCAAAGTTTAAATTTATGATGTCAGACAAAAAAAAAAGCAAAAGCCAAGTATTTCAGATTAATTTCAACAAATACTAAGTAGGGATGTAGCATCACAATAGTTTTATCATTTTTTCGTTGTGTGGCGTACTATTTTTTCTTCTTTGTGAGAGGATGAATGGTTGGGGAAAGACAGGGCAAAGGCCATATATTAATTAGCAAGAAGGCAAGCTATGTATTTCAGGGGATATCTGATGATTAAAGGGATGTTGCCATATAACTAACTTCAAGATAGTACTTTGTGAGAAATTACAGCTAGAAAACTCTGTAAACTTCTTACATTTAATGCATTTATATTCTTAATTGGAATACTTAAATTCTGATCTGCAAAGGAGAAGGAAACAGCTTTTTAGAGACTATAGAGATTTTATTTTTCTCTACCTGAATCACTTAGTAATGCTGTTTTTGTAATCCTTGGCACGTGGGGTTTTTTTAACACGTCAGAATTGAGAAACAGTTCAGATTGGGCAATGGGATTCTGTTGCATGATTATATTTGAACTCTACAGTACTCGTGATTCTGCACTGAGAAGTGTTTTTGGAGAAAAATATGATTATCCTAAGTCTTAGATTTTCATGTGAGCAGTAGGTTTCAAAAACTTTGGTTTTAGTCATTATTTCCAAATTTTAGTGTATTACCTGGAAGAGTAATACAAACATCTCAGTCTGTTCCGTGTTAATTTTCCTGGCCTTTGCTTTCCTGGTATTTTTCCTAAGAAAATGACATCCTTGGTTGCTGGTGCATCTCTGGGCCGTGGGGATCCAGTGTATTTATTGCTGAAGTAATGTGCTTATTAATAATAGAAGGTCACAGCAGGAAGGCGCCTGCAGGCTGTTCTATTCAGCGTTGTTAAGCAAAGGAGCTTAATATCCCCCTCTCTCCTAGATACCCCAAGTTTCTTTAAAGAATGTTTTTATTGTATATTTTCTAAATATTACAAGTTTTGGAAATAGATTGTTTCTTGAAGTTATTTATGAGAAAGCATTCTCTGTCCCCTTCCCCCCCAAACAAAACAATGAAATATTACGAAATGTAGGAGACATGAGTATGTCCTCTTTAAATATACCACATTATTTATTCTAAATCACTGAAAGCTCCTTTAGTCTGTCAAAGGCTTTCTGGTACTTGAAAGAGGTTATTCGGGGGAGAGGGTTTAATGTAGTGAGGTACCTCAGTTAGTTGGGCATGTTCTCAGTACAAGTTCCTGCTCTTTTTGTTTGTGGATCATGGCAAACCAACGAAAGTTCGGACTTTGGTTCAGCAGTCTTTGGTTCCTCTAGTGTATTTCAGTGTTAGTAACCATATAGGAAGTTATGATCTCAACACAGAGGTGCAGGCACAGGGACAAATGATAACAAATAAAACACAAAAAGCATTAGTTAAAATCCTAGTGTTATAATATTTGCTGTTAACCTAGACTTTAGTCGTGATGTAATGGGCTTTCTGGGAGAATTATGGCTGCTGTGAGGTAAGAAAATAAGGTTTAAAGTCTTGGAAAGATGGATGTCATTTGTAAGACTAGTCAAAGATTGGATCATTAGCAATTCAAATGTAACTAGTAATTTACATGTTGAAATACTACTGTGAGTTTATATTTTGTGTTAGTAGAAGTTAGCAGTCATGTAAATAACTGTTCTAGAGGTTTGTTATGAGAGGTACAATTTAGGAGAAGCTTACTGTGTGTGTGTGTAGAATTAATTGCAAAAAAATACAAAAGCATGACCCGATGGAAAGGTCTGCTCTGTGCCCTACAAGATGTACTTTTGATGTTAGTGGGGTTTTTTTGGGTTTTTTGTTTATCTCAGGACCTCTCTGTAGTCAGAGACATTACACAGTCATCATTTCTACTTGCATGCAACTTGCTTAGTGAGCTCTATATGATCAGTACTGTTTCTGTACTCAACAGTTTAGGTGTTTGTTAATCTCTGGTTTTGGATTTTCTGTGTTTGTGTTACTATTTTTTTCATTCTGTCGTGTGTGTAATTCCTAATACAATATTTTTGACTGCAGTCGGAAATACAGTTTAGTTTTGCTCTTTGTTCTCCAAGCTACTGCTTTTACCTCACAATGTTCCTCTTGGTGTCTGGCATTTCTGTCATTACTGTTGGTTGTATAGCTTTACATTGCCTGATGTCTGTCTCAGTTTAATCTAGGTACTGTGCTTCCATGGACTTTCCAGAGTACCAGTTCAGTTCTTACTGGTTCAGTAGACCAGCTTTTACTGTGCTAGGTCAAAGCATTTGCACACTTCATGAAACAGCAGAACTTTTGTTACTGGTTTCTGTGCAGCACTGGCAGTTAATGCAACACTTTCTCTGACATGACAGTGCTTGCATTTCAACAGTTTCTTTTGCCTCTCTTCTTCGATATAAATGTTTCATTTTCTTGGCATTTTGAGAATTTCATGTTAACTAGTTGATGAATAGTGAAGTAACTAAGTAGTTATTAATGCACTGTTTTTATGTAGTGTAAGATTTAAGGAGTACCTGCAAGTACTTCAAAATCAGGGCCTTTGGCTGGTTTACAGTTACTGGCTTAAGAATATGATAACAAGCAATGAAAGTAGTTACCTAGCCATTGAGGTGCGTAAGTTCTACAGTGGTGATTTATGTACAATTACCAAATCATAGGTTCCTAAACCTGGAAAAGAATTTTTAGTACCTGCTACTGAGTAAATAGGCATTATTCTGGTGTTGCTTTTCTGACAGAGGGAGGGCCACAATCACAATTGCTTTGAGTGCTTTCTGTTTAAATGGGGAAAAAATCAGTTGTTGAAAATGAACTAGTTGCTTTTCGCTGTAGGCAAGAAATATTGTGATGAGTATTGCAGAATTTAAAAAATAGAGAACTTTGAAACACTGAGAAAAGGTTATAAAGTATAAAATAACTTTAATAGAACCACATCTGTTTAAAAGCCTTTTGTGCTCAATGTCTTAGCCAGTTTCTTCTTTATTTAGAAATTGGCTGAAACAAGGAGTTAAATATTTTAGAATGTCATTTAAGCTTAAGATGTTTTTACTTCCTATTTTTTTGCAGACTTTATATTAAAACAAATAGGGAACTCTGAGAAATGTTCATAAAAAAATGAAGTGGTTTACAGAGTGAGACACAATATTATGATATGTTAAAAAATAATAGAACCTGAGTTGGTATTTGAATAACTGCTGACTGTAGGATAGGAAACATACTATAATGCTGAACTTAGTGCCTCAAGATCTGCCTGACATGGTGTGCCAAAAAGCAACTACTTTTCTTTTTGTGGTGCAGTTCTGTACCTGTGTGGAAGGGTAGGGATTTAAGTGGATTGGCAGAAGAGTCAGGAGTAGTAATGGCAACACAGGATGCCTTTAATGCTCGATAAACCTTGTCATCGCTGGTATTGAAAGCATTTCAGGAATACATTGACCTTCTCTGGTTACTATTGAGTGTACAAGAAAAAGTGCTGAGGTAGGTTCTTCAATATGCTGACTTTTACTGATGCTTTCTAAATTAAGAGCTAAGAAGGCTTAAGATGCTTTGAAATCAAAGTAACAAATTGTGTGGTGAAGTATTTAATACTAGTGCAGGTGTGGATTGACACTGTTGTAGGCTGGAGTCATTTACTTATGAAAAGGGAGCTGATATATGCTTAACATTGAAGTTTCTCATCTTTCCCTGCCAGTGTCAAATGTCTACATTTGGTTTACAGTGACCTTGTCCATGGGTGGTATTTGTCCCTGGTTTTTGACCTTCATGGTAAGCATCCCCAAAAAATTGCAGAGTTTTTTTTGTAATAAACCATAAGTGGATTACCCTTTTTTTAACTCTTTTTTTCTGAGTGCTGATTGATCAATAAATGTAGTACGGTGCTGGTGTGTGATTAGAACTTACATAATTTCACATGGGTATTACAGGCAATAAATGCTACAAAGGGAAATGCCTGAAAAGATACTGATGATGAAACAGCCTTCACTAGTAGTTTCTAGATTCATCTGTTATTTCTGAAGCAAGTGAATTTTATTCTGGAACAATTAATGTAAAAGTATGTTATTCTCAATTACATGTATTTCTATCCAGGAATATGTTTTGATACTTTGTTGTTTTGCAGTACCTGCTACGATATCTTTCAGCAGGAGTTTCGTTGAATTTTGCAGTAGAAAGTCCTATCTAACAGCCTGAAACAAATTAAAATTGCCAGCACATGCTGTATTTATACAGTGCATCATCAAGTTCCCACAACATTTTTTTTAAACCTTGTTGTATGCTTCAGCCTGTTTTGCATGGGGACTGCAGTCCCTTTCACTAGAAGTGACGCTGCTAATACTGGCTTGCTTAAAAAAAAGGTTACTTCCTTGCTAATAAATAAGTAGTTTAAGAGTAGGAAAACAAGATGTTTCAATAGTTACGTACTTTGACTCTCTGCTGAATTGATATTAACTATATTAGCAAATTAATCAAATATAAAGCTTAGACATAGATATGCCTACATAGATTAAACCTGCATTTTTTTTCTCTGGGACAGGTTGCTGCTGTCTTATTATTATAATTAATTCTTATTATTCATACAGGCTTTGTTTAGGGAAGCCTATATCTGTAAGCTTTCAACCCCTTTTTTTTTTCTTTTTTTTGACTTTGTCCAGTAAATTTCAGGGAAATAATTAGATGAACCTTACTTTTAAAAACTAAAATAAATGGTGGGAATTTTAAGATATAAATGGATTTTCCAGATAATTATAGACTATAATAATCTATTATTATATTATATACTTAGTGCTGTTAGCATGCTGATAACACAAGAAAGTGGTATTAGGCTTCCTTCTAGATGTTTCTAAAATGCTTCTGTGCTGAGCCTTATTTCAACACTACCAGTACTTCTACCTGGTCACTTCAGCATCATTCCCAGGAAGAACTGGCTTTTTAATGCCAACATTTTGTATCTTTCATTGTAAAGGACCAGAGACAGTTGTTGCCCCTAAGACTGTTTTTTTTAGCCCTGATGCAATTTGTCGAAAGCATATAATAAACATGATTTCTGCCATCCATGAAATTACTACTGTTCATTAGCAGGCAAGATGTTGAAATTAGCTACTGTGAAATTCAACATGGAGTTTGTCTGTTATGTAGATTCTTGTCTACCAAATGCTACTATGGAGCCTTTTGAGTTAACGGGCCCTGTTTTTTTTTTTTTTTTTAATGTAGAGTATGTCCATATGGTAGATACCAAGCTGTGGGAGATCAAAAGTTGATTTTCCATTTACTGTATAAATAGCAAGAGTTAAACAAAATTAGATGAATAGCTGGGTTAAGCATATGGCGTATGTTCAAATCTGTTATCCCATTCTTGAAAGTTCATTCTCTTCATGTGATCAGAGGACAATAGAATGAATTAGGAAAATGTTCTAAGTACGGGTTATCAATCAATTTGCTAAATGTTTAAATTATATCATAAGTCACTGATTTTACAGCAGTTAATGGGAGTGTACTGTGATTTTACTCTTATTTACAACTCATTTAATATTTAGGCTTGTTTGTTTGTTTGTTTTCAACAGTCTTCAGAACATCCCAGCATTTACATGGGGTTTCTGTACATTTTCAGGGTCAGTAGGCATATGATGTAAATTGAGCTGGAAGTGGCATTGGGAAATCCAATCCTCACTCCTAATTTCAGTGGGGTATGTCTTGTTAAGTACAAAATCAACCTTAAGACATCAGGTTTCCTCGTTCATTGCAAGCTTTTTAGTTTAGTGTCTCCTGGTCAAATTCTCACAGCTAGAAGCATGAGTAGAGTCTGGAAGGCTTGCCAAGTGACAGGCATCTTGCAGTTCTAGAGAGCATTCTAGGAAAATCTGTGTGACCTTGCCTTGTTTCCATGATGCAACAGCCTTGGAGCACGTGGTTGATACCACTGGAGTGTAGTCACATAACAACTCTACTCAGGCTGTGCACAGGTTCACTGAGCAGTCCACCTGCTTGGTTTTGGGTTTGGAGATCCATAGTGCTACTGCTTATTCTGTCACTTAAGGCTTGCCCAGTCCTACAGGTTCTCTTGTTTTTCCTGTTCTACACCTACACAGTTTTTCCTGTTGTTAACCCGTTACTATACTTAATGTATTGTTATTGACCAACATAAGAATCCTGCAATCTGTATTCTTCAGGATTTTGACTTTTTTCTTTTCAGAAAGCAGGTGGTAATCATTTTGTCAGCTGCTCTATAATATTATTTGGTCTTTGCTGTGTTTTGGGGCTAGAGGGAACTGAAGTGTGGCATGGTAATAGCACCATATTCTGATTCTGAGAAGGTGTGCGCTGAAGTAATGCTGTTCTTCAAGTTGTTTTCAAATAATGTGCCCGTTGCCTGGAACGAGTCAGGAGAGTAGTCATGTGCTTGTGAGTGAGCCTACTGTATCACGGGATGTACTAAAAGCTTACAAGAAAGAGCAGCATTCTTGGAGATAAGAAAGAGTCTTGCCCTGGCACTGGAGCAGAACAGGCAGAAAAGCAGCTAGATCAGATAACTGTCTTGAAACAGATTGCTTTTTCTCTAATACCATGCTCTTTCTTTAGGCTTGTCATTCATGCTCAAAGTTTTCATCAAAACCATGTCAATCACTGTGTCTCACTTCTAAAATCAAGGTTTAGTGATTTCCCACCCCCCCCTTACAGAACTCTTTGCAGCTTACTGCTCCCTTTAGTTAGGAAACAATTTCTGTCATTAAGTGTAGGAAGAATGGGTTCCAAAAGAAATTGTTCACCTGGAAACAAATACATCAGTGGTCTTAATGCATAGTAATCTGAGTATATATTGATTAGCCATTTGGTACCCTTAACTAAATGATAAATCTCTACTGTGTATATACTTTAAACATTCTGATATGCATGCACTTGCCCAACAATGATAGAATGACAGAATTCATTTCAATCCATGAAATTCTGACTTGTGCTTTTTATGTCATATGGGCTAGTATATTCATTGCAGTGAATGAAGTTTATTACGGAAATGTTGGTTGAAAATATCACTACTTAGGATCCTAGGGAAAAATATTAGCTCTGCCTTATAGGGACAGTACTTGCATGTATGAAGAGGATTGGGATCAAATGACAATATCTGCTTCTATGTGATGATAGTTTTTCTCTAACTTTTTGGAAAGGTGCTTGCATCACTTTGTAAATGGAGTCCCTCAAACTAGTATTTTGAAGGAAAAATTATGCATTCAGTCCTTCATTACTTTCACTGATTTAGGGTTCTTCTGTGACTGTAAGTTAAGTCAAAGAGTTGTTTTTACTTTGAATTTATGAGTAGGTTATTTAGGATGGCATTCAGCTGACGTCTTGCCAAATATTGGAGCCTTAACTTGGATAATGAAGACATTTTTCTTCTTCAAACTCTTCACATTTGTTAGACTTGAATTGTGTAGTGGATTCTTTTTAAAGATCTATGCTTTAAGGTACTACTTTCCATTACTATGTAAAATCCTTGAGATGTCAATACAGGAAATTTTACCTGAGCTAACTTTAAAATGTCAGGATCTGTTTCCTTAGTTTTGTGTTTAGAGTTCATCTTTCCTTCACCTTTTTTATTTTGCTTTTACAGACCTGCTCTTTTCTTTGTGTTGGTTTCCCAAGTGCTAGTGAGCAAGAGCACAGTGATGAACCATACAGTGCACATTCACCTTTTCTGTTTGGCTGTACCACAGCCTTTGTCCGTGATTTGTAAGGCTATATGTCTTGTTCCCTTACTTACGGGGCCAGGCCAACTGAAAATATATATAGTGCAGACACTCTCTGTGTGAAAGTGTTGTTATGTCAGTGGTATACTGCAAATACACTATTCTCATGTATCATTTTCTTCGCTTAGGTCTTAACAGAGTTCTGGGGTGTGAGTTGTATCGTAGAGTCTACGTCTGGTTGCCCTCTTCTCCCAGAGGTTTCTCAGTTTAGAGAAATGAGCCATAGCTCTTCTCCATGTATCCTGAGAATCATAAAATATCTTGAGTTGGAAGGGATCCATGAGGACCACCAGGTCCAGCTCCTGGCCCTGCACAGGACAGCCCCACAGGTCAGCCTTGAGTTGTAAGTGATGCCCGATTCTAAACCTAGAAGCTGAGAATGGTCTCTGTTTGTCTTTGGTTCTCTTGCTCATGAGCAACCCTGGGGAAAAAAGGCCCATCAGTACAAGGCTGAGATTGGTCCATAGATTACAAAGTGAATACTCTTGAGCTACACTGGATTCAGATAAGAGAATAACAATGTAAACTGCTGAGTGAGCTTATATACACTGACTTTTTGATCTATGTTGTGAAGTTACTTGAGATTAAAATATTTCTTTAGTTTGCCTGTGTGATCTCATCTTTGGCTTTATACTGTATTTACCAAATACAATTATTGCTCTAAGTAGAACTATAAAGAAATTATAGTTCTAAAGAAATTTGAGTGAGAAAACTGGGAGCAGTGTTCTCCTAAAATCAATGAAATGTTTGAACCAGTGAACTACTGGATTTTTAAGTTTTGTATTAAGTTTCTAAATTGTTATTATAAGATGTAATAATCTCAATAGTTTTTCCGTGATGACTGTGGGTAATAAGATCTTGCTATAAGCTAAAGTGGAACAGGTTGCCTAGGGAACTTGTGGATGTACCATCCCTGAAGGTGTTGAGGCCAGGTTGGATGCAGCTCTGAGCAACCTGGCCTAGTTGAAGGTGTCGCTGCCCACAGCAGGGGGTTGGAACTAGATGATCTTCAAGGTCCTCTTCCAACCTTAACCATTCAAGGGTGATTCTATGAAGGTGAAAACACCTGAAATACCAACTGACAAGTTCTAATGACTTTGAGAATGATGCCTTCCTTTTTGTATCTAGTCTTGCCTTTCATGATGCCTTAAGATGAAGCAATTTAGGACTGAGCAGTGAACTGTAAATCTAAATATGAGAGCAGGAAATTTCTGAAATCAGTCTTTCTAATTGTCAGATGCGTTAGAGTTATGTAAGCTGTCATGCAGAGCTCTTTGGAAGACAATGTGTAAGGAAAATAGTTGGCAGGAAAATTAAATAAATTTTTGCTTTACTTACGTAAAAGCCTATCTTCTAAAATATTCTTAACCTGAAAAATCCACAAGTACGTAAAAATGGATGTGCTCCATGTATATGCTGTTTGAATTTACTTAATGACTTCTCAGTATGTGTTCACAGACTCACAGGGTGATTGATGTTGGAAAGGACCTCTGCAGGTCATCTGGTCCAGCTCCTGTCTGCTCAGGCTTAGACACCTAAACCACATTGCCCAGAACCATGTCCAGGCAGCATTTGAGTATCTCCAAGGATAGAGACTACAACCTGTCTGGACAGCTTCTGCCAGTGCTCAGTCACCTTCACAGTGGAAAAGTGTTTTCTGATTTCTCAGTTTGTGCCCGTTGCCTCTGGTCCTGGCACTGGGCACCACTGGAAAGAGCCTGGCTCTGTCCTCTTTGCACCCCCTTCAGATATTTATATACTTTGATAAGCTCCCCCTGAGCCTTCTCAAGACTCAACAGTCCCAGGTCTCTCTCTTCTCTCAGCAGCCCTGTAATCATCTTCCTGACTCTTTGCTGGACTCTGTAGCATGTTCATGCATCTTGTGTACTGGGGAGGCCAGACCTGGACACAGCACTGCAGGTGAGGCCTCACCAGTGCTGGTGAAAGGGGCAGGATCACCTCCCTCTACCTGCTGGCAGCACTCCTGCTAATGCAGCCCAGGATAACCAGTAACCTTCTGTGCTGCAAGGGCACATTGCTGGCTGATGCTGATCTTCATGTCCAATAGCTTCTTTGCAAAGCTGCTTTCCAGCTGGTTGTTCTGGGATTGTGCCTGATCTGTGTGGTGCCTGGGGCTGTTCCTCCCCAGGTGCGGGACTTTGCACTTGCCCTTGTTAAACTTAATGAGGTGCCTGTCAGCCCATTTCTCCAGCCTGTTGAGGTCTCTGGCACAGCTGTCTGATGTATCTGTCACTCCTTCCTGTGTTGTGTCATCTGCAGACTTGTTAAGGGTCCGTTGTGCCCCAGATCTTTAATGAAGATACTGAGCAGAATGGGACATGGTGTTGACCCCTGATGTACACTGCTAGATACTGACCTCCAGCTAGATTTCATGGCCTCAATCACCACCTTCTGGGCCTGGCCATCTAGCCAGTTTTCAGTCCACATCATGATCTGGTCGGCCAGTCCATCCTTTATCAGCTTCTCTGTGAGGATTGTATAAGGGCCAATGTCAACAGACAGTACCCATTTGCTCTCCCATCCCAGCGAAGCCAGACGTTTCATTGTAGAAGGCTCCTGGGGTGCTCAGGCATAATTTTCTCTTTGTGAATCCATGCTTGCCCTTCCTGGGCACCTTCAGATTTGTTCCATCACTTTCCCAGGGGTTCAGAGATTATCAGAGCCTTGACATTTCATGAATGGACAATTAACTTTGTTATCTTATTGTGGGTAGTGGACAAACTGAGAAAATACATCCAAAAGCAGAATTACTACAGAAGTGAAACTTTTGGAATTGAATGACATAAATCTCCTTTTGATAGAGTATGGGATGTAACTGAGGCTTGGGTAAAGAAAAATCCCCTCTTAAATTTGGAAACCTCTTGTGTCAAGGTTATAAACTGAGTAGAAACATGGTAATGAAATGCTGTTGTAGTGTGTTTGTTACGTGTTTGGCTAATGTGCCTTTAGAGCACAAAGGGTGCCACTAAGAAAAGGCACGTAATAGTTCCTGTGTTTGTGCACAGGGTCTGCTCTACTTTGGGCAGGGTTACAGTTGCATGTTTCCTCTGATGCAGGAGTTTGTATGTAATGTACATGTAGGTACATGTTTATTTTTTAAAAGATGAATAAAATACTATAGCTTTAAAAAGTATAAGATTATCTTTTTACACACCCCCTCATGTATATATTTATAAACTTATTTATGTCTTGCCCTTCTCTAAAAGGGGAAAACCCACTATATTTGTCTTTCTCAGTCTTTGTGCTTCTTCTAAAGGGAGAAACTAAGGCTGTGTTACCTTTGCGTCAGATGAAGCTATGCTAGGAAGGTTGTCGTACCCCTTCTATTATCATTTATGATGCTGTGTGTGTATTTAAGTCACGTGCTAGTTGTACAGCTGTAATGCAGTACACTGCTTACACATTCTTTCCAAGCATCCATATTCTGCCCACATCACACACACCTTTGGAGTTGTAGCCATTAGTTTTCATGTCCTTTAAGGTTAGCTAAAACTTAAAAAAAAGTCTCGCTATGCTAATAAAACCTCTGCAGCACTTGGACCATGTTTAAAAAGTTATTTTTAATTGTGTGGAAAATGAGAACTATTTCTTGTATCCTCTTCTGACAGATACAGCACATGTCACTTGGATTCTGTGTTCATATTACTTATACAGCCAGCCTTGGGTGAACATGATGGAAGGACAGGCAGCAATCTAGGATGACAGGAATTCAGGAAGACAGTGAAAACTAAAGGGTTGGGTTTCTGACAGGCATCTTCTGAATCTTGCTGAAGTAATGTAAGATGTTACCGCCTCTGAAAGAGATGGTAAGCAACTCTTGCCAACTGTTAGTCTGCTCTAAGTAGATTATACCATTTCCCTAGCAGGGTAGCAGAACACTAGTTGTAGAATCACAGAACAGCCCAGGTTGGAAGGGACCTCAAAAGATCATCTGGTTCAACCTTTCCTGGGAAAGGGAACCTAGATGAGACTATCTCATGTCCTGTCCAATTGTATCTTGAAAACCTCCAGCAATGGGGGCTGTACCATGTCCCTTGGTGAGCTTGTTCCAGTGATTGATTGTTCTCAAACAAGCTCTAGCTGCACAGTGACTTTATAGTACGTACCTGCACCTTCAGTGGTGACTGATAGTCAGATCAGTCTGACTTCAGTGGATACTGGAGTGGGAGAGAGAGCAAGAGTTCCCTTGTGCTGCTCTGGTGGTGGCAGGAGGCTGGGTCAGACAGCTGTGGGCAGCGTTATCTGAAACTGCTGACACACAGGTGCTGGGAGGGCTGGTGTCAGTGCCCTCAGAACTCTTCTCCTAAAGTTTTCTCATTTTAGGCAACAAAACCACAGCCCATGAGTTACAGTAGTTTTAAAAAAAAAACTTCTGCTGTTCTATGCTTTAATTTTATGTGCAGTTTCATTGTATTTGTTTTTATTAGCAATATAGTATATAAAGAAACAGATTCAGCATTGAACATCACCTTGGTTTTGCAGTAAAAAGGGTTTATTATACTTGCTTCCAGATAGGTATTTTTTTCTTTAAAGATCATAGAATCATAGAACAGTTTGGATTGGAAGGGACCTTTAAAGGTCCTCTAGTTCAAACCCCCTGCGATGAGCAGGCATATCTGCAACTGAATTGTCCAATTTGATGTTGAATTGTTCCAGGGATAGGGCATCTACTGTTTCTATGGGCAATCTGTGCCAGTGTTTCACTACCCTTATCATAAAAAATTTCCTTTTACCTAGTCTGATACTAAGATATAAAGGTTTCTATTATTTTTACAACTGTTACAGAAATTGCTTTAATGAAAGAATAACAGGTTGCTGAAAACTTGTATTCACTCATTTTACCAGTACACTTAAAATTGTAGAAGGTTTTGTCAGGAATTTTGAGCATCTTTGTTTAACTGAGTTGCTGAAAGTGTAGTATTTTGTTTCTGCAGAATAAAACTCGTGTATACCTTTGCTTGGGATTGTTTTGCAATCTGATACTTCTATGTGGCAGCCATTGTCCTTGCCCCTGTAGTGTAGTGTCTTGAGTTTCTTGCTGCTTTTTATTACACAGTCAGTTGCTTATTACAGATTCTCTTTATATATGATTAAAGTCATGCATTTGGATTTTTTTTAAAGGTAGTAGGGGTAACTTAGTGGTAGATAGTAATAATCCTCTGTTTGGAAAAATACAGGAAATTATCTGAGTATCTTGTTTGAGTGTGTGTGTGTATATGTGTGTGTACACATAAAATTTACCAGTAAATTCAACAGTATAGACTTGTTTTAGGAAGCTCTTGAAGTAAGTGTGTCAAATGAGACACAATTTACTTTTGTGTTTTAAAGTCAACATGTTGTTTCAGTTGTGCAGTTAATAGTAGGTCATTAGTTCCAAGAACTGTGCCAACTGTAATGCTGGGAGAATAAAACATGAAAATCGCTGTTGATTTTTTGCTTCTAGGCACTTGAATATTTTATATTTGCTGACATTCTCTTTCTTTTGTGTAGGTATGCATATATATATGCATATATATGCATATATATTACGGCAAATATTAATGATGCTTTATTTCTCATTTGTCTTTGTGACTTTT
This sequence comes from Gymnorhina tibicen, assembly GCA_013399875.1. Lineage (NCBI taxonomy): Eukaryota > Metazoa > Chordata > Aves > Passeriformes > Artamidae > Gymnorhina > Gymnorhina tibicen. The sequence goes on along the minus strand of VXAZ01002124.1, from coordinate 486,409 downwards.
TTTTAACTCTGTGATGCAATAGTACAATTGTTTTCAAGCAAAACCCCTTACCAACAGCATAGTGGGTGCTGTAGGTGGAATAGTGATATTTTCTATAGCTTGTTTAGTGAGCTCTATTTCAACTTACCAAAAACTAAAACTCCTCTATTGTAAATCACTTGATATGGACAGGATTGTTGTTGTTGAAAGAAACTGGCAAAACTAATAGGTGGGTTAATTTCTTAGTCTCTTGATAAGATGTCACTTCAGCAAAAGCTGATTTATTACTACCTCAAGACATCCAGCTACATGGCTTTATGATCAGTTCTATTACTTTATCTAATAAATTATGGAGGGATGAAGTTGAAATCTTTGTGAGTTCCCAGCACTTGCTTCAGTGAATTAACATAAGTGATTTTTCAGTATAGGAAGGCAGAACGTAAGCATGTATTTAAAACTGAACATATGTTGGAATGCTTTCACAATGCTTTCCCTTTTTAGGTCTTGTTTTTTTGCTTATTACCACTTTTTTCTTTTTCTTTTTTTTTCCTTTGAGTGTTGTTAATCTACTGAATTATCACAAGAACTGACGTTTTCCTATCCAAATGGGTGCTGTTCAAAACAAGGTGCAGGGAAGTAAAAAAAAAAAAGGCTAGCTGAGACCCCCACAAGCCGAGAACTCCTAACATGCTTGCTTTAGTGTTCTCTCTTGTCCATATGGTAGGATGGAAAATGTGTTTAATGTCTGGTAATTAAGGAAGTCAAATGGAAAAAAAAGTAAATCTAAAGGTACTTGTTACATACTTAGTGTTTGCTAAACAAAGCAGCAAAGCTGTCATTCATCATTTTAAGATTAATTGCAAGTTGATGCAGTAATAATTTTGTTTCTACACAAAGCTTTAAATCACTGTCATAATTAAAACAGGGCTGAATTTGGACAACAGATTTATGTTAGTACCTTATTAAAATTAGTTTTAATTAATCATAAGAATTTAATATATGTTGAGTCTATTATCTACTTTTTTCTCTATCTAAAAAAATGCTATCATATAATTCATGCCATAAATTTTAGTCTAATCAGGAATAACCTTTGGATTCTTCAAGAAAATTTGTGTTTCTGCTGTGCTGCTAATGCTTGGTAACTTTGGAGAAGAAAACATTTGGAAAGATGCCAGTTCTACAGAGAAATTATTTTTATTATGTAGCAAGGAAAGTGCAAAACAAAACGTGTCACAAGGCAATTGGAGAAGTTTCATTATAAAAGAATAAAGCTCAACACAAAGTAACCATGGAGCACTGACCATCTACTACCATGTTTGGTTTGTCGTTGTCAAACTGATGTAAACTGTTCATGTTGAGAACAGACTTGTTTATAATGATCATGGAATCAGCAAATTGACATAAAAATTGGAGTCAGGAAAAGAAAGTAGTTTTACCCAGTTTCTGCTCTCCCCACTCCCCACTTAACATTTTTGCCATGTTTTGACTGTACCACATGGAGTATTCCAGTTGCAAGGATGTAATCAATAGCTCTTTGGAGTACTAATGTGAAAACAAATACTTGGAAATCTTAGTCCCTTTTTTTTCTTTAAGGACCACTACACCAGGAGAGACTAAACTTCTGGCTTCTGAAGTCTATGACATCCTTCAGTCTTCCAACATGTCAGACACGGACAATGTGAATGAGATGAATTACCGTCGGCGGAAAGCTCAGTTCTTCCTCGGCAGCACAAATAAGCGTGCCAAGACAGTGGTTTTGCATATCGATGGCCTTGATGATTCGGTAAGGAAACCTTCAGAGTGTGTGTAAATAAGGCATGCTGTAATGAGGTGTATTTTAACCACAGAAACCCAGTCAAGCTACTTGTGTGACATCATCAGTTGTCAGCCATTTCTGTGAATTGTATTTTGAATCATGAGGTATGTATAAAATCTTGCATAAATTGAGCTTACTTAGAATACCTAAAGAAGATGTTTTAAGGCAGTTTGCTTGATGGTTTTTTAATTACTCTAAAAAACTATTCTGTTTCCACCTCTCCTAATTTTCTTTCCTTTTTCAAAAAAGAATAGAATAAACAAGGTGCCTTCAGCATTTTTCACTGAAGGGTATCTTGTGGTTGTAAGTGTGTTTATCTAAGAAAAGTTTCCTTTTAGTTATGAGAGATTTAAGACACTAGGGATTTTTTTTATTATTCTTAATTTAGAAATGCTGTATTTTCTTTGAGTTGGTTTTTCTGCATCTTATTATTGTCTGTGAGATCTTTTCTACTGTAGTGACCAGAATGGCATTTGAATTAATGAGGTCTCACTGAGTCTTTATGTACTGTCAGAATAACTTCTACAGATTTATCTACCATACCCCTGTAGATAACACCCCAGGGCCATGTTTGCCTTTTTACGGCTGCCAAACAGCATGTAGGCTGTTTAAGCATATTATCCACAAGTGCCCTCCGGACTCTGTATCTTTCAGTTTTGTACCCATTTTAAATGATCAAACCTGATCCTTTGCTTTGTTGCTTTACATTCTGCCAAGTAAGCATGTCCACGGGCCCGGTTTACCAACAGCATACCCACTGTTCTGTTTTCATAAGACCATAGTTAATTCCTTTAGAAATAACATGCTGCTCTAGCTCACTTTATACAAATATTTTTTACAGTTTTGTCCTTCCAGCACTTGCTCTATCTAGAAAGGCAGTGCTTTGTCAACACCACTGGCTTTTCTACTCTCTGAAATTTTTTAAATTCAGTCCAATAGGTTGTTGTTTTTAAGCTTGCAGTTGATGTGTTTGTTCACAGGTATCTCCAAGCAAGAAATTTCATCCACTTCTACTTTGTGAGTTTAGATATTTTGCTTGTAGTCCAGTTCTGTCTTAAAAGCGTGTCTTTGTTTTCTTCAACTCCACAAATATTGCTAAATTCCATTTGTTTTCTCTCTACAATGCTGAGGTAAAGGTATTGTGAAAAAGCATAGAGTATTTAGGTATTCATCTCTAGAGAGCAAAACTGCAGGTAGATCACAGCAGCATGTTTTCCTAGCTTGTTGTTAAAGGAAAATCTGGCTGTGCAGAGACTGAGATAGCTGGTGTACATAGCTCTGTATTTCATCAGATGATAAAAGAAATGTTAGCGATACTGGGGGTGCTCACCAGAAGTTAAACATCCCTGTAATGCCATTTTAAATATTATCATAAGTTGGGACTGGGAGGGTGATAAAGCTTGTGAGCAACAAAAGCCATTTAGTTTAATTCAATAGTTTATTCCTGACTTAAGTAAGAGAGAATATTAGGTTGCATGTATGAGTTTGAAAAGGCATAGAGTGTAAACATAGAGCTTTAGACATGGTGTTCTCAGTGATTTTCATTTGTAAATGGAAGCTGCTGTTAGGAATGGTTGCAGAGTCTACAAATGCTTGTGGATTTCAAAACCTCAAATAGTAGATATTGATTCTTTTAGGAAGAGAGAGGAAAGGTCATTTGTTGTTTAATGTGGGGTCAGGTGTCTTAATTTTAAGATCTAATTACCAAATTTGGTGATAAAGGTAAAAAACAAGGCAGTAATTCAGGAGTTTGTGGCATGCCCCTCACCCAGTTTTCTAGTCTGTACATTTTAGTAGTATTTGTGAGGGGTATGGTAATCAGGGTTTGGTGTGCAAGGAAATTAACCTAAATTTTGCCTGTGCCCGTGCTTCAGGAGTACCATGCAGAAAGATGTTTAGTTGTATATTGCTGGGGTTTGTGGCTACCTGCCAGTCAAATGTCTTTCGCAAAGTATGCCTGTGCAACAAAGCTGGGGGCTGCCAAGCTGCCAGCTTTTAAAGGAGTTTGCGTGGACCTTAGTAAGTTTTGTCTTTTAAGAAATGATTCACCACTTATCTGATCACTGAAAGCCTCATTTTGAATTAAACTGAGGTATTTGTGATTCACCTGGGATCTTAAGAGTAAAAAGCCAAATTCTGTCACAGAATTGCTGTACACCCGTGTATAAATTTATTTCTCTAGGCTAAGAAGCTATGAATGTGTTGCTTCCTGTGTCCAGAAGTAGGTTTCAGCTTTCACTTGTGTAAGGCAGCCTATCATCTTTGGATCAAATATTTCCTTTGTATAGTAAAAGTAGCCTATCTGACAAAGTTATTTTTTGTAAAATGCAAAAATGTTAACGATTTCAATACATAAACTTAGACAAATGAATTGTTTCAATATATATGCTAAACTGCTAAAAAAAAACCCCAAACTGCTTCAGCTGGTTCTTCCAGAGATTAAAAGAATTGAATTTGCTTGTTGTCCATACAGTAAATACTGACCAGTGATTATTTGGTAACTAATGTAAATATGCTTTGAAATAAATAATTATTTAAAACCTTGCAGGAAAAAAAGTTAAGTATATCATTATTTTAAACCTGTGTAAAGTCTGTCAATTTATTTCTGATACAGTCTATCTTTTTTTTATCACCTTCTGAGCTGGCAGAAGTATGCTTTAATTCTTTTTGTTACAATCATCTTGTGCAAATATTAAAAGGAAAAAAAATAGAACATTCTAAGGTAATGTAGCAGATGCAACTAGTACAGGTCAATGTAATGTTACAGCACAGTAGGTGATGTCACTTGCTTTAAACATAACATTCTGTGGGTTATCAACCAAATAGTTTCCCTTTAAAATAAGAATTAAGCGTATGCTGTGCCATGATGTCTGTGAGCTGCCACAGATGAAGCAGCTGAAAGATACAACAGCTGCTTTGATGCATTCAGTCAGTATGGAGCCAAGGTGTCTGATAAATAGCAACTTAAACACTAACTACTCATCAATGAGCACTTCAGTCAATCAGAACTTAACCAGAGGGGACTGTTTAGCTGATCACACGGAGAAAAACATTCTTTGCTTTTCAGCACTTTTCTCTAATTATTTACAGTTGATTCCATCCTTCTTTGACTTCTAAAGTGTAAGCAAAAATTTTTTTTGTGGCAAGAGAGTTTAATATTTATGCACTAAAATGTAAGTCTTAGTTTTTCTGTTACTCAACCACACTTTTGTAACCTTGTACTTTGAGACATCCAGGAACACCTTAACAATTAATTATGAGCATTTTCACATGGTATGTTTTTTAGTTGTGGGACTTTTGTTTGTTTTTCAGTCTCGAAGGAATCTCTGTGAAGAAGCCTTGTTGAAAATTAAAGGTGTTATTAGTTTTACCTTTCAAATGGCTGTTCAAAGGTGCGTGGTGCGAATTCGCTCAGATTTAAAAGCAGAGGTAAGTGCTTGGTAACCCTCTGGATCCTCACATTATTGCATTCTGTTGCACTGAGCCCTTGCTTTTTTTCTGTGTACTTGTAGGCGCTGGCAACGGCAATAGCATCAACCAAAGTTATGAAGGCACAGCAAGTTGTGAAAAGTGAAAGTGGTGAGGAGGTAGGATCTTTATCTTTCTAAATACCAGTTGTTACAGCTCAGCTGTATCTTTAATATCAGCACCTCTGTGCCCATAACATCTGATTGTAGGCAAAATATTTTAAGCTTGAGTGCTACACATCCAGTAAAGGGGAATCAGGGCTATCCTGTGTCAGGATGTGAATCCGTACAACAGTTATACAGAAGTTATTGTTCAGAAGAAGGACAAAAGTACTGTAATTGATTAGCTCCATAATGATATGAGAAGGGTCACAATGAACATGGTGGGTTTTCTTGGTTGGAGTTGCTGATGTGCTTTTGTTTCACAACTACACTAAAAGGTAGTCTGTATTTATTTGATACTTTCTCTTCCCTGTTAAGCCAGAGCTTTTCTTGGGTATCTTCTAAGCATAGTAGGCTCCATTTACGTTCTTGCTCAATAGGGTGATGGGAGGAGTCTTACAATGTACATGCCTGTCACCCTGAACATGTATATATTATAACTTCGATTCATTCTTTTAAGTTACAGCATTTGACACAATTTTAATCTGTTGTATTTTACCAGATGCTAGTTCCGTTCCAAGATACTCCAGTGGAAGTAGAGCAGAACACAGACCTACCTGAGTATTTGCCAGAAGACGAGAGCCCTACTAAGGAACAGGACAAAGCAGTGTCTCGTGTTGGGTCACACCCAGAAGGTGCAGCAAGCTGGCTCAGCACAGCAGCAAACTTTCTATCAAGATCTTTCTACTGGTGACTTGTGTTTGGTGTTAAAAGACTGTGTGAATGAACCAACAAGGGGGCCAGTTTTCCATTGGTGTGGTGAACTGCCAAGTGCAATTTGCAATAAATCATCACGAAAATTTTAGATTAAGCAAATGTATGCTGCATTTTACATTTTATTGGACATTTAGCCTGATAGGGCAGGGGTCAAAGGACAGAGGCCTCCAATCAAATTGTTCCTTCATTAGTTTTTCATGTAGATTTTACTGCTTCACTTTTTAAAAATGGGTCCACTGTTATATACCAAATGTTTATGCTATACGTATAGAGCTTTAAGTTAAGTTTGACTTCACGTGAAACACATGGTAAGGAGAATCCATTCAACTCAAGTCTCAGGGCCTCTGTGAAAGAAAATTCTTAATAGCTCCAGTTGTACATTAAATGAAATGCCCTTTTCATTTCTACATCCCTTTGAACTAACATCATTTTGTTCAATTTTTTAGATTTTGACTCCAGAGAAAAATACAGTCTGCCTCTTTTTTTTGCCTTTGTTTTTGCCAGCTGTGTTCACAGCATGAACACAAGGATCCCCTTTTGCTGTTAAACTAGAATCACTACAGACTTGAAATGTGTAACCCTTTTATGTATATTGATTTTTTTCCCAGCCTGCCCTTAACCATTGGAGTGCTTAAGATAAGAAAAAAGGGACTGAATAAACACAAATATGTATACATACATTGTACAGTAAATAAACTAGAACATATTTGTAATGATGGGTGTGACTGACTGATATATATCTATATATATATACACACACATATATATATATATATAACTAATAAATACCACTGACTGCTGTTTAGGCTAGCTGGGAAGACTAGCAGAAAAAGCTGTGGTCTAATGTAGAGATGACCCATTGCAGCTCTGCCTGCAGAAAATAGAGGAATGTAGACTATATTTGATTAAGAAATGGTGTTTATTGTTAGGAAGTATTTAATGGTAACTAAAACTTTAAACTTGAAGTATAAAGCAGGACAGAATGCCTCTTTTGCCACAGTGCCACACTCGTAAATTTTGACTTTTAACTCTTTTTTTTGTTTGTTTTCCCCTAACAGTTCTGATACGTAATTACTGTTTCCTCCTAATGTCTTTCATTAGACTCCCATGAAAGTACATCAGCTTAGCTTAAAAACATATGCAAACAATTGGCTTTGCCCTGTAACTTACAGACGGTATAAGTTTAAAGATGTCTTAATAATTCCTGTGAGCAGAAGTGATAATAAAAGCCGAACTTCTGTAGGTACAGAATAACATATATCTGAGCTGTTAGTAAACACTGTGTGTGAGAGGATTCAATACACGGTGCTTGAAAACTGCAGTGCCCCTGCTTTGTTGCACCAGACAAATACAGCTGAGAACTTTGAAACGTGTTATAAACGTCGTTATACAGTGCTTTTTTGTGGTAATGTATTTGCTATAATATGAATCATATTTACCACTTGGAGACTTAGAAAGGAAATTTAATGCATCAGAGTTATTCTCCTGTGCCTATGCACAAGGAATAAATAAAAAAACCCACAGGCTGTCATAGTACTACAGAAATGCTAAGGATATGATAATGTAAAATAATAATAATAATAATAATGCAGGTCAGAGTTCACCCACCCAGGTTAATTGTCATTCTAGTAAAAAAAAAAAACAAAATCTTGTTGGCAGACTAGATGTCTCATGTTTTTTAATATATCTAGTTTATTTTTGATTCAGGTTTACACGCACAGATTGAAAATACAGGCTTTTCAGGGCATGTATTGCTTTAAATATGTAATACTACTCATATTGCTGTCTAGAATGTTACAGTACCAAATGTGTTTGAAAAGTCCTCTGTTCTATAGCCATGAATGCAGAGTTTTGTTTTTCTGCATTAACATCTGTTTGCATTTGCATTACTGCACATCTATTTACTAAAAGACTACACCCTTTGGATATTAATGGTTCAATACCAGTAGGTATTACAGTTTGTTTGTGCATTCAGTCTGTAGGTGTGCTTTTATGACAGTATTGCAGCTCTTGTAGAACAGTTTAAGGCATCTGTAAAAGTTTTTGAAATACACTGTAAAATAATAAAGGATAATATAACTAAACAAAACATGACTGGTGCCTTTTTAAATGTCTAAAGAAAACCTGGTACCTTCTTAAATGTTCTGACATTCTTTTAAGCTGTTTGTGGTTTTAGAAGTGTATTTATTTATCTTTTAATTTAACAGAGAGGAATGCAGATGTCCAATCTGAGTCCTTTGCTGTATATCACAGCAGGGCTTTTGTATTTGTGTAGAACATGCTTACATTTCAAACAAAATTTTTGTAAAAAGCGGGTAAGCAGAAGATACTTGATGTTATCTCAAATTCGTTCTTAGGGGGGTTTTTTGGACATTAGCTTTTTTTTTTAATAACTGATGCTATGTAGGTCATATTTCATTAGGGAAATTAAGAAGAATCAACACTTCTGGAGAAATTTCTTAGAGAAACTGGGGGTGGGAGGTAATTCATAGCACAGAGTCATTAATTTTATGCTTGTGCTTTTTCAGAGGTCAGATGAGGAATAAGAAAACCCTTTTGCTCTGACCTAAGGATATGGCAAAAAAAAATTGCTACGAAATTAGAGCCTTCTAAAAAGAAGCTAAACTGGGAGACAAGGCACTGGTATTGCATTGCAAAGTTGCAAAGTACTCAGTTGCCAAGGCAGTCACCGCTTACATCATGGTGGAAGCTCCTGAATTGTCCTAGGGTTATGGCTGTGTACAGCATAATGGAATAATCACTACCATGTTTCCTCATAATAAGAGTAAATGCTGATGGGATAGGTAGAGGCAAAATTGAGGCTCATAGCTGTGCCTCTGTGAGCAGCTGTCAAAGCACTGTAAGCATTCTGCAGTACAGTGAAATACATAATACTCTGGCTTTCCCACTCCACATCACCTATGGCTTATTCTGTACAAAAATAGCTGATGTGGCTGAGTTTTGCCACAGGCTGTGTAAGCTGGTGAGGGGAGTACTGTGCAGGGCTAATTTGGAAGAAAACATTGAATACCTAGGCAGATGCAAACTGGCAGGTGTGAAGTACTCCTGTAACTGCCTGCAACGCAAAATAAAATGTGGGTGCGTCTTTTTGCCTGTGACAACGTTCTAGCTGTCAACTAGCAGAGTTTAAAAACACACCTAATAAAAATTAGCAGCACCAGTCCTTGCCGTATTCCTTTGGCAGAAGGCTGGATCATATAGTCTTTCCTATTTCTTTGTACCTAATTATTCAGAGTTCCTAAAACGTTAACAACCCTGTCTGTTAAAATTAAGAGTTGAAAACAGATAGAGATGAGAATAACCTCTCAAGCCATCTCTGATGCTGATTGTAATTCTTCAGGAAAAGTTGAAAGCACATGATTTGGCAAAAGGGAGCGAGTGGAGGGGTCACTGAAGACTTCTTCAGTGAGGTACAGCATCTAATTAGCCCCAGGGGTGACTGCCTGTTGAGATTCCTGCTCTAAAGCTTAGTATGAAGCTGTTAGAAAAAGAAATTGTCCTATTTGTAGTTTACACAGGGCAGGCAATGGTCTTTGTTTAGTCTTCATTGCAGGTTTTGAATAGGGTTGAAAAAAGCTGATGTAAATTTGCAATACTTTGCATGTATATAGATTAACACATGGGGAGCAAGGTCTACCTCTGTAAGCTGATGCATGTGCTACATCAGAATTACATTATTTTAAAGTTTCTTCATGTTACTGTTCATTTATGTGCATGTTGCTCTATCCTGTTAGTGACTGCAAGAGTTAGGCTTCCTCTGTGGAATAAATTAAGATCCCTTAAAGCAGTTAAAGTCTCAAGATACAAACACATCTCAGAGGAGATGCACACTGTTAACAGATTTTTGTGCCAGTTGTCATGGTAGAAGTTGTTTATTATGTTAGGATCTGAAGGCTGCTATCTGGATCAAGTTCCCAGCAGCTCTCTCTCTTTGTGGCTACCAAGCTACAGAACTTGGTAGCTAAATAATTTCTGCAGTGTTTAATACTTGCCCAGTGACTACAGTTCAGGTTGATTAGCCAGCGCTGCTTGTGCTAGTCTGACCACTGTTTCCAAGGAGCTGAGTAAAATCACAAGCGGAACCAAACTTCTTATGTCAAAAGCACTTCTGTGCCAGCAGTGCATGGCAATATGTCTGACTGGCATAACAAAGGTCTTTTAAGTAGCAGATACAAAAATCTGAATACCACAAACCCACCATATGACAGGATTGTTGCTTTCATTTCTTATCGGAGCACCGAGTTAAGTTTAAATGCTGAAAGTAAGGGGGTACTGTTTGAAGTAATATTTTGCTGTTTCAGATCTCTTTTTGAGGTCCTTCAGGGACGTGGCATGCTAACCCACCGGTGCAGGGAATTGCTGTATCAGCTTCTCCATGGGAACTGCCCCTCCGGATGTTTCCTGGTGAAAGGGGAGGGCGAGATCCCACATGAGCCCATGGCGAGCTAGCAGGGAGCAGCTGGCACACTGTTCACACCTAAGATCCCACAGACACGTGAACATACGTAACACAAGGCCTTTAAAAAAGGGTTTTTCTACTGGCCTCATTTTACAGACTGCATAACTGAGTCTGTTTACCTGAATTGCTCAGGAATCCTGGGAAGTGCAAAATTTTGTGAGCTGTCTCTGATTCTTAGTTCATGCTTCACTTCATAAATAAAGTGAAATGCTTTCCATTTTAAGAGGACCTTTGCACTGTCAACTTCTCTGGGCTGGAGTAGGAAAGTCAAACCTGTCACAAGAAGCTTTCCTTACTGAGTTATACATTGACTGCATCACCATGTTGAAAGGCATGGTCAAAAGCCAATTTTCATCTCAAAATAGTCCTTACTGATTTGTTGAATTTCTAGGTAGCAAAGAACTTTTGGTAACAAATACCCTCTTGAATTGTTTAAAAAAAAAAAAAATCAGCTGTCTTTGCATATGTTATATTTCAAAAGCTTTGCACAACATGATCTATTTCAGCAGTGCTGCCTGCATAAGGTGCCCAAGGCATCTGCTGCCTTCACCGGAGTTAAACACCATCCTGACCATGGTATTTGTGCTCTTTCCAGCAATTAATGTTATTAGTGGGTTTTGATCTTTCACATTTCTCTAAGGAGGTGTTGTCCCCTTTCTAGACTTCCAATATACACAACAGTTCATATCTTATATAAATGTGGTGTTTCTTTTTAATTACTTGTCAAGGTTTTGGTTAAACTCCTTTCCTGCCCCTGTGTATAGCACAGGTGGAAAGTGATAGCACACCAACATGTCCCTTTTGTGGTGACTTTTGTGACCTTTTGGCCATGCTTCCTTCATTGGGCATGTATCCATGGTGCATTGTTTTGTATTTAACTTTAAGGGGTAGGTAAACAATCCAGCACAGGCAGTCCTGATTTTGGGAAGGCTGGGAGGGAGTGGAAGGAAGCTGGAAGGCAATTCACAAAGAAAGAGACTTTCCATCAACAAAAGGTTGCTCCTCCTGGCCAGAGGAACAGCACTAATTCAGCATTACATGAGACTGTCCGAAGGTGAGGATTTAATTTGCATTACTGCAAGGGTTTTTTTTTTTTAATAAAAACTTAAACTGCCGCAATAGATTTTTGATTGTAAATCCCTGTATTATTCATATGGAAGTCCCACATTCAATATTGACAATGCCATTCAGGTTCATAATCTGGGTATAAAACTAGAAGCTTATACGTTGTCCTTGGGTTTCATGGCTTTACCTCCTTTGCTACAACAAATATGTGCTGTAATGTTTTAGCAAATAACCATTATTGTTTATACACTGTAATTCAGTGGAATGTAGCTAATGGCATATTTTAAGGAGTCTATTTCTTTGCATATAAAATACCTGTAAAGCTTACTGAAAGTGAAGAGTGGCTACTACTTAGCTCTCAATTGTTGCCTACATTACTGAAACAATGAAGATATATCACCCACTATAATAGGGAAATAGCAGCCATTTAACATAGGTGAGCATTAACTCTGTCATTTAGGCTGCTGAAGCAATCTTATTGTTATAGTCAATGTAGCTGGTTTTGTTTCTCCATATGTGTAGATGTTCTGGTGTATAAAATGCATTGCTGTTTGTAACAGTAAATTACATGTGCTCGAAGGATACTCCTGCTGTTTAAATGAAGTTATATCTGAACCTTTCAACAGACTAAGCAAATATAAAATAAATAATGACTGGTTTTTGAAACCTTTTTTACTGTTATAGCTTCAACAATGAAAATTCTCTGTGCCATTCTGCAAAATTTTGTTCTAAGGAAAAAAAGTAAATAGTTTTTCTGTAGATAAGCTTTCACTATGAAAACAGCTTCTTGAAACGTAATTTCACAGTGCATATTCTCAAATACGTGTGTGTTACCCTCTTCGAAGCTAGGAAACTGTAAATGAAACCTGGCTAATTCTTCACCTGGGATGTCTCAGAAGTCATGCCCTCTCTAATATTATGTTCGTAGTTCATATTTGTGTGACTGGCTAAAGAAGTTAAGAATGTCATATTGTGCTGTTTTTCTTCAGCCTCACACACACACCACCCCCAGTGTAATGAACCTGGTGCAGGTAAAGCTAAATAGCCTGTTGCAATTCAGTAAATCAAGGGTCTATAACTTATGCAAAGGAAATGGTAGTTATTTGGGTAAGGCACCAAAGATAGCTTTAGAATTTTTAAAAATTGTAATGTGTCTAAAATTTTAAAAAATGCTTTTTTGAGACACTGTTCATAATATACAAGGTAATACATAGGGAAGCATGATGCAGACCTTTTTGTAGAATGGATGGACATCTGCTTAACTACAGTGAGAGCTACACCCGACTATTATTTGTGAAGACCCTGAGTGTGTAAAAGTTTCCTGCATTATTTAAATTAATTGAGTAGGAAGAAGAGAAGGGAAAAAACCTAATGCCACAGAATGAAGTGAAAACTTGAATGTAGCCCAGCCCTCCCTGGTCCTTTTCTGTCCCTTGTCCCAACACCATCACCACCAGACTGCAGCAGGGTCTGTAAACAGAGATGTAGGGAGGAGCAGACCCTTTGCTCGTGTGAGACTGGCACTAAGTGGAAAGAGTTGTCGTTCCCAGTAGCTCTGCGGTACTTCAGTATTCCAGTAATTGTAGCTCATAAAGACCCAAATTCTGAATATGAGCTTCTGTCTTTAGAAACCCCTCTTTGACCAGCCAAAACATTAGTGCTCTAGGACCAGTGTTTCTTCTGCAAGGTCAGTGTTATGCTATTTTGGCTAAACAACAGTGCAGTTGTCTGTGTGTCTGGCTTGTTGGACAGTCAGCTACCATCGGGGGAGAGAGAGAGGTCTTTATATCAATTCTCCTTTTGGAGAGCTGTAAAGATACTGAAGTCTAGCCTTCACCTATGTGCTGTGTGCCCACCTCTAAAGAGATGTGTACTTAAATGCCATTCCTTCCTTCAGGATAGGAACACCCAAACCCAAAATGCCTCACTGAATCCTGAGCCGGCTCTCTGCTGCTGAGTGACGGGTTTAGGATCATCTAAATGGATGATAACAGGTACCCAGCAAAATTCCAATATCTGGTCCCAGTGACTACAGCCCATCTCAAGTACCCACCTACTCCTAGACTGAAACGGCAGCTGGCATCAGATACTCAACCAATCCAATTTACTTTCAATCACACCATTACTACAACCTCCCTCCTCCATCTGTGTAAACATATGTCTTTGTTAAACACCACCATTTGTACAGGATAAAAATTGTCAATGCTGACAAAAATGCCCCCACATAATGCTGTTGTGATTGCAATGTTGTCCTTAAGCTGATTTTAAAGAAGTCTGTGAGCTGATCAACATCTTCCCCTGCTATTAGCAGGAAACTTTCTTTGATAGGAATAAATAATGTAAAAATGTTTTTATTTCATCCATGGGAAATATGGTCTCACTTTTCTAAGACAAAGCTCTTATAAGCCACTTATTAATTACCATAGCAGTTTACAGCGCCACAGTAATACCCCAAAGCAATGGCTGTTCCATGAACAGTCTTTTCTAATAATAGTGTCTTGGCAGGAACATATTTCCTTCATACTTTTCTGAGGCTGGCCCTTAAATCTGGAAGGTAAAAGTTACAAATCTGAAGAAAGTTGCTGGTGATTGCTCCTTGCACCAGCTTTTAAGAAATGACCAGTACTGGCCTCCATAAAGGAGTTTTCCCTTTTTCCTATACTAGAATGCAGTACAACTTGGACTGTCCTACAACATAACTGAATTCCAGCATAACCAAGGGCCTCCACTCTCTAAACCCGAGAATTATAAAATAATATAAAGTGGATGAAGGTATCTGGTTACACAAAGAAAGTTGCTGTGTGACATCAAAAGGCAAAACTAAGAATCAAATCTGTCCCCTGCCAAGGGGAGAGCTGTTCAGCAAACTGGACACCCAAAAAAAAGGTGCAGTGCTTCCTGCTGGGCCATCCTGCAAAGTGCTGGCTTGATTAGCATGAAACAGGGAAATTGGTTTGGGTTCTGTGACCTGAGCTTCTTGCTCTTCAGGACCTTGACTCCAAACACTTAAAATTAACAGTTCCCTTCATAGAAAAAAATAAATCCAAGGATGTTTGGACTTCCAGTCTTGGTGCAGCATCTATCAGCACAGAGTGTGAGATCCTTAAGCAAGTAAGTATTTCTCTTTTGTACAAACCTGCTTCTTTTAGCTCACACTTTGTTCCTTGCTTTTGCTCTTATTACAGTACTCTTGTTGTCATCATTGCAGTCTTTCATCCATTCAGTCCTTATAATACTAAATAAGGAAATGTAGTTCCCACAAGAAACTGGACTTAAATTCCCTCAGGATCCAAACCCAATAATTTTGTTTCTTGATTGTTTTCTCCTGCTGTTTGGGTATGCTAGAATGCAGTTCCAAGCTTTTTTCCCACCGTTTCTGCAGCTGTGAGGATTAGGCATGCTTGTTTTTTAATGAAAATTGAGACTTTGTAGAATTGCTTTCTTTACAAATTAGGGTTTTGCATCAAAAAAACAAAACAAACCAGAAAGTTAAAGCAGTTCTCCATCCTTCTTACTCTGCTAATTTCTCACTGGCCTCAGCTTCATTCTGCTGTTTCATGCAACCTTTTCCTGTTTGCCTGGCTTGGTGGTTTTGAAGCATTCAGAGTCTTCTGGATTGTTTGTGTTTTGCTTTACTTTCTTTTGCCTACTTTGCTTGCCATAACTCTGCATCTCACTTTTCAGCCGGGCAAAGCAGGATAACAGGGCAGAGAGTTTCTGCTCCTTTGCGATTTGGTAAAGTGAAGTATTTGAACCAAGTCAGAGACTTGACTGAGCAGCACTGGATGTAAGGGCCAAGATACGAGGGGGTTATTAGTAAATCTCACCCCACACATACTATGAAATCACAGAAATTGTCTCTGAGATGTCAAGATTTTGAAGAGAAGCTGTATCACCTCCCCTCCTGGATGATTCTTGTATAAATGAAAATGTGGGATACCAGGAAACTCCTTTATTCTCCATTTGAAAGTATTGGTCTCTCCTCCTGCCAGGGGCCTGGGTGGCTGCTAGTGCAACCCGCTAGTGCTGGCAGGAAGGACTCCTGCACTTCTACTACCACCAGTTCAGGAATTCTTGGTGGTTGCTGGTCTGGCCTTATTCCCCAAGCTGCTACTTAGTGATTGATGGCTGTGTAAATGTTATGAAGGTTCTGAAGAGGCGCTTTTTAAGGGCAGTTCTGATGCAAAGGGAAAACTCTTCCCACCTCCTCCTCTGCCAGCCTCTGGACCCACAGTGCTGGCTTGGCTGATGCTCCATCTCCATCTCCTTGATCGTGCTAAACCTCCTGCATGAAGGGGCAGTGGGAAGGAGGGGCTGGCTGAGTCTCCACATAAACAGATGCTTGCAGCAACACCCAAACCTAACTCAGCCTTTGGAGCCCTAAAGTCCTAAAAGGACTGCATGGCTACGCTGGTCTCCTGCTGCATGAGAAGAGACTCCCGGAAGAAACTCCACTTGTATTGCATCTCAGGTGTTTGCACCCTTTTGGCTGCTGCTGCCTGTGCCCATTCCCATTACGGTTTACCTGGACCTGTGTCAAACACCAGAGTTGTATCCTGGGCCTCGGCAATGCCACTGAGAGCTGTTTCCCTTGGCTGGCTGTTGGTACTACCATCTCTGAGAAGATGTTCTGTCATCCTGTTGAAACACCTTCTGCACATTAAGCAAGAAGGAAAGCTAAGAAGTCACAGAATCACAGGTTGGAAAACACCTCTGAGATCACTGAGTCCAACCTGTGACTGAACACCACCATGTCAACTAGACCATGGCGAAGTGCCACGTCCAGTCTTTCCTTAAACACTTCCAGGGATGGTGACTCCACCACCTCCCTGGGCAGCCCATTCCAGTAGCTAATCACCCTTTCTGTGAAGAAATTCTTCCTAATATCTAACCAGAAGTTCCCCTAGTGCAGCTTAAGACTGTTGACCTCTCGTGTTCTTTAACTGCCTGTGAGAAGAGGCCGAACCCCACCTGGCTACAGCCTCCTCTCAGGGAGTTGTAGAGAGTGATAAGGTCACCCCCGAACCTCCTTTTCCAGGCTAAACACCCCGAGCTCCCTCAGCCGCTCCTCATCGGACTTGTGCTCCAGACCCTTCACCAGCTCCGTTTCCCTTCTCTGGACCCGCTCCAGCTCCCCCAGGTCCCTCCCGAGCTGCGGGTCCCCGTCACTCGCGCACCTGTTGCGGTGCTGCCGCGGTGCCGGGCGGTGTCGGGCGCGGCGGGTGCGCGGCGGGGCGGCAGCACTAGATGGCAGCATGGACGTGCCGATGGCCGGGAGGCGGCAGAGAACGAGGGAACGAGGGAACGAGGGAGGGAGGGAACGAGGGAGGGAAGGAGTGAGACAGGGAGCGAGAGATCGGGGAGCCCGCCGGGGGATGCTGGCACCGCAGCCCCCGGCGCCTTCCCGGCTGGGGTGCGAGGCTGTAGATATCTCCCCATCTTCGACTCTTTTTGGTTTTTGTTTCTTTTAAAATGCATTCTTACAATTCTCTGCCTAACTTTGCGTGGTTTTCATAGATGGAGCATTCCACTTTCTTTGTTCTCATATGGATCTCACGCTTACGTTTCTTCAATTTTTTATTTTGTTGGGTGGTTTTGTTTGTTTGTTTGTTTGTTTGTTTTTTAAGAAAAACTCCTGAAAGTGAGTTTTTGTCTCTAACTAAAGACCACTGTTTATTTTTTGCAATTAATTTATTCATAACTGCATATAAAGCTCTACAGACAATCTTAATGACCCATGAAATGGAATGGATAGTGGGCTTTTTATATCTGTGTGTAAATATCTGCAGATTTATGCTCTGTGTGCCACCTGCTTGAGTGACAGAAGTCCTGAGCTGATCTACCTGACAGCAGTGCAAGCACAGGATAACTTAATCCTAGTTTTATCCTGGATGTAACAGAGATCAGAATTCAGGCCAGGTTCTTTGCAAATAAATGCCCCCTTCTAGGTTATGCTTTGGTTCCAGAGCAAGCATTTGGTTCCATTCCTTTGGCTTCAATCTCCAGACCCACGTTTGAGCCAGGCCCCAGGTACTGCCCAGTAGTCTGTAGGTTTAGTTTGCATGAACAGTCACAGAGGCTGGTGGTCAGCTCTCAGAGCTGCCCAGCACATGGCTAAGGCTGCTGTAACAGGTTTTCGCCCAATGCCCCATCACTGCCCTCGCTTCTGGCTGACTTTAAGATACAGGAATGTGAGCAGTGCCTCTCTTCTTCATCTATTCTGGTGTTTCTCATGGTGATACATGTTGAAAGAACGTCCATCTAAATGAGGAATTAGTGAGAAGCACAAAAAGGTGTTTCCTGGAAGCGGCTAAGGTTTTGTCTCTGTGTGTTTATTTTTCTTTTGGACTGCACTGTGCCTCATTCAGCATTGGGAGCAGGGATGGCAGCCTAGCTCCTCCCTTCCTAGGGAGAGCTGATTCCCCGGCCAGGATGGTGCTGGCACCATGAGAGCCTCCTGGCTGCTGTGGCTGTGGGGTTTGTCCATGGTTGTTTGGAAGGTTGAGCGGGGCAAAGGAGAGGTCTGCAGCCTTTAGCTATGCTGGTATATTTAAAATTAGGCCCAGGTTAATACAGCCAAAATTTGAGCTTCAAGTTTCTTCTTTAGAAAGCAATGCCCTTCCACACTGTTTGGCTTAGCTTCTAAAAAATAGAGGAATTGACTGTGAAATTAGAGGAAACTTGTGCCACTGTTATTGAGACAATCAATACAGAAGAGGCACAAAAAGGCATTTTAATTTAGAACCTAGAAGATCTTTTTCACAATGCCCTGTATGCTCTTTATTCCAAAGGACAGCAAGCAGAAATAAGTGGTTTTTTCCTGTTGTAGGCCCTTTTTAAAATGGGTTACTGGAAGATCAGTTGACTTGGTGGATATGGATGCATGTACGTGTAGGAGAGAGAAATGCTGTGTGTATAACTTCAAAAAGCTCTTGTTGTTACCTGAATTTTTGTGAATAGACAACAGACTGTTTATAGACTTCCTCCTGCCACAAACAGTGCATATTCATTACCATACCCTATGTTATATATAGGTTAAATTTAATAAAATTGCTGCAGGTGTAAAGGCTCTGATAGTCTAGCAGTATGTAACACACAGGACACATGATCATGGTTATTTCCCTCATGGGACCTTTCCAACAGAAGTCAGCTTGGTCTGTGGCCACAGCTGCTGGCCAAGAAGACCTGCCCACAGAAATTTCAGGAATAGCTTTGTGCTATGGTCCTATCTTACCTTGTGTCAGGCCCTGGTTCTAAGTGCAACTGAAGATGTTTGTGTAAAGTCTACTGATGTTTGTGGCATAATTAAATTCCCTTCTCATGTCTCTAGGATACTTCGCTGAAAAGAGTCTGACATAGTAGAATGGACTGTTCAAAACCAGGAGTCCCATCACGGAAATAAAAAATAGGGATAGAATAATGCCATTTAAAAGTAGATGATGATACCAATATTCCATAGAGAGTGAAGGAATAAATGAAACTTGTGGGTGTTACTGACTATGCTACCAAATATTTTCATACCAATTAACATGTAGTGCCACCAGAGATGTTTTCTTCATAATATGAGACAGAAGTACAAATACTGACTCAGAGAATGATAGTGGGGAAATGAGCTTGTGCCACAGCAGATGTATAACAGGAGAGACGCACGTATAGCAGAGTGATTCAGAAACAAAAAGGCACAGTATTGCTTGTTAGGGAAATGACAGAATTTGAGGTTTCTGTTGTGGGGACAGAAAAGAGAACTTCTCCTGACAGTCAGTCAGAAATGAGAATTTGCTCTTGGCCTTTAGAAATGTTCCAAGTGGCAAGGACTCATGGTAAGCCTAGATGGTTGTGATCCTGTGACTTAGGCTGAGAGCAAAACTTGAGGGTTTTTTATCTTTTCATAGTAGGTCAAACACAGTTGTTACATGAAAACCTCCCAATTTACTATGGGGTATTTTGTCCAAAATGCGATTTGCAGTTTGAAGCTCAAGACATGGAAAGTCTCCCGTGACTTTTTCGCACAGGATGGACATAATCAAAAGGCAATTTGAGGGGTCTGAATTCAATTTGGCTTCAGTTGGACATGTTTCCAAGGTGCACTCATAGAGGGAAAAGTATGTTCATGTCAGCCTCTATGCTGTCCTCTTCACAGCGTACATTCAACAGTTCAGTGCACAAAGACTGTTAGTTCTTTGTTTTTGCCTGCTGCTCTCTTACCAGTAAGATGAAGAAGCAACAGTGGGAACTGGAAACAGGAACGAGCTATTGAGCAGAGGCATTTAGTGAATCCAGAAGCAAAATGAGCGTGCTTTCATTAATATTTTAGCAAAACTGGATTCTTTTCCCAATTAAAATAATGCTATAAAATACTACAGATCCAACATCTGCTGGATCTTCATTACTTTAAGTATTACAGTTAGATTTCATGGAATTTTAGCAGCAACACTTAAAACTGAAGTAAAGACGATGCTTTTTCTACAAATACCTTTGTGCAGTAGAAACTTGTGCCCATTTCCTGACGGTCTTTGTGATACTACTTTAGGATCAACTCCTATTGCTTCTTCTATCTCCAGGTAGAAAAGTTCTTTGTTGTGGGCAGTAATTTTTGGTTGGTGATCCCAGGGCTGTGTTCCCTGCTGTACCTGTGTGACTTAGAGAAGTCATCCAATGTTTCACCCTTCAGCTCTAACCTGGGCAAAAGAAGGCATCAGGTTTTCCCCCTGGGTGGTTAATGACAGTGTTCCAGATTGGATGTAGCTGCAGTGGAAGATGGATGCCCTGTGCCATGTCAACTCAGGTACACACACCAAAAAGGGAAACTTCAGTTGGAGTGATCCAATTAAGAGCACACATACCGAAATGAACACATACTTGTACAGCTATGCAGAATCTGTATCAATTCTTCACACATGTCTGAGGACTTATTAAAGGTTAATCTACAACTTTTTTTTTGTTTCTTCTTCAAATCCTTGCTAATTGGATCAGACTAGTCTTAATCTTCTTTCCAATTGACCCTTGAGAAGATTAGACACACTAGATACTTCTAGAGACTAATCTTTTTAAGAGACTGCAACACTAGTGACCTCCATAGGAAATATCCCTCCCTTTATTACTCTAAATGGCTATTTAGTGTTTAACAGGGACAAGCAAATGATGATCTTGGCACTGAGGAACTTGAGTTCCACTGGTGTGACTGTGTACCCTTCACGTTGTGAGCAGAGGAAAAGGAAGATGATCACACAGCTCTTCAGTCAGACGTGTAACAGACATGTAACTCCTGCCTTTTTCATCACTCGTGTCTTCCTAGCACCAAAAGCTCCAGAAATAGGGTTTTAAAGGAAGTTTTGTGAGTTAAGGTAAAACAGTTGGGCTGAGATCTGGAGATCCAGACCAAATCAAGGTGTCGTGGGAAGTCAGGGAGAAAGGGAGACAAGTAGCTACCACTGGGTAGGAGGAGGCAAAGTCAGTGGATCAGGATACCTCAAATAGTGTTAAAGGTGATAGGATGATGTGATGTATCTGTCAGATCCCAGCATTATTAAGTTCAGGAATGCTTGGTTAACTTAATATACAGTCAGCTGCAACTTGGAGAAAGGGGGGACAATTCTCTCTAGACATGCTTAATTTCACTATTAGGATCAACTATTTTGTCGTGGTTTCCTCTTACTGAGAATAGCCTGTGAGGTTCAAGGGTGCTACCTATGGAGTACAGAAGTAAATACATGGAAAAAAACATCAAACACTGCCAAAAATAGGGACAGGAAGTTCAGCCATATGGAGCTATGCAGTAATGGTATATAAAGAAATGTCAGAAAGGACAGAAGGTGGTGCTTTAATGCATTTCTGTCCTGTGCACCACAATCTGACTGCATATCTACAACCACCAAAATATACAAACACCTTAAAATAATGTGGGATCAAAAGAAACTTAAACTGACCTTTGCACCTGGGAGACGAGGAGGTGCCTGAAATGGAGGATGGGATATTATCATACAGTTATTAGTCCTTTTGCTAACTTTGTGCCTGGATGAAAGAGATTCTCAGAATACTAGAGTCTCATTAACTGCTTACTGATAAGCTGTCTGACTGCTTGCTTCTCATTCGGCTGGGAGACAATTCATTTCCCACTGCTTGGCTTGAAATGCTGAACAGTTGAGCTTATTAATTTTTATCAATATACCACCAGTGGTCTGAAGACCCTTTCTCTCAATTCCTTCTCTTTTTAGAGTCTTGACAAATGCTGCTGCTCTGGATTGCACAGCCATACATCTCAGGGTCAGAGGTCTTGGGCTCACATAGGGACAGGATTTTAAAAAGCACAGAAAGCAACGCTGGGCTGTCAGTAGGTGGTGTGCCAGCATGGAGTTGAGTAAGGCATAATACAAGTAAAACCCTTTAGGTAAAGTACAGAGTAAAAGTGATTCTGCCTATGAGACTGTGGAGACTCTTCACTACCCTTTGCACAAGCAGAAATAGAACCAATATCCTGGCTGACAAGCTAGACCATGGAGGCAAGTTGTATGCACGTGCACGTGTGGTTCCTAGTGTAGTAATCCAGACCTGATCTGCACAGTAAAGGCTTTCATGCAGCACACACAGATCTCATAGCCATGCCTCTAATAGGTGGAGTGTTGGACCACTTGGTTGAAGAGTCCTGTGTATGTGTCATAATCACATAAGTTAAATTCAGCTTGCTGCTTGTAGAGCTGTCAGCCTGAATGCTCTTGAAATTAAGCTTTCACAGTTTGCCATCTGGGTCCTGTATGAAGGCAAAAATGTTTCCCATCTCTAGTACCATGTATTAAGAGACAAAAATTGAAGTTTTCTATACACCTGCCAAGCCCACATCTTGGTACCAATTATGGTTGAAAGTTTTCTTGGAAAAACATCCATATTACAAAAATGAATTTTTTGATAGTGTACTGGATGCATTTAGTTTAGAAGTTTATGTTATGCGTGACTGAAATTGCACACTTGCCTTCATAATCATAGTCAAGTCTTGATCTCTTTAGTCAGTTCTCATTCAAGCAAGAATCCCATTCACCTAAGTGTTCTGAAGTGGCTAGTACCTGTCCTACTCAGCCCTGGTGAGGCCACATCTGGAGTGCTGTGTCCAGTTCTGGGCTCCTCAGTACAAAAGAAACACGGAGCTTCTGGAGAAGGTCTAGTGAAGGGCTACAAAGGTTAATAAGGATCTGGAGCATCTCTCTTATGAGGAAAGGCTGAGGGAGCTGGGCCTGTTCAGCCTTGGGAAGAGACAGCTGAGAGGGGTCCTCATCAGTGTACACAAATGTCTGACTGGGGGATGTCAAGAGGCTGGATCCAGGCTCCTCTTGGTGATGCCAAGAAATGGAACAAGAGGCAATGGGCAGAAACTGATGCACGGGAAGTCCCACTGGAATATGGGGAACCTCTTTACTGTGGGGGTGACTGTGCACTGGAACAGATTGTCCAGAAAGTTGTGGCGTCTCCTTCACTGCACATGTTCAAGAACCATCTGGATGCAATCCTGTGCCATGTGCTCTGGGATGACCCTGCCTGAGCAGGGAGGTTGGACCAGATGACCCACTGTGGTCCCTTCCAACCTGACCCATTCTGTGGTTCTGTGATTCAGTATCTAACCCTATAACATTAGGATACATTTATTGCTGAGATTTAATTCAGAATGGCTTGGCCCAATATTGGTGATTTTAAATGACCTTAAGAATAATGAAAGGTGACTTTTATGAGTTTTTGACAGGAGTGGCTTGCATCTGCTAAAATAATAACACTTTTAAAGACATAAGATGATTGGCAAGAGTTTTGTTCAACTTGTAACTGTTCTGCATAAGTCTCCATTTTCATCTACAGGAGAACTAATGAATAGTCCTGTGTTTGTTTCTGTGACCAACTCTAACTTTTTGAGATTGCTGGGAGATAAGGTCTCTTCACAGCCCTAAGGTATGAAGAGGAAGGAGGTGGCTGCAGTGGAGCATGGCATAGCACCATGCAATCCCTTTGATAACGATGTGCCTAGACGAAAGAAATTCTCAGAGTATTAGTGTGTCATTAACATGACTACGAAAGGTAGCTAGATAGGAGTGTGAATATAGTCATTGGAGAGCGCTGGTGTAATACATTTCTGTTTCTAAGTTCATAACATGAATTCAGCCCTGAAGGATGAGGTGAAGTGTGTGTCTTGCTTCTCTCCAAGCTGTCCTAGTCCCTCCTTGCAGACCTTGCAAGCTGGAAGTCCCATAGCCTTGGTATAGATAGATGGGAATCAGATAAACGAATGGATGGTTAAAGACACACTGAATCCCTGATTTTGCTTGTCTTATGGCTGTGATGTTTATGTAGAAGTTACTTTTCTGGGTGCCAGTACACAGCACTGACACTTCTCTCTTTCTCTAACAGTGGTGCCATGTCCCCTGCAGGACATAAGAGTCCTTCTAAAGGCTCATATGCTTCTGTTTCAAGGAAGTGTCTAAAGATACTGAAACCATGGTGGGTGCTGGGATGTTGTGCACTTTATGATTGTGTATAGGAAATATTTTGATAATTCTGCAAGGGGCGTCTCATTTTTAGTTAGTGAGTTTGTTAGTTTTATTGTAGGGGTTTTTTGTTTGTTTGTTTAGTTTTTAAATTAAAGCTCGATATTTTATACCTGGACTGTAGCCCTAATAAAAGAATTGGTAATATCAGCAGTTGTAGTTTCATGAGAAGAGCTACAGCTCTAGAGGTCTCTAACACATCAGTGATGGTTGTTACAGATATACTTGCATCTGGGGGAGCTGCATAAGTATTTAGTTGCACATTTGTGTCTTTGTTGGTGACAGCATATTAATAAGCACTTGTCTGTTTATTAACAGAATCCTGTTTTAAATCTAAAAGGGAGAAAAAGCAACCAGGGCTTATGTGCTTAAACTTTCTGTGCGTAGCAGCAAAGAAACATATAATCAGAAAGAGGAATCAGCTTGTGAATGAGTCCTTAATTTAAAAATAAGGCAACATCATTGCATAATTATATTTTTAATTATTTGACTAATTATTGACTAATTGACTATAATATGTGAAGACAGTGCTAACAAATCATGGCTTTGGGTAATGTTTACTTTCAGGATCAGTATAACATGTATTTGCACGAACAGTAATGCCAAATTGAAACATCTAGACTGCCTCAAAGCTGGATGTGGTTGGTGAAAATAGGATGTGAATCTCAGTTGGTTTCTTTAATTCTTTTTTCTGCAGCAAATTCTTAAAATCAAAGCATAAAGACTGGGGGAAATAACAATTTTTATTTTCAAATGAGTGTATTTTTTTCAGAAATTATTAAGGTATTTTTTCCACACCAATTTCTGTATTTTTTCTAGGATCCCTTGTGGAGATAATATACAACACTGTGACACTATTCTCCACCTCTTTTCTCTAGTGGATATTTCACTGGGGTTATTATCACAACTATTTTGCTACGTTCAATGAAATTAACGTTGATTCCATTTGTTGAATTCATATGGAGACTGCAACTGCACTCTGCCTTATTACCAAATGAGTACAGCTTGCCCTTCAATAATTCTCTAAACTCTCAAATGCCTGGGAAATAATATGCTGGAGTGTTACCGAACTGTGACTGAAGCACCATTTGTGCGAAGTGTGACAGTGCACGAATGATATCCCACAATAAAAGTTCAAATGACATTAATCTTTCACAGAGGTTCATTGACTGGGAAGATGCCTCAAATACAAAGTAAAGACACTGTGCCTCCACTTCACATTTCTAAGGGGTTCCTCTGTATCTGTCCTTTGCAAATGTGTACATCAATTATTCAGTTATGTACTTAAACATAACCAATGAGAAATTTAAATAATGTAATAAATTATGTTATTTCTGCAACTGCATTAATGAAAATTTTACATTTACATTTGCTGTAGAGAAATCCTCTTGGCGGTGGTATCATTGAGACTGTAGTGGCAGTGTAATCCACCCAATTTCAGTGCTTGAGGATGATGGTGTATAACTCATTTTCTGGTTTGGTTTCCTTCTGCCATTTTGAATTACAGCCATTCCTCGGCTGAAAAAGGTACAGGCTCTGACCACTGCTGTTTTCTCACTTTGTAAGATCCCAGTACAGGGAGGAGAAATCAGTGCTATCTAAATGGAAATTTAAATTTACATGGAGATTTAAGTTGTATGAGTCTTGGAAATGGAAGGAATGACCTTTGAGGGACTGTGAAACTTGGTGGTAGGAATATGGGACTGGGAGGTTCAACCCCTTCTCCTTTACTTACTCGGTTTTTGTCCCTTGGTTGTGTCCTCTCACATTTTAGTTCCCTCCCTGGGGAACTGGAGGTAAGAAGAGCATTGCCCCAGTGTCACACAAGAATTTGAGAATCAGTTACTCAATACCTGCACAATTTTTTTAGTAACATTTCCTGAAAACTGTGTTTCAGTGTCCAATCTTCACTTGAAGAACTAGATTAGTGGGGAAAATGTAGACCAGTGAGGCTGTGATCCTGCAGAATAAATATCAGCCCATTTTTTCCTTCCCTGATTTCCATAATTTCTTTAGCTGCAAATCATTGAGCATTCTGTGTTCCTTTGGAAGCCAAGACCCCATCTAAACTCATCAGTGTCTTCAGAAGCCAGAATTCACCTTTCATGGCTGTGATTTTGCTGGAAACACAGAGAATAAATCCAGGTCCTGGCAAGAGCACATGCTGTTTGGTCCAGCAGTCCCCTGCTCAGTTACTCAGAGCCTGAACAGGGAAACAGCCCCTAGGGACTAGTGGAATCCCATCCTCATCTAGGACTAAAAATTGATTTACTTTTTCATTTATCAGTAAGGAAATTGCTCTTTTTTGGGCTGTGATGAACCAACCTTCTGACATCATGTCAGAGATTAATTGCAAAAGACCAGAAGGGTCTGCTATGACCATCTAATCTGCCTTCTTGCATAACACAGACCTTTGGACTTTCGCTAAATAACTCACACTTGAAGGCCAGTGTATCCCCAAGGAAAACAGCCAGTCATGATTTTATTGCCAGAGCAATAAAGAGCAATAAGAGTTGCCACTGCAACTCTTAGCACATTTTCCAGTGAAGCTATCTGTTAACTATTTTGTGGTCTTTTCCATGTGTGATGTGTTAATTTTTTTTATCTTTTAAAAAATTTTTTTGATCAAGAGCAAATCAAGGAACTTCCTCTATGCCATCCATGAGGAGGAGACTGTCTCAAAGTCATCTGCTTCCTGCTCCAGGAGCCTTGGTATTTTTCTTTTGAATTGATGAGTACCATTGAGTGACAGCAACCATGAATCAGATCTCTCTCACTTCTTCTGGATGGTGCAGGCAGGTTCCCTCTCTGTTCTCTGGTGCTAGGAGTCGTGCACAGAAGTGCGTAGTGGGACAATTTTAAAAGGCACAATTTTAAAACAGGGAACATTCTCTCTTAGTGTGTAACCTGTACAGCCAGCTGCTCCGAGGGAAATGGGATTTTGATGGGGTTGATGCCCTCAGTCTGAAGTAGAGTTCAGATTTTAAGTCTCCTCTTCCTGGGTTTGGGGGTCTGCCATCACATTGTTGTGCAAAGGCAGGTAATCACTGTGGCTGCTTGATCTGTCAGAAGAATGCCTGAACTTCTGAGTCCTCTCTCAGCAGGCAGTGGTGTGAAACTGCACCAAGCTCCAGTGCAGGCCTGCTAGGAACCGGTTTCCTACCAGGAGGAGGTAGAATGTTCCACGTTCAGGAAACCTAGAGGACCAAGGGAAGAAAAAGACATTCAATGACATGAATCAAATTCCCCACAGACCAGCTGAGGAGCCTTTGCTCCCGAGTTATCAGGCTGGAACAAGACATTAGATTTTCAGGTGTTGCAGCCCTCAATATGAAGTGTCTAAAGTAGGTCATCAGAATATAATCCATGTCTTCATGGACTCCAGTGATGCTGGGGTGGTGCTGCAGTAATACTTGTGAGATGTCTGCTAGAGCAGGATAGCTCTGGGGCCCAGATGAAGGAAATCACAGAGCAAAAACAAAAGAAAGAGGATGTAAGAATAATGGCCAGGTTTGCATGTGCTCTTCATGCAGCTGAGTCACTGCTCCTGTTAGGGCTTCTGCTCAGCTAGGAGCCCCAGGCTGTGGTGGTGCATCCTCCACTTATTTATTGGTAAGGACCATCTCTGCCTGCACTCTATAGTCAGCTGTATTTGCTGCAACAAAGATTAATAAGCTACTGGGTGACGAGTAAATATTTAACAACATTTTTCTTTGCTTTGCTTTACATGTAAAATAAATATATTTGCAGAATATTCATTTTCCCTAGGTCTGGCAGCTTCCTAGAGTCTTTCACTTTTGACTTTCAGCAGATATGTTCATATGCTGTATCTAAAAGGATGGTGATGCAATCTTTATGTTTTGCACATAGCAAACATTATGTTTCATCCTCCTTTGAGAAAATCCCTTTCTGAGGTTTAAACTAAATGTGTCTCATCTTCATATTCAGTATGGCTCCACTTATGCTGCATCTTCCAAATTATTCTAACCCTTGTGTGCCTTTTTTTAGTAGGATTTTTCAAGGATTTTCAAGTTCCATTTTGTTCATAGAAAAATTTATTGATGAAACAAAAGGGATTCCTATTAGGGATTGAAATATTGATGCTTTTATCTTAATACTTATGTTTTGGTCTACTGCTGAACTCTTTGTTCTCTAAGTTCTTCCTCTATACCTGACTGTCTGTCTTCAGGAAAAAGCACATCAAACAAACTATTCTGAAAGTGGCTTGAAAAAGGCCTCGTAAGAAACATTTGTTTCAACTTCTGAGGAAATTATTGCCCAGGACTGTATGTGGCCTTGTCACTGGTAACTGGACTTTAATCTTCAGCTTTTATATTTGTTGCTTTTCTTCTTCTGAGTCTTTGGCTGAATCCCTTGGTGGGCTGGTGGCAGTTTACTGATTCTCCATTGCAGACTGGTATTTGCTGAGATTGCAGATATCTATAACCTTAACTGGGTCACAAGTTTAAAATTATGTCCATGGTATCTTTGTTAACTACCTCACTTTTATAAAAAGCAATTTAGAAGTTTAGCATCCATCTAATGGTAATAAATCGGATACCCATAAATCATACTCTGTGCTTGACCCGCACTGGTAACATGACCATTGTGGAAGAGATGCTTCTTGTTTTTCAGAAAGAAAACAGTAGTTTTGGGAGCTTGATGATTCACACTTGAATACAATTTTTCACCTGATAATCATAGTCTTTCTTAACTCTGTCATTAACAGATGAAAGTAACCTCTATCCCCTGGATTTAATAGTATGGTGTGACTAGTTTTTAAGTGCTACTCAACCACACTGCAATTTTATTACACGGCAGAGTCATTCCTGTAAAGTTCTGCCATTCTTATCAGTTCCTTCTAGCTCTTTTTTTCCTAAATCCTTCAATTACCCTATGTAATCTTCTCAGTAGGGAAGGGGTGGATGTGTGTCCCTTTTTGCCCCTTCCCTCTCCTCGCACTGTACTCCGTAAATATGATATTTTTATTATATGATACTATATTCATATAGTAAACATGATGATATTTTTATTTTATTTTATTTTCTAAGGGCAACAAAACAAAATGATTGGTGCTTCAGGTCTTTTGGAAAGAAAGCAAAACATCACAGAAAACTTCGTTGCACTTATGCAGGAGGATAACAAAGCCTTTGAAATAAAGACTTAAATTCCATCTGTCATTTCCACCCACTACCAAATCTACCAAAGACTGAACTTTTATCTGACTGAGCTGAATGCAATGATACCTAACCGTGGTGCCACTGATCACTGCAGAGCATAGACCTGGCTTTTTAGCTTTTTGAAACTGTTAACATAGATTTAAGTGCAGCAGAGGAGGCATGAAGCCATGAATGTTTTATTGGAGAGCTCCAGATCATCTCTCAGCAGGTGAGTCCAGTGCCATCACTTAAAAGATTAACCTCCTATCTCTACAACAGCAATTATGACAGGAACTGCCTTATTAGGTAAAGCATATTAGATAAATTGAAACTCTAACTCTATTGATAAATTCATTCAGTAAAGCTGACCTCATGGCTCCCAGGCTACATGGAAAAATCTGTAGTCTTTGTCCTTTCATGCACAGGGATTATCAGCCTAATGAAGAATTAGTGAGTGTCCATGTGACTTAAAGAACATATTAAGAATGTGTCTGTTTTGCAAATGTCTAACCTTGCCATGTACCATACAGTCTTTGGGGTCTCACTTCAACCGTCAAGCTCAATAAGACATAACATGTGTCCCTTCCCTTTCCTGGGAGGAATTTGCTGAGCAGTAATTCCTCTGAGGCAGCTTCTTCCAAGATTATTATATTATTTCTAAGCTTTGATTTCAACTTCATGATGCCCTGGTGTGTTGAGTAGGTACAACATTTCTGCACTAGGGGAGAAAACTGAGAGGCAGGGTTGTTAATATCCAAGTTTTCAAAAGCAGTGGTGAATTTTCACAAGTTCTTCGATCTACTTGAGTCTCCTCACAACCAGTGCTCATGGAAGCATGATTTGGCTGTACCTCCAGATAAAATAGTATGATTACAGTGGTAGTGCTGGGTTGATGGTTGGACTTGCTGATCTTAAAGGTTTCTTCCAACCTTGATGATTTTATATTTCCATGATTCTATGAATCTGGAAGTGTTCATTGCATCATAAGTCAAAGCCTGTGGTGTCTCATGATGTAAAAAAAGATATCACCATGGAAAACACAGGCCAGTGTGACTAGGCTTGGGAAACATGAAAAGTCTTTGCCAAAGATGAGAACCTAAATGCTCACTACCTATTCTACCAATAGACCTATAAGATTACATTGTTCTCTTGTCTTCAGACAAAAAAAAGGCAACTAATTTTTCTCTTTTTTCTGTTTAGCAGGATAAACCATATTATTCATCAGCAGTTGTCTCCGTAGAGCATTAAAAGTTAGCATGATGTTTTAGAAGCAGCTTAACAATGCGACTATTTTGAGGGTTTCCTAGTTTAAGTCATAGAATCATAGAATGGCTTGAGTTTGAAGGGACTTTAGTGATCATCTAGTTCCAACCCTGCTGCCACTGGCAGCTAGGTTACTACCTGGCAGTCTACTAGACCAGGTTACTCACAGCCTTATCCCGCCCCTCTGCTTCCCCTCGTGAGGATGTTGCAAACTACAACGAGGTCTCCCCTCAGTCTTCTCCACACTGAACAAACCAAGTGACCTCAGCTGTTCCTCATAACGTTTCCTCTCCAGACCCTTCACCATCTCCATTGCCTTCCTTTGGACACTTGTTAATAGTTTAATGTCTTTTTTATATTGTGGTGTCCCAAACTGCACACAGCACTCAAGGTGAGGCCACCCCAGTGCAGAGCAGAGTGCCTCTCCCTTGCCCAGCTGGCGATGCTGTGCCTGATGCCCCCCAAGACATAGCTGGCCCTCCTGGCTCTCAGGGCACTGCTGATGCACATTCAACTTGCCATTGACCAGGATCCCCAGGGCCTTTCCTGCAGTGCTGCTCTTCAGGTCACACCTAAGCTGTTTGTCATGAGGGGAAACTTCAGATGATAAGTTTTGTAGGGCGAAAAAATATTTACATGATTCATATGGGTTTGGAAGTCTTCTTGGTGGAGGTGGCAGGGATAGAAAGATCACTGGGACATTGATCAACGTAATGACTGGGACAAGGTGCATGTGGGAACAGGGGCAAGAGGGCTTGGGGTGAAGATGTACATAATGCAATGAGTCTTTTACAATTTTATAACTGATCCATCCCCACTTAAGAGAAAAGAGCCAGTCTGAGAGAGGGAAAAGGGTCTACAACTTTTATCTCTTATCTGATGGAAGGAATGATATGTCTTTTTCTTCCTGTGGACTCCAGTTTCATTGCATCAGCTCTGGTGAAACTGACATACAAGCAGGATTTAAAGGAACTTTCAGAATCTCTTTCTGGGTCTGATAGTGCCTTGCTCTGCCTGTAGTGGCAGTAAGCCCTATCTGGCAGCTGTTTCTAATTGTGGCATTGGGTTGTTTGTCTCTTGGTTGATGTGACACAGAAAGTGTTAGGCAGATATTGTGGCTCTAGTGCTGTGTGTTATTACAGGAACTTTTCACTAGCTTAATTTATTGTTACAAGTGCTAACATCCCAGCTTGACAGGGAAGGGTTTGAGGTACACAATCTTTAAATGACTTGCTGAAGACCAGGCATAAAACCTGTGCTCATGGAGGTATCTAGGCATCTAAGTTCCATTGAACTTAGTGGCACAGGACACCTAAACATGAATGTGGGTATGGCCCATGAGTTCTGATAGAAGGGAAAACCAAACCCAACGCCACCTGACGGAAGTTTCTGCTGTGACTATACTACCGTGACTGCAGTAATTTTGTCCACCTATTTAGCACCTTGGATTGCAAGCATCCCAAGCTGGCTGCACATACCCACGGAAGGGTTTGAAGTACCTTCCCAAATGTTCTTTCTCTCAAGAAACACCCTGTATGTCTCTGGTTTATGGGTTGAAGCTATACTCCTAGTGTCTTGCTGGATTTGTGCTAGCATAAATGCCTTTTATAGGGCAGTGAACTGAAAAACTAGAGACATAACAAGTTATAGACCAGTCAAGCACCAGGCTTCTCCCTATAATTAATTTGTGAGGTGTGAGAATTGCTGTTTTTGTGGGAAGATGTGTGACAGCCTCCATGTACCATGTGTCTAGTCAAACCTGTCCATGGTTGGTTTGTCTGGATATCAGAACATCTGAAAGTTTTTCTTGGTACTCAGTCCCATTGCATGAATATCTCTCTCTGCCTCATCGACTCTATCTCTTTTCAAACCTCATCTTAAAACATGTCTTTCCTCCTTTGCCTATGTCTCTTTATTTTTCTTTCCTTCGGTCACTGGCCTTACGACTGAATGGTTTAATTTATTCACCGTGCAATATCTTTATGATGCTTTCTGTTATGTTTTCTGTAATTTATATCAGATACAAGAGAGTGGACAGTGTTATTTAATTCCATAAGGGGCTTTAGGGTGCCATTTCTACAAAAGGTACTTATGAAATAAAGTCATGAGTCTGCAAAAGACTTACTCATGCAAATAGTTACACTAAAATTCATGGTCCTGCCCATGTGAAGAAGTTGTTTCCAGGTTGGACCCTCTTGTTTTGTACCTGCATACCTAAGCATCCAAAATGGATTGTCTTCTAAAAGTCCTCTTGGGAAGATAAATTTTCTAACAGTTGCTTGATTTATAGCATGATGTGACTCCAGGAAGGTTCTGTTTTATAGTCACACTGGGCAATATTTACCCCAACTGACTCCAGGTGTTCTGGGAAGGTGTGTAATCTGGAGGTTGGTCGCTGCACAGACACCGCCTTCAGAAGGCAAACCAGAGCATGCATGTTCAAAGCTTGCTTTTCCCCATGTACTTTAAAGGAAGATTCCCCTGATCTCCTTGATGGCCAGAAAGAAATGCTTTCTGGAGGCTTACCGAGTCTTGGGAGGTCTGCCTTATCTTGGGAGAATTTTCCTGTTATGTCATTATAAAAAACCTACATGCTTTAAATTTATTTTATAGCTAATGCTTTTGAAATTTACAGTTATTTTGTTTAATGTTCTTTTTTTTTTGAGAGTGGCCTTATCTTCTATTAGGTGTCTAATGTATATATAGCAGACTGGAATTACAGGAAAAAACTTATTCAGAATTAAACAGGAATGGAAAACTCCAGGATTCTGGTTTTTTTTCTGAGTGTCCTTTCCATGTTAGACCAATCTCAGCTGTGTTGAAATATTCTGTGCTGGCATGTTTCTTCCCCTAGAATATCTCCAGTTCACTAGGCTCGAATTATGACATGTATCCCTGAATATGAAAGCTTTTGGCTGAGCCTGAATAAGCTTTCTGGTAAGACAGATGTTCACTCTTTGGATGTGTAATAGAAAACCCATCCAATGTCTCATCAGTACAAAACTGATGATATGATCCAACTTCAGGTGCTTTGTCTCCTCCAGAAACTTTTATATCTATTACCTGGAAAATGGCATGATGATTTCAAATTGGATTCTAGACGCTGATGGAGGCTGGACCCTGATTCGCTGACAATACCAAGACTTTCAATTTATTATCTCTCTGTTGGTGGTGAGGGGGACAGGAAAGCAAAAGGAGGAAGGAAACCCCTCAGTTGTATTTTTTCCTTTTTTATACCCTTTTTTTCTTAATGTTTCCCTTGTCCTGAAGCAGACACCTGTTTTTTCACTCTGCTGCATGATGGAGGAGCAACTCCATCCAAGCCCCAAAGCAGGTCCTTTTCCTGACCCTTGCTTTTATGTATCTGTTGTCTCACAGGTGACTTGCACTGTCTTAGAACATCTTCTTAATCACTGATTGTGCTAGCTAAAATCCATCAGGGATGGAAAGGTAAGAAGAAAAATTTAGCAGCTCAGAATAATAGATCAGGTACTGCACAGACTTCCCATTTCCCTGACCAATGAGCCAGATATTTTGTGAACCGGGTTTTGGGGATGGCATCAAGTAATCCATTCAGTTGCTGGGCTGCTGTCTGAAATTATTTTTTTCTCCTGTAGCTTCCTATTTTAAGATAACCATGAAAAATATAAAGTAAGTCTTTACATTTTGAAGTAAAAATATTGAGCCAAGTATAGATTGCTGAGGTTTAAGGAATCTTACAATGTCCCTTAAAAAATGAGACCTTTCCTTCAGCAAGCAACAGTGACATTCTGGCACTTGAAAGGATGCTTTAGATGGGTGGACATTTTTGTAGCCTATGTTAGTCCTCACACAAGGATTATATCCAGCCATGACATATTGGTGTTCTTGAGATAACTTTTAATGAATTCTGCTTTCATAATGACTTGGCTATGAAAGCTGGTGGAAAGGCCAATTTTTAACAATCTAGGTACATGTCAGGTAAACTTATTTTGGAAGTGGTATATTTTGCTCTCTGAAAAAAAATCTCTGTTTCGAGCAATACTCTGTGTGTCTTCCAACACAATCTTATTTAGCTATTCCTTAAAATAGCTCACTGAGGCAAGGAAAATGAGAACTATTTCAATTAGGAGATAAAAATTACAGTCATGGAACAGAGTAATATTTATGGCAAATACTGTATTATCTTTTACATTCAAACTTGGTTTCAGGAGATAGAGAGATTGGCCGGAATGTAAGCTTGTAATCTGATTTAAACAATGAGGCATTCAAATGCACAGAGGGGGCAGAAAGCAGCTCTTCTTTGCTGGGGAAGATGAGAAGACAGCCCATGACAGAAGAAGGTGTCCCGGTCCCTTGTGCAGGCAGGTGTGTGCCCTGGCAGGAGGGATGCTGAGCAGTGTGGGTTTGGAGGAGTGCAGCTACGTGGCTCGGTGTAAATGAGTGCTAGTAAGACCAATATACCACATGTTACCCACGCCATTGTACCGCTGTCTGCTGCTCCGAGCAGAAAAGCAAAGTGGAAGAGAACAAAAGGGTGGGAGTGACAGGGAGAAGAAAAGAGAGTTGCTGCTGTAATCAGCATTTCACTCAACTGTGAATTTTAACAGTTTCTCTGTAGTTCAGATTGTTATTTTGTCCACTAGGTACCTGTACAAGATAATGATGATGGCTGACAGAATATTGCAGCACAGCCTAATTCTCATGAACTTTGCAAACAGGTCTCTTGTCCAATATGCTTCAACCTATAAGATCACAGCTTAGTCATATTGCCACATTGTTTTTGATGCTACATTTCATTTTATGAATAAACTGGTTTCTAAATTGCTAACCAGTTGTCTGATTAAGCTGCTACAGATACAATTTGTTCTAAGTGCTCAAGTAAAATATAACTGATGCTTTTATGATATTATCAGTACCCTTGTCATGTCTGTCTAACTGGCATTTGTGAAACCTATGGTCACATGGTAAAATTCCTTTAGAAATCACTAAAGAAAAGTATGGGCATCTGTGAGTAAAACCAGCTCTTATATTTGGTTTGTTGTAAATAGTATATGCTATCCTACGACTTAATGGTTGGTTGAATTTTGGTACAGAATGTGGCAAACTATGAAATACAGAAATAGATCACATACCTTTCATTCTTTCTGTTCAAATATCTACTCTTGCTTCTCTGAGAAATCAAGGGTATATTTTTTTCAAGGTTTCAAAGTTTATTTTCCAGCCCCCAGGAAGTGCTTATTTTAGTATTTGTGGGGTACAATCTGAAAACATAGGACTTAGCTTGCATTCAAAATTAGTTTCTGCAGCAAATTTAGATGCTGGTTTTCCAGAGATCTGCAGTTTGTTCCATGAAAGCAAACATTATGACCACGAGTCATGCCTGTAAAGGCAGAGCTGATCACCTGATAACATGCTGCAATACTTGCAGCTGGTGAAGTAGGTCTTGCCACCTCATTCTCTAAGTAGAGACACAGAAAAATGAAGTTGTGTCATGCACGGGAATGTGAACATAGCACTGTAACACAATGATGATGAGCAGGTCCTCACACTGCCCAGTTTAGGTGTCTGTGAGGTGAATTATTTACAGTTAATGGAAAGAGAGAGAAGCTCCTCAGAGGACCATTCAGACTCAGCCCTGTGAAGCCTGGTAGAATAAAAACTTCCTGATCTCATACTCTGTTGGCTTTTTCATAGTTCAGAGTTAAAAGGACATTAGAACCAGACACAAGAACCAAACAGAAGCCATACACTATAATAAATACTACAGGCTGGTCAGGGAGGATGCAGCCTTGATGGATGTTGGACATCACTGCAGGAGGGCAGCTGCTCCCCATCATAGGTTGTGGAGTGTGTTGTGAACCAGCAAGAGTTAATATGAAGGACACCCCCTCTCCTGTCCTGTGTTAAATCTGTGCCTATCAGCTATTTCATTTCTCATATCATATCATCACACTTTATCATATGTACCTTTGGTCTTGCATGCTCAAGGTCAAAATATTGTCAACACGTGGTAGTGAAAAATGTGTGTTAGCTTGTACTGTTTTTTTCTTGCAGGGGTGTTTCCTTTTTTCACTGCATAAAATGGTTAAATGTGGTATTTTGCCTACTTATGACTAGAGCTTTTATGCTTGCTTTCTATGGTTACCTGAGTTATTTTCCATCTGTTTCCTCACATCACTTTCAACTGGCTTAAACCTACTGCCTGATTGTGGCACCTTCCACGATGCAGTGTAATTAACCACAGGCAAACTATTCAACATCTTAGACACGAAAACAACATAGCGTGGTTTTTTCTGGCTTCATGACATGTGAAGGCCAAAAGAAAAGCTTTATTCTCTCCAAAGCTTCTCTACCTTTCTTTGGCATGTGACCAGAATATTTTTAGATGGCCTTGCAAGTATACAGGTTTACCTAGGACACCTTGCAGTAGTATTGCTTTGGCCTCATAAACACCCTCTCCACACAGGAAAGAGGGGAATGTTGGCAACTGGTTAATATGTAGCAGAAGAAATTAAATGCCTCTGACAGTAATTGCCTGAAGAAAATTCAGAAGATGAGATAGCAACAACACAGCAGACACAAAATAACTACATTAAGAGCACAATAGCCATATGTCAACATTATATTAAGAAAACAGTGCTTAATATGGTCAGGTCAGATACTTTGCCAAGAGCCTGACATGTGGTTGCCGCGCTAGTTTTGTCAGAGAAAATAGTGTATGGAAAAGATGCAAAAGCCATCCACCCCCTCCAGACCCTACAGTCTCAAGTCTCAGTGGGTCAAACTGAAATTGATTACTGCAATTGGCGAGGAGTGTTAATGTGGGAAGGAAATGTTTAAAAATGAAAGCCAATTCTTTTTTCATTGCTCAGTCTTCTTCGAAGTAATGATTCTAATAAAACAAGATGTAGTTGGTTAAAAAAGTAATTTTTCCCCATGTGAATCTTGACTCTTAAAACATTTGTATTACATTATGATCTCCTCCTATCTACAACTAACATGAGAAATTAACTGGGAGCTCACATTAAAAATTAAGCTCATTTTTGATTGTGCATTTCTGACAAGTCTCAGTTTGCTGATATCTAAGGGGGGGAGGTTTAGTTTCAGACCTCCTTGCCTTCCAATTAAATATGGTGAATTGCCCTACTCAGTAAAAAACACTGATCTCTAGAAAGTGTGAATGAAGAGGCCATTGCATTGATACCATTTTTAGTACAAAGACATAGACTCGTTTCTAGTGACAGTGGGTGTTATATATATTAGTTAACCTCTTTAAAATTTTGGTATATTAGGTACGTTTTTAATATATCTGTACCCAAGTTTATTCTTCTTGTTAAGATTCAGTCTGAATATTAGGAAACAGTTTTTCATTGTGAGGATGACTGAGCACTGCCCAGGAAGGTTGTGGATTTGCCATCTTTGAGGACATTCAAAAGCTGTTTGGACATGGTCCTGTACAACCAGCTTTGAGTGGTCCTGCTTGAGCAGGGCCATTGGACTAGATGACCTCTGGAGATCCCTTCCAGCCTTAGCTATTCTGTGATTCTGTAAAGAGATGACTGGTGCAAAGGGCCTATCAATGATGCTCTCTTTTTTGGGGGGGAGCTTCTGGTACGTGTCTGGACTTACGTGTCATCTGTATTATTTTTATAAGAACAGATAAATATGTAACGTGCTGTAAGGTGACATAGTTGTATAGTTTAGCCTGTTTATTCTAGCTGAAAACCAGGAAAAAAATACCAACCCAACAAACAACCTCAGTGAGTATAAGGTATCTGGGCACAGATTTAACCGCATCTACTTTAGGTCTTTTAAAGGTAAAACTGTCAGCAAAATATCACACCCCAAA
The DNA here is from genome assembly GCA_013399875.1 of Gymnorhina tibicen. Classification (NCBI taxonomy): domain Eukaryota; kingdom Metazoa; phylum Chordata; class Aves; order Passeriformes; family Artamidae; genus Gymnorhina; species Gymnorhina tibicen. The sequence continues at coordinate 447,949 of VXAZ01002124.1, read as the reverse complement.
CTGACACAGTTATACCAGTGTGAATTTTTATATGTAGGCCAACTCTTGCTCTACTATATGTAAAATGAATCACAGGCTTCAGTCCAATTCCCTCAACAAAAAATAATTGGCAGAAACCTCTGCTGCCAGATTTGGCAGTGCAGAAGCTGTACAGGCATGCAGGCTGATTTAGTCTTGTTTTCAGAGGCACTTCTTCAGGACAAAGTTACCCTGTGTGAGTGAGGCATCATTAGGATCTTGCCCTGCTGTTGCCCATTTATTTAGGCTATTTAACTCTGTGTACACTCAACCACTCTCGTGGGGGCTATATACCCTGATGCTGGATATTATCCTGGATAATGGATATTAGTCCATGGATATTAGTCCATGAAGAGCTCAGTAGCACAAATGATATTCCCAGTCTGCCCCGTCTTTTTTGCAGGTGCTGCAGCAATGGTACCACCTGGACTCCCAGCATCTACATCCTGGTGTGGATACTTTGAATAGATGTATAATCATGAGCTCTGCCCTCCATACAACACTAAAATGGCATAATTTTGAACACTGTGTTCTTTTTTCATTTATTGTCTGTTTTCGAAGGTGTTTCCTTCATATCAACTTTTTTTGTTAAATACAACACCTAGAATTGTACCTTTTTGCACACTCCCCCAAATAAAAAATGAAATTACTGCCTAATTAAGTGACTATAAGAGCTGAGGTTTTATGAGAAAAACAGAGGATTCATTAGAATTCAAAGCTTGGCATTATTGCAATGTATGCAAAACCATTTCTGTCATTGGTTAAATTATCACTTACTCAATTTCATCTATCTTATTAAAAGCTACATTGGAACAGCCTGTTGCTTAAATGAACATACCTCCCCATGAATATGTTGTTTTGATTCCATGATTCTTTTTTTATTAAATCTGTTTATGAGCTGAAGGAAGTGAAAGACAAGTGGAAAAAATTAGCAGCTGATATCCTTGGTTCTGACTAGATACTGCTATGTGTTTAATATTTAGTTGATTTTAGATTTACAAATAATCTTGATATGTATGCAGTACTGAAATGGTAAATATTCCTTTGCTGAGTATTTCTCAATAAAAATAACAGTGAATGTAATGTTTAATGGTCGCTGTTTTTTTAAAAGGTTTTCTTGTCTTTGACATACATAGGTGAATACTTGGTTTAATAAAGTCTCACTATAATTAGTGATGCACACTTATAAGAAGTCAAAGTGTTCAAATTCAAGCCATGTTAAGGCTTTCTTATGTTTAAAATCCATCCATTAGATTAGGTGGAAGGGTCATAAAGCATTCTGTGAAATCCGGCGCTGATATATCAGTCTTGAAGGGTGTTAATTTGGTTCTCCAGTTCTGATTTGTTTGGAAGAACATATTAATTGCTTGTTAGACAGAATTAAACCATTTTCTGCTAAAAAAGAAAACCGGAATTACTGAGAACAAAAAGCTGGATCTTCGCATTTTCGTTCTGAATACAGCAGCTTGTTTTGCAAAAGGCAGAACAGGAGAATTCTGTCTTTTTGGATCTTTGAACAGCTCTGAGAAACAAAGGCTGATAGAGCTGAGAGATGAGAAAGAGGGAGCACTTTATCCCTGCCAAAAAAAGAAAATAAAAATTCTTAAGGTCATAATATTATGTGGTCTGCCTCAGCATCTTTCCTGGCTCGTAACTCAAACAGTCAGGGAAATGACTGCAGAGAAGCTCTTTCACATGAAAGCAAAAGTGCTTGGTTCTATTGCAGTCACAGATTGTACCCGGGGCCTGATCCTGTCTCTCCTGAGCCGGGCCAGAGTCCCATTAATGTTAGTGGAGAATAACTTGGGCATCGGGATGTACGTGGATTAAGTCAAGACCAAAGTCATAGCCACCAGAAATCCAGGCAGAAGGGTTTCTTAAAAATTATATTCTGACATGACAGTGTCCAGTTTAGAATAGCAGCCACTTCAAGCAGGTGCATAGCTCTGTGTTCTGTGTGTGACACGACTGTGGAAGAGACACTCCCTGGACAGGCAACAAAGTGAAGGGTAAATGTCCTCATGCTCTTATAAATTTCTTTTTTTTAGAAAAATCATGGTACTAAGTGAATTTTCTAGATACGGAATTCATGCAAAACTGCATAGAACATAAAAAACCCATATTCCCATGGTAGGATTGTAAGCATCCATTTAAGAACGACAGGGCAAGGCTGTCCCTCTGCTACACTGCCTGATGTACTCTCATGAGGGCTACCCTTTCCGTCATGTATTAAGCTGACTTTTGCATAAGAGCCGTACGGAGGAAGGACCTACCCTTTCACAGGAGCTCGTGCTCATCCCTCGCTGTGTGTGAATGTAAGTACCCAGTGTGATCAGATCAGTGCAGTGTGATCAGGAAAGCTTGACAGGAATCCTTAGTGAGTAGGATGCTTCTCTGAGAAGGACCTCATGAACATGAGAAGTGGCCTTGATTATTTCCTACAATAGCGGCTGATTTCTAAGGTGTTGTGTCCATAATGATCTCCTAACAGTAGGTAGATGAAAAGGAAGCAATTTTCTGTATCTACCTGCAAATCTACCAAATACCTAGCTGTCTCTGGGGCTTGATTGTTGAATGAACTGTGATTCCCAAACTTTGCTATTCCATATTTTTGAAGGTTTTCTATTTGCTTCCATATAAGGTGATTCTCCTGTGTAGATTTTAATTTTCCTTTTGTTTAGTTTGAATCTCCAGCTTCTTAGAACACATTGTGTTTAAAGCTGAAAGGACAGTCATCAGCTTTTCATGATAATTTCAGTTTGCACTTGTGCTCTCAAATAGGTGTGAAGAATACATGTGGGAATATTTTTAACTCAGTACTTGTATTCAATAGATTTTACATGCTTTAAATACCCCTTCAAAATCTGAAATACATGTGCATAGATACAAAACTTGTTGCAGTGGCCTTGCCATATCTTGGCTCTCTGCCTTGATAGCTTCAATTCTTACGATTTCAGGAAAGAGCAATACTGGATATTGTAGAAACACCAATGGAAGACTTCCTTTGTGTAATTTCCTTTTGCATGCCTTAAAACCAGTGGTCTGAACCTTGTGCTTTGTTGTATGGTATGTTTTTCTCTTTCCTCCTTAACTCTTTAGCAGCCTACCAGACCTCTTGTTTTGTCTCCCTAGTGTATTTCTGCCTTATTATAACCCCTGAGCTGTCAGAGTCAGGAGCTGTCACCCAAGCTTGACATTGTCACTGCCATTTACTTGATCTTGGTTATGAGTCCATGCTACCAAATGCAAAATAAAAACCCAAAACCAAACCTAAACCCATGTACCTCCTTCATTAGGTCTGATCTTACCCTTAGGTAAGACAATGGTAAGTCTTTTGGGGGATGGAGTGGGGCTTTTTTTAAAGTATTTGAGATATTTGTGCTTTAGGAGTGATGTTGTATTGGCCATAAGGGCTAGCTACTAACTTACATCATCAGGTTTAAATTAAAGTGGTTGGCTCTAGCACAAATACTGGAATTTCTCCATTGAAGGCAATAAAATAATGTTTGGCTTTTTCTGAATTTCTGTAACTTTGTTTGTGAAATAAAGGTCATCCAGTTTTTCAGATTCGGTTGTCTAAACTTGTTTTGTCCATCTGTTTTTGTCCTGGCATGCAAACCAGCAAATCCTTCATGTAAGTGCTGTTTCATTGTTCTTCCAGAACAGTGAGGATGAACAATCAAGAATATTATTGTTCTCTAAATAAAACATAATTGTTCTCATTTTCTCTAAAGAGGAAAATATCTATTAGCAAGACAGAGAGCATTGTGAAGCCCATAGCAAAATAGTGATAATATATTTGTTAGTAATCAAGATAAAATATCACTTCATTTTTAAAATGACATCTAAGATACAATGAAACAACAGAGATCTAAATAATTAAAAATATTTTAACATCAATGTTTGTTCTTCTTCTTTTTTTTTTTTTTTTAATTTCTAAGGGACTCATTCATAGCCATCTTCAGATTTGGCCACAATTTAGTGGGCATGTATTTCACCACTTCGCAGTGAAGTAATTTACTTAAGCTTTTATGCATGTATAAAATAGATATGAATTATAAATGTTGTATACTTTTAACACTATAAAAAACGAATAGTCCTTGCTTTTGTCACTGCAATGGGTAGGTGAAAATAGTGTAAAATTTATAAAGTGTCTGTTGATTCAATTTTTTGGAGTCAGATTCTGATCTATATTTAAATTTGCTAAATTACAGAAAAGTATCAGTGAGATATGACTGTCAGAGGCTTACATGCTGCTTCAGAGAAAGCTGAAAACAAGAATGCCTTAAATTGTTAGAAACTAACGACAGAGTCAGTGTGGGTGAGCACTGAACAAAGACAGAGATAAGGCAGAACTAAACGCTTCAGAAATGTTGCTGTTTTCTGGCAGTTATGCTTTTTGTACCTTTGATGGGGAAGGATGGCAACCCTGTTGACACGTGAAGTTGTCACCACAGGAGCAGTGAATATGACTTTCAAGCAGCATGGGCTAGGTCGGGGTTTTACCTGAGGTGGTGCATGAGGATGACGATGACAGGCAAAAATAGCTCAGCAGGGCACGGCAGAGCCGCCACAAAGGACTTAACCTTCGCCTGGCAGCAGCCCTGCTGCACTGCAGAGCTTCAGCTCGTGCCATGGCACAAGGCACAGCAGAGCCTGACTGCAGTCAGTATTGTCAATTCCTTTAGAGGAATGCTAGTTGGCTTCATCAAGTATTGCTCCTTTTTAAGGAAATAATTGTATTGTTGAATAATTGGTGTTCCGTATCAGCATTTGAAGCGAAGAGAAGGAAGCTGCTCTCTAGGATGCCTTTGTGAGTTGTTCTCCAGAAACCAGTCAACTAAGAACTAAAAGGGGTAGGTAAAAAAGCATGGTATTTGGGTGAGATTGAGGTAAAGACAAGCAAAAGACAAGTTAATGCATCAAAATTATTTGTGTAATGCAGCAGCAACAATTTAACATAATTTCCACAGGAGAAAACATGGCCTGCAAATTTTCCTTTTCCATGTCAATTAGCTTTCCTCACGCTTTGCCAAATGCCTTTAGCAGCACCTAGAATTATGGTGATAATGGAAGTTTAACTTGGCAAGAGGCAGAGGAACTCAGTCAAAGCCAGAATAATGAAACAACCCTTCACACTGACAAGGGAGTAAACACCCATCTCTCCCTGACTCTCATGTGTGGCACTTAAGTGTTCATGTCCCCCCTCATGCAGAATGGTGGTGATTTGAAGTGGTCAGTGGGCTTTTTACAGGCTATGCTGACCTGAACAGACTGTCCTGCAGTAGACTTAGTTAAACTAGTCTGGATTCTTTATTATGTGGACACTGCTACCATATATCCAGCTTGAAAGTAATTTATTTTTTCATTTGTTTGGCAGGAAAAGAACGCTTTGCCATTTGCTGAGTGTTTTAGGCTGTCTGATGCCTGCTCAGGCTACTGGGTCTGACCAGGCTCTGTGCACCCTGAAGGGCAGCTGGGCATGACAGATGAACTCTGAAGCCTCAAGTTCCAGGATGTATTGGTCTGCCTATATTTTTGCCTATATAACAGATTTGTTATTTGTTAAGATCTGTATGCATCATCTGCATTATAGAAGAATCAGGTGCAGAAGTATGGCAGCCCTAGATACAGACACCAGTTTGCATGCTGTTGATATTCCATTGCTACTCTCAGTGGAAAAACTTTGATGTATGCTGCTCCCAGGATTACTTCAGAGTGGCCACACCAAAAATTTGCCTGGGTAAATCTTTTTGCTTTGCCGTATTCAGGTCTTGCTATGCCCATGGATTGTTGCATACCAGGATGAGTTTTAAGGGTATTCCACCGCCGGGAATCTGCCCCTGAAAAATGAAACAGAAGTGATACTGCCTCTCATTTTGCTTACAAAGGAACACAGCCCTCTAACCTCATCTTGTAAGCACTTTGAATGGAATCATCAGGTGGCATAAATTGCCTGCACTCCAGAGAGGAGAGGTGTTTCTGTGTGCCAGTGTTCCTGGGGATGTCAATGAGAGCTCTTCATACTGTGCATTCACAAATGAAAACCTGTGGCAAATTAGCCTGAGTTGAATGTGTTTGTGAGCATAGATTGATCTTGCCATGAAGCAGAGAACAAATTTTATTTGAACTCTGTCCCCCTTGTAACTTTTTCTTTGCAATCCTCAATATGTTTTTGCATTTAGGGACTGCAGAGACCTTCTGTAGCTGTGCTAACACATGCCAGTTCCCCTGGGTTAGACTAAAAAGCTGTTTAGCCTGGTAAAACTCCTCACAGCTGTTAACCAAAGATTGTGTTGGATGAGGGGCATGCCCCATATGTCAGAGGGTGCAGAGTTCACATGTTGATAGGGTTTCACATTTTAATTTTGCTTTCCACAAATAGTGAAGACAGAACAGCAAGCCTCCTATGACAGAACGGTTGCAAATAAAGCAAAATTGGATTGATCTGAATTTGACAGTGAAGTACTATTTTACCTACTTAACCCAGGAGCACATAAGTATCCACCAGAGAAATGAGTGACCTGCTTCATCTTTTGTATTGTAGAGTCATTTTGGCCACAGTTCTGCAAAGACAAGTACCTGCTCAGCTTTTAGTATGAGGACTGTAATTAAAAGTAGCTTTGTCTGCTCCTGAACAAAACTGGTTACATACACTTGGATATGAACACGCATTTGAACACACCATAGAGTTTCAACACCTCTACAAGAAATAGCCCGTCCTGTACATGTTGTAATAGTGTGTGAGATGTCTAGTTGCCCACCTGCTTACAAAGTAAAATGCATTATTGAAACTGTTTTAATAAGATTTGAGATGCATTATGCTTTTTTCCAGCTTTGATTGCATGGTTTTACAAAAATGTAAACTTTTTTCCCCAGGATGACAATATATGTTATAAAATGTTTATGATTTCATTGATTTTCTTCCCTTTTTGGGACAGTTCCTTTTACAAGTAATTCAGAAGGTTATTTACTATAGAATGACAACAGCAAATCAGAACTACTGATTTATACCAACCCAAGTGTTTTTTAATTATTAACAAGAAACATTGTTCAGGGTAAAAGAAAATTATAAATATGTCCGTGTAGCAGTATATGAGTTAATTCAGACTGACTTGGAAATGAGAACTTCCTTGTGTGAATGAGAAAGGCAAAAGAAAGCCTAAAGCTTTCCATAAAGTAGACAGCAGCTGTACTGAACAAGCCCTCTTTCAAAAGCCAGTGGCTTCTCTCTCCAGTGTGATGGCCTAACAACAAACTGACAGCACAGGTAGGTGTACTATTGCCTTAGGTTTAAAAGAAAAGTGTGAACACACCCACTATATTGGAAGCAAATATTCTGAAAGTTTCACACAGGCTTTGCTGGAACAGGTCAGGTTCTCTGCAGCATGAAAACACCAACAGAGGGGCTGATTTTAAACTTGCCAAACTTCCAGCCAAGAGTGGGTTTTCTGAGGAAAGTCACATATGTCATTACCCTACACTGACTGACAGCTTGGGGCCCTTCTCTTAGTTCCACTGAAAAATTAGAGTGGTGGAGTCACTCCACTGGTCAGGGTTCCTAGCAAGTTTTCAAGATTAGTCTTTTGGATTTAGTATTGTAAAAATTCACATGCACTATTTAAAATTAAGTAAGTGATTGTAAATGCAGCAGAGTGCTTTACATTCTTTTTCTTAATCCCCTTAAACTTCACCATGAATGGTAGTGGTGGCTGCGCAAGGAAGAGTGGTTAAAAATTAATCAGACAGAAGGGGAAAAAATGGTCATTTGTTGTTCCCTAACTTTCTTTTCAATCCTAAGAAGACTTATTTGTGTAGTTTAATTTAATTTATGTATCTGACTGTGATCTCATGAAGTCATCCAAATGAATCCTATGAGTAAAAATAAGAGGTTTTATTTCCATTCTTCTTTTTCCTAAAACCAAAATTACGTCCAATAAAAAGGAAACAAGATTTTAAATATTTAGGAGTTTAGTTTAGACTGGCTATACATGCAAGGTTTATAGGCCAAAGTTTTCAAATATTTTGCTTAATTTTACTTTCCAGATTTGTCTCTTCCATAAAAAAGCCACAGTAGCTTTTGGCATTAGTGGGACATACAGGCACTTAGTGGTTTTAAGTCAAACCAAATGTGAGTCTGATCACTTAATTATTTCTGAGTTTTGCTTTAAATGTCCAGCATTATACCCCTGAAGATTTCTGCTGAGAACATTATTCCAGAGCACCTAGATTTTTTTTTTTTTACTGACTCCCTAGAGCCTGCAGCTCTTTCCTGGATGCTGAGAGTGATCTCCTTCCTGGCACAGCCAGTAGAGCTGCTCCATTCCCAGCCCATACCTTGGCACAACAGAGATCCAGCAAGATTTGTTTTTGGCAATGCTTGGCTCCTTCCCTGCAAAAACAGCAGGTGCCTACTGAAATGCAGTAAGGCTGCTTCACAAAGGGCTTAACCCCCTTTTTTTGGATGGAAGCTGTAAGATTAATGTAGGCTTGGGAGGCTAACATGGACTTGGAAGCCTGCCATCAGGAACTGTATTTGGAAACTTTGGTCCAGCCTTTATCAAGTCATTCTTGGATTGCAGATTTCTGCTTCTGCCGTTAAAATGAGTGCTCATGTCTATGTGATACACAAGCCATGAAAGCTATCTCTAAATTTGGTTTTTTACTTCTAAGTATGGCATAAACTGCAGGATATTTAACATATTAAATTCACCAAACGTAGAAGCAGTCGGAATTTAAGCAGGTTGTGTTACATTCCCTACATGGACATGATGTTACCAGTGTAAAAGTAAAAAGTGCTCTTACTGCTGTACACTCTGCATCCTTGACCTTTTATCATGGCAAGAATGAAAGACACAATACATTACAGGAGGGCAAAGGGGGAAGGAAAAGTTTTCTATGAGTTACAGCAAGGAACAAATTGATGGCTTAAGCTCAGTCATGATACCCATGAAGTATTGAATTCTTGCCTTGAATTTAAGGATATAACTTTTGACAGGTTGCTGAGAGCCAGATTTTTAAAAATTCCTCCAGTTTTTTTCCTTAATTATTGTCAGATCATTTAGATGACTAAATGCACCTATAAGCTGAGATGGTAAATGCTGATGCACCGTATTTGGTGGCTGCAATGCTACACTGCAGCTCATCATCAGGATTCAGATGGAAGTCAAGTTCTGTTTTAAGAAGTATTGTGAAGAGTCTGTTGTGCTTGATTTTGTAAAAAATAAAAGGCTGAGTCTGTACACATTCTAAAGTTAATGAAGAACTTTATGTTTATTTTAATGCAAATCTGTTGTGTTGCCATTAAAGATAACTAAAATTCTGATGTTATAAGCTAGAACACTCTTTAGACTGTAATACAAAGGACCTGTCTCTGAAAGTAAATAAACAAGCTAAGATGTTACTAAGGCAACATAACATGTAGTAAACAAGAAGTAATAACCACTACAAGATTTAAGCAACATGCTAACATATGCTGAAATCCCTGAAAAATATAAGGAGTCTCATCTGAGTCAGATCAATTAACAACATTGTTTCACTTTAGTGGATGTTGTGGAATTTGACCCAAGATGATTCTGAGAATTCTGGAATTGATTGAAAATATTATGATATTATAAATATTATGATATTGTAATTAAGTAATTATATCTGTTGTGTAACTTCCTCATGGTCAGGTGCTCTTGTGTTCTGTTAAACAAAAACCCACCACTTATACACCAAAAGATGCTTGAAATGCAGGTGGTTTTGACATTATTAGCATATTTTCCTAGGATTTTTTATTCACAATAATGTGGAATTCAAAACTATCTTAAAGAAGACACTGTATGAAGTCTGTACCCTTGTGTGTTTGCGTGAATGTGTTTGAAGAGCTTCTCACTGACCTGAAGAATGGCAAATTTAATGTTTCTTCTTTTATTACATTGCATTTTTAATCTCTTACTGACGCACATGCAAGAATTACAACTTTTCAAGAGTTAAAAAGCTTTTTTTATCAAGTCTATCTAGATAAACCGATAATAAGGAGGTGATAGTAGATTTAAGCTGATTTTAAAAAGGGATTTGACAGTCATTTAGGAAAACATTTGCCTTAAAGGGAATAAAAATGATTATAAACTAAATAAAATAAGGGACGTTAAAGGCAGTGACAGTTTGTAGAATGGGAGTGGGAGAGCTCCACTGCCTGGGTTCCCTCTTAAAATTTTCTAATTAATTTTTAATTCTTCTAATTTTTAAAAATTTCTTTTACATTAAAATTTTGCAGTAACTTGGAGGAAATGTTGCACCTTCCCATCCATTCTCAAAAAGAAGCCACCTGGCACAGCCAGCACACTTCTGACTTTAGATCAGTTGCTCCCTGGTCCTTAGCTGTGATGGAGCAAAACACAGAGATTGCATTCAAGGTAGAGAAAAAGCTGCAAATGTCCAGAAAATTCCAGCCTGGGTTTGGAATACTTTAGATCCACCTGGCTGAGCTGCCTTGCTTTGGTTTTATGCTAAATGTCTTCATTTGTGATTGACTTGTGATAGCCACAGCCAATGTAAAGCTCGTGTTAAAGGACCTGCAAAGTGCAGTGACTTTAAAAAGCTGTTTTCTGAAGGCTTGCAGTTGAAGAGAGGAGGAGAGGGATGATGCTTGCCATTTTAATCAAGTCACCCATGGGCCAGCCCTTGCAGAGCAGGGGGCACCATGACCCTCAGGCAATAAAGCATCCTTTGCTGTCCATGTCAGTGCCTTGATGCTCTTCAGTGCTAACCTATGTTACTTGTTCTGGGGACGTGGTCCAGCTCTCTTACTCCATAGCTGCATACCACAAGCACTGATTGGTGGGGCCAGTCCAGAGATGTGAATGACTGTCTTACCAGACAAAGAGAGACTGAGATGGGTCATGAGACACCAGGAAGTATCTTCTAGTTTGTTTAGGGCTGAGTGGATTTAGCTTCTCCTTCGAGTCAATCTCAAAGACTTCAACAGCCACAAGGACCAGCCTTGATCCTGCTAAGCCTTTCTTGAAAGAGGAATCTTAATTCATGCACGTCCCAGTGACTTTGATGGAACTGCTCACATGTGTAAGAGTCTGTAGGATCAGCAACCCTTAACTAACAAGGGACTTCTGTAAAACTGCATGGCATCTGTAAATAAACACAACACTACAGACCCTGCTGTGCTGCTCTGCTCCTTTTTGGACACACTATCCTATCTTTGCTGAGGCAAAGTCTTCCCTGCTCTCTTCGCATCACACAGATGGGATCAAAAAGCTGAAGAACTGCGTTTTCATGACGGGAGTCCATCACAGGAGCATTGCTATTAGTCTTTGCTAGCCATCAATGTCTGGAAATTTCACAGTCAAGTTGCTAGTGATTGTATTGAAAGGGTTTATGTGTGGGTGGCTGAAAATATGGTGCCTGGCCCCTGGTGCCAAACTCTCAGGCAATATCAGCTGTCTTTACACAAGTGATGAGGCAGAATATGTTACTTTAAGTTTAATATTCAGAACTTTGTCTCTCTTGCTGTCAAAAAAACTATACATGTGGAGGAGCTGGCTGAATACAGAAAGTGCATAATTAAATACCCCATCACAGAAGAAGACATCATGTAGTTTTCATGGGGAAAGGTGGTCTGAAATAGTTTTTTAATTGTTTACACTTAAATTTGTCTCTTCAAATTATTATTTTATTTAATATAGCAGCAATTTCTGTCTGTATCTGTAGTAACTTAGTTTTAGATTCTCTGAATGAGTGGTTGACTTTCCAGTGCTTTATCATGTGTACACAGACAGCCAGGAGCTTGTCTGTGCCCCTCACACTTAATAGAATGTTTCCTATTTGTTTTTCACTCATTGTATTACATACCATTGCTAAAAAAAACATGGGGGGAATGAAATTGGTGAATTCTATCCCTGTTTTTGCTGATGCTTCTTTTTCTATTATGAAATTAAGTAATTTGTGGCTTAAACATTGAGAAGGAGTGGGTTTGAAAAGGAGAAAGGAAACGGAGAAAAAGGAATTTCTGAAGAGAAAGAGAGTCATCTCCCATTTTGTCATCTTCTTTTCTTTTCTAATGCTTGTGGAAGCTGGTGATACCCTCTAAAGGATGTTGAACACATGGTCAGCGGGACAAGGTCTTTTGGGCCACCATTTATCCCTAGATATAAGAAAGAAGTGAAATGGTGACTGTTGGTGCTTTCTCTGGGAAGGGCCCCCGGCCGTAGAATCAGAGAATCATCAAAGGTGAAAGAGGCCTTTAAGATCACCAAGTCCAACCATCAGCCCAGCACTACCACTGTAACCCCTACACCACTAAACCATCACCCAGTGCCAAATCCAGATACTGTCTTCAGGCGTGGTGGCTCCACCATCTCTGTGGGCAAGCTATTCCAATACTGACCACCCAAAGAGTGAAACAATTTTTCTTATATCTCATCTGAATGTGCCCTCTCTCAGCTTAAGGCCATTCCCTCTGGTCCCCTCACTGCAGGCATGGTAGAAGGGACCGGCCCCCACCTCACCACAACCTCCTGTCAGGGAGCTGTCAAGAGCGATGAGGTCCCCACTGAACCTCCTGTTTTTGAGAATAAACAAACCCAGCTCCCTCAGCTGTTCCCCATAAGACATGGTGTGTTCTACCTGTGAATATCCATTTTTTAATTTTTATAATTTTTATCAATTTTTAGTTCCCCTCCCCTTTCTCTCCAACATGCTTGTTTGCATACCCATGCTTTGCAATAATGGCCACTAAGCTGCTTAGAAAAAGAAAGAGGCATATGTGCTAAACTATTTTAGGGGTTTTTTTTATGAAGCGGCAGAAAAAATTCACTAAAAGCCATAGATCCCTTCAAGATTTAGTGTTAGCCTTCAAAAAAGTTTAGCAGTGGGTAGTTTGGAAAAGGATAATATATACGTATTTAAAGATAAACTATTCTTTATTTCTCTCTGCAGCAAACCATATTGCTGATTAACCACTGCTTTCATAAACTACAAGTGGGCCATTTAAGCTGTTTCATTGCTGGTTAATGTACTGTATTGTGCTCCCTCTTTCTACAGTACCTTGCTAGTGTTTTGTTTTTATTAGAAATTCACCTATCCTTGTCTACCGAGGAGAAAAGAAATTACACTACAGAGCCCTACAGCCCATAAAATGGCAGAGATTCCTAAATAAGAGCGGCCTGAAACTGAAACCTCTGTCTGCCTGCACTGTAATGAAATGCATGACTACAAGAGATAATAATAATTGCAGCAATAGCTCGTTACAGCTCCCAGATGATTTGGTGCTGTCAGGAGTGCACTGTCCTCTGACATCCCAGGAGGCGAACAGCATCACTGACTGCAGGCCCTGATTGGTGTAGTGAAATATTGCTGGCAAAAATTAAAAGGTCTTGGTGTCAAAATAATTCATGATATGCATATCTTCCATTCTGATGAAATGGCTGATATCCGGATTAGCAAGATAATAAAACTGATCAGGCTACAGTTAAACAATTTAAGCTGGAGAGCTGTTCATTTTGTAGGTGTCACTTGTCAGATCAAGGGGTCAGAGCGGGATGAAAGGCTCTCCCCAGTAACCTTCTGATGATTTGGAACTGGAATGTTCTTCATGATTTGTCCAAAGTTTTCATCACTGTGCTGCCTGGTAGCATTACCACGGCAGGCTCTGTTCTGACATTCAAATCCTGGGAATGACAGGTTATTAGGAGAAGAGAACTGGCTGTACATACATTAAGCCCCATATCTTTGACCTGTAATTTGAACTGATAGTGATATTGTAATTGAGTGAGTAAAAGAGGGAATTTTTTATTAAAACACAGGAAGATGAAGAAAACGTTTATTTTCAGGCGATTTATGGGTTCATAAAATAAGGTTTTTTGATGATGGTTTATTTTATGGCTCTTGAAATGCTGAGCTGTGTGCTTACTATTTATTTTATGGAACAGTTATTTAAAAATATCGTAGCGTCCCATATATTTCCAGCCTGTTCGTCAGTAACGGAGCTCGTGCAGATGGAGAGATACCTGTTTCATATGGGAGTTCATGTATTTGAATAGTTCAGGGATTATCCCAATAAAATGGACCCAGGGAAATATTGCACCCAGTTAATGCTCATTGCTTCAGAGACCCCTAACGTCCTTTCTTGACACCTTATTGCAGGATATTATTACACAATGGATCTTCAGTCATATGGTGATAGGGAGTGGGGCAGAGCAGGGCTATCAGGGTAATTGACTCCCGTGCACGGCAGTGTTACACACTTGAGTAACTAATTTAATGGAATGTGTTTTCATGTTCTCCCACACAGACCTGCCCCAGCATAATTCTCCTCTCGGGGCACCAGCATTTTGGGACAGGTGAAGAGTGGCACAAAAGCTCTCGATTTCCCAAAAACAGGACCACAGCTTCTGTGGTAAATCTGCTGCCAGTGAAATGACTGCCTCTGAGCCCAGTAAATTAATTGGAGTTACCAGGAATTCTCTGCTCCTGATGAAACCAGACCTCCAGAGCTTGTATGACAATTTTTGTTGCTGCTGATTGTTATTGTATATAACTATTAGGTTTTGTTGCACAGTACAGAGATAATGGTTTGGCATGGGTGAAGCACTTAAATGATCCATCAATAGCAGGAATTGAGCTGGATGTCTGCAGAATTCTGCATCTGTGTGAGAAACACCACTACCTTGAAACTTGAAGGAGTCTTGTGCTATTTCAGCATGAGCTGGTGCTCACATTGGTTTGGGCAAAGGCTTTAATTTTTTTTTCTTGGAAAATGCAGAGAAGAAGAAATGGCTGCCTCTAAACAAGGCAGCTGGATTCTTAAAAACCAGTCACGGAGGACACTGATGCCATTTTTTGCTTCTGAACTGTTCCTAGAGATGCAGTGAAGTGAGAATCAAAAATCACTGTCAACAAGTTTTTTTATTTCCCTTTCACTATGGCACAATCTTTATCTAAATGCTTGGCCATATCATAAGTGTTAATAGGGTATATGTGTTAGAATATACTTGATTGCTGTGGGTTTCTTCTCTGTTAATTTTCACAAGCAAGATTACTGATCCCTGACAAGCTCTGGGTTCACTGCATTTGCACGACAGCTCCTTCTTCA
Organism: Gymnorhina tibicen; assembly: GCA_013399875.1. Lineage (NCBI taxonomy): Eukaryota > Metazoa > Chordata > Aves > Passeriformes > Artamidae > Gymnorhina > Gymnorhina tibicen. The sequence goes on along the minus strand of VXAZ01002124.1, from coordinate 432,840 downwards.
AAAAAGGTACCAAGTCTGGTGTTCACACACCAATCTTCTTTTAAATCAGAAGCCAAGATCTGCAGACAATATTTTTGCCAGAGAATGGTTCTCCTGACTTTAATATTCAGATATTTGAGTAGATTCAAAAGAAAATACTTCACAGGAGACTTTTACTTAATTAGCCCCCACCCAGAATAACTACCTCTTCTTTTGCTTGTAATTACATCACAGTTGTCAAGCGAATATTGATGCTTATATAATTAAAGAATTGATCCTTAAAGCATAATAACGTGATAGTAATATTTGCATAATTGTATTAAAAAAAGTTTCCAGAATGTAAATTTTATGGCCCATCTTTCAGAGGGATTTGTATATGCTTGCCCTTACAGTTGGGTCAAGTACAAAAGAAATTTGTGAGCTTACCCTCATGAGTAAAGTTAAATAAGTAAGCATATATTTTCAGGGCTAAACCTATAGATTCTCCTTAATCCAGTCTCCCCAGGCTACAGTGAATGATATAATGATCTTTAGCCATAAACTGTAGTGTGGTTTTGGAAGGACACAGAGTTTAGACCTTGTAAGTAGTTTTGCTTTGCTCTGTGCCATTAAGATATATGCACAGTTTGCTTTTATGATGTTTGCTGTCATTTAATTACTGATGCATCAAGATGATCTTCCCAATTCAATTACGTTCAAATTAATGATTATCTTGGTGCTTTTTTTTTTTCTCAAGTCAACTGAAGATTTTGGGATGTTGCCTTCTCCATGCACCAAGTATGCTCATGATCTAAATTGAAGGACTGTGTGCTTGAGGACTGTTTGATGGACTTCCAGATGTAGCCTTTCTTTACTTGTTAGTTAAAAATTGGAACTCATGGAAATTAGTGCAGAATTTGGTTTCTGACACACAAACTGGAATAATTTAGGGAGCTCTTTAATGAAGACTGAGAGTGATTTCATCTGCTCTTCCTCTCATGTGCAGAAAATCATTGGATAAGTCATCATTGGTAGGCCATCTACTTTTGTGGGAGGTTTTGGTGCGAAAAGTCAGAATTAACTATTGTGAGTGTCTTTCTAAGTGTGGTATAAAAGCAGTATCAGCCTTTTTTTCTCTTAGTTTTTCTTCCTGTGTGGACATGGAGAACTCAAATTTTTCGTTATGTATTACGGTTATGTTTAAAAATATATGGTATGGCAAATTCAGATTTTTTGCATTTTTATGGGTATATCCTGGTGGCTGGCTTTCCATAACTTTAAACATAATCAGTAAAATACAAATTGTGCCTGGGGAAAGGTTGTTGAAAATCTTTGAATTTGTACAATAATAAGTACGGTATTTTCCCTCTTAGCTTATCACAAATTTTCACAGAAGTTCAAGTGCATTATTTATGGAAGCCAGGTGAAAGAACAGGCTAGAAAAGACACGGAATTTTAAAAAATACACTACAAGCTGGATTTAAATGCTTAGATTCTGATTAAATCCAAACAGCCTGATTTCAATAAGCATGTTTGATTGAAATTTTTTCTTATACACACTATGTAAACATAGGTGTCAATGTAGTTAGAAAACAGTAAATAGTGAATTTTATATGCAATATCTACTGTTTGGGAATAGATGTTTATATTTTACTTACTTTGCTACGCAATTCAACCAGTTGTAATGAAGACAAATAATTTATTTTGCCCTTCCATTATCTTTTCTGTGTTACAGGCATGTATTTGAGTCTACACATACCAACAATAAAGATGCAAGAAGATATGAAAAACAGGGGGAGATCAGTTGATTACACACATAAAAAGCTATGAATTTATTGTTTCCACATCAGCTGTACATTTTGGAGGTACCTAAGAAATGACTCAATAGCTTAGCTTATTTGATTTCCTTACAGGTTTTATGTCTTTACCCCATTTTAATTTTTCATTAGAATATAATAATAGCCACAGGAAAAAATGATTTGGTCTGTGATCTATTTCATTATGTTCTCATCATAAGGAGAGAATCTGAAGTGGGAGAGCATCACTAATTTTTCGGCACAGTAATTTATTCTACAGTATTTAAATGTTGTAATTTTCACACTGAGGCACATGCTGCCACATCTATCGTCCCCTGGACTAGTCTCTGTCTTGCTCTTTCCTTTTCATCTGTTTTGTTTTTGCATTTTTTTCATAAATTCGACAGATGGCCTCTTGATGAATCCTTGATAATACTGTCATGTAAAGCAGCTAAGACTAGAAATCATCTCACAACAATTTTTCATTGCAAAGAGAAAATTGAAGGCAGACAAACATCGCTAAGTCCATAACAACAGCAACAAAATATCCACTTCATGTAAATAAAGAGGACAAGCTTTCCTCATAATGCTCAAACACTAATGCCAGTATCCTTTAAAGCCTCTGGATTTTTTTCTGCTACATTTAATTCATCTTTCAAGCCTTGGGTTTGTTTAGCATTTTGTTGGTTTCATATTCAGAAACATTTTCTCGGCTCTTAATGTGTTCTCTCTCCTCCTTAGTCCCCCTCCTTTTAGGTCTTTATAATTGTGGATCAGGTGAAGTTTGCTTCCCCTCATTTCAAGGTCATGCACCACTAGGACCATTTTCCTGACTCAGAGGGCACGTAATTTCACAGCCGTGTACTCTTCATTAATCCACCCTGAGTGGGTGCTCAGGAAGTTCCAGATCACAGATTTGTTTTTGTCTTGTTCTCTGACTCAGTGCTTCACAAAAGGATTAGATTAACCCCTTTTGATTGTATTTATATCTTACTGCATCGTGATAGAAATAAAGTGATTTCTTCTTCTCCCCACGTAACCTTCCCACCCCTTCCACCTTTGCACTGGGGACCAACAGCATTTCTTTTCCAATAGTGTTCAGTTAAAGGGAAGCTTGTGGCAGACAGAGAGAATTATTTGTTTTCTCTTTGCTCTCTTAATGCAGCTTTAATGCATGAATCCATTTCTTCCCATTTGCAGAGACTTGTTTATTAACTTTGAATGCTTTTTGTTTAACTGGAAACTGCTTCAGTCCCCTGGCTCTGAACCTGGTCTCATCTGGACCTGAATTGCCCTGGATCCAAACAAAGAAGAAAACAAAAAAAGATGGCACAGTGACTACTGGAGCGGATGCATTCTTTCCCCCTTGATATTGTGCCCCAACCAACTGCTTCATCCTGACCCCTTCACCTGGGAGCTGTTTTCTGCCTCCATTTGTTGGCAAAGTTCTCCTTGAGACTTGCTGGTGGAGGGGATCCCCACCCACTGCCCCAGGTGGGGACTGACTCCCCAGGTGGAGTCTGTGTTTGCTGATGTGCCCTCAGGACAGGGGAACCTGGTGTGCTGGAGGCCTCTGGAGGGTCTTGCATCCCTGTGCCACAGTTGGCCTGCAGCAAAATGCAAAGCATGTGGGAGCAGTGAGAAATATTTTTAAGTGGAGATGATCTGCTGCATTTAACATCTTAAGGGAGCAAGTTTTGGTATTCAGAGCAAGCCACTGGGACACCCGAGTTGGCACAAAAAGTGTAATTACTTAACATTGGTCCTTCTTTCCTGTGTCTGTAATAGGAAAAGAAAATTCTAAGTTATAGAAAGCCATTTTTTAATTCTTCAGGTAGGATTTCATTTGAGATAAAAATAGCCTGCAGGGTACGTGGGAAAAACAGCCTGCAGCTGTATGTGGGAAGCTCACAACCTTAACTATTTCAACTATCCACTTTTTGTAATGGGAGTTTAGTCAGTGCTGCACTTGTAAGCACCTAACTTCAGGTCCCTCAATCTGAATAGGAGTCCACCTTTAGCATCCTTATACTGGACCTATCTTAAACAACCATAGTAATACATACACTTAATTTGTGACATCTCTTGTTATTATTATGAATAGTTGTGTTTCCTATGGAGCTGGCAGTCAGAAAACCAAGAAGCCCCCTAACTCGAGACATTGGCTGAAATGGAAGTGGCTAGTGGTCCCAGACCCACTAAGACTATCACTGAAATGGATTAGATTCAAATTGCATGTTGCGGGGAGGGGGATGCTCACAATTGCCTCAGGAATTACCACAGAGTTTCAGAATGGAAGATAGCAGAGGAAGGAGGAAGAAAAGGTTTTGGCCAGCTTAGAGCAATAAAGAACTGAAAGGCAAAGCAGAAAAGGAGACAGGGAGAAAATACTGAAATTAATTTGCATTCCTTGGTCAGACGAAGCAGACTGAACAGATAAATTAAACCTGGAGGTTAATAGGCTTTACCCATCAGCTACCTGGTGAGATCTGCTGTGTGGAGGTTCCTAACTGGCCACAACTAGGCTACACCGGAAAAAGATGTGTACATTCCATCGGTTCCTTGTTTCCTGTTAACCAGAAGGGAATATCTTACTGCATCCTGACTGTGCAATCACTTATTATTTCATATCAAAATTTATAAAACAGGGCAGGGAAAAGACCAGTCAAAACTGCAAAAAGTTCCCAGAATGTCCCCCTGTTTTGGCTCCTTCTGATCTGCCTAGTGGCTTAATTAATGAATCCAGTTTTGGGCTTCCCAGCACAAGTAAGACATCAATAAACCAAAGAAAATTCTGCAGGGGGCCATTGAGGTTGTCAGGGGCTGGAGTACCTGTCCTGTGAAGAGAGGCTGAGGGCATTGGGCTCATTCAGCCTTGAGAGACCACGGCTTCTAGGGGACCTATCAAAAGTGTACCAGAATCAATGAGAAGCTTATCAAGCAGATGGAGACAGGAATTTACAACAGTGTGTGCTGAAAGGACAAGAGACATTGGAATGGACAGAAACTAAAGGAAAATTTTATCCTAGTGGATACAAGGAAAAACTGTTTCACCATGAGAACAGTGAAGCCATGGAAGAGGGTGGGTTACCTGCTCACTCAGATGTTTACAGAATCTGTTAGAATTTTTTGTATGATGAGCAACATCACCTGAGCTCATAGCTATGCCTGTTTTAAGAAGGATGACGTGCCCAAGTTGTATTGCCCTCTGATTCACATGGGATGGAGGGGAATCCCTACCTAATTCTGATCTCCCTAAAGAAGTGGAGAGAACTTTTCTCTTTCTGCAAATCTGAGTCCAAGGTGATAGATGGTAAAACCCCTGTTGGACCTTCTTTTGCCTTTTTACCTTTGGCATCATCTTGCAGGATGATGATGAAGGAACCACAGCAGACTTTGTCCCTGTGGGCTGTGGCCAAACTGACTGAACTTCTGGAGGCTCCTACACCCAAAAGGGAAATACCCCCAAATATTGCAAGCTCTTCTACACAGAGAGTACGAAATAAGCTTTATATGAATGTAAAGCTATGTGAGTACTTTTTGATGTCTTCTCTGGGTTTTGTTAAATGAAGAGGGAAAGTCTTGGATGAGAGTGAGAGGAAGTCTTGCTCCCAGCTGGGACCTCTCTCACACTGAGTGCCATTCACTCTGGTGCAGATGGCTGATGACTTCTTTCAGTGAAGCAGGATAATTTTGGACTACCTGTGGGGTATGCAAGCTTATAGAAAATTAACAACAACTTGTTTTGCATGGGAGGAGACACTACACTGCAGTTACTCTGCAGCTGAGCTGACTGCAGTACACAAATCCTAGCTAGATTTAAACTGGCTTGACTGGATGGTCCTGGTGGCATAAAAGAGAGCTCCATGCAGGCTGCAATGCCCTTCTGAGGAATTCAACAAACACTAGGACGTTTAGTCCCACCAATTTCTGTGCAACAAGAGCTATAAAATAGGTATATCTATAATATAGCTTTTATTTTAAAATGTGTTGACAGGATTCCCCTTGTTATAAGAATATTTTTTCTCGTTGCTTCTCCATCCTGATCAGAAGTCCCAGGTTCATTCTTTGGAATCAGAGAGAGGAAAAGCCATGATAAGCAAATGTCCAGAATTTAAATGATGCAATGAGAGAAAGGAGCAGAGAAGAGCAGAGCTGTATGAAATAACCAGCCCTCTCTTCCGTAAGGCAGCTGCTCTGAAATTCATTTGGAGACACTGAAATTTGGATTGTTGATTATGTTGCTACTTCTGGGTGCTTTTAGTGTTACAACATTTAATAACGTTTTCCCTTATGACTAAGAGTTTTCTTTTCCAATGGTACAAAATAACAGGAATTGTAGGTAGATAGTGCCCTGTACAGGGTCATATCTGTGACTCTGGAGTTTTTTCCTTAGCCAGCATGCCAATATTTTAGAGGTAAGAGGAAGGTACAAGATTGTCTAGGGAAGTCTTTCTATTACATTGGTCCAAGCACCAAGGGCATACAAGACTTGCACAAGTGTCGGTGTGAAAGAACAAAGCAAGAAAAAATCCGAAGTGATTGTTTCCACAGTAAATATGATCATTATTAAACACAGCTTCCCTGAGTTTCACAGAGCATATAAACTTGCAGCAGACAGGACTCATACTGGACCAGGAAATGTGCAAACAGAAGGCCAAACCTGTAGAATGGGCACCACCTTCACCAAAGAACTAAAAATCAAACCTGGGACTCCAGCTCCTTGCTCACTTGCCACCCATATATCCGATGCCCTAAACAGTCTGCTGTATCCTCTGATGGTATGACTTAAGATTTCTTGTACAGTTATCTTCTCTTAGACTAGACCTGGATTCTGATCTCTGGTCCAAACCAAGCAGAGAGATCTGTGCCAGCTCAGGGGAATTCTTGCACCGAGTCAGTACTCTGAGAGACCTAGGGTGCAAGAGGTGCATTAACAGTCATCGGTGTACTGATACTTGTGAATTCCCTTCACAAGCACCACATCCTTCTCCTGCCTTGCAAGGGGGCCACAGCCATCTCTCACCGAGTTCTGGATTCATAAGACAGATAGGATAATTTTACAGTGCCTAAGTCACCTTCAGTGCATTTGGTCCTTGAACACTTAATAAATCCAGCCGTTCTTCCTTGGTCAGTGAAAGTGGGATTAAAGATGGAGGTGTGGTTACCATCTAGCTGAAGCTGGGAGGTTAGTTACTGGGTAAGAACAATATGCTTGTTATTAACTGGGGTTCAATAACAGAGCCAGAATGGGTATGACTGGTGTGGATTTTGTAAACTGTACATGTATATAGGATACCACTGAGTGTGAATAGAATATATCCATACCACTGGATATATTCTTGTACACATAACTTCTTAAACATTTTGTATATTCTTTAAAGTTCTTGTACATTAATTAATATAATTGAGCTTTAGAGATATTTTTTATAGTATGATGTGGCCAAATACTAGGTAATCCAAGCAAACAGTAATCAGTCAGAGAGCTCCCATCTCACAAAAACTGGTATTGCAAGTGCAAAAGAAAGTCCTTCAGCCAGTGGTGAACAGGTCTCTGCTTGGCTTCTTGCTGTACAGGGAAATAGGGAGCTCAGCAGAGGGTGATGTTGGTTGGCAGAATTCAGTCAACTTAAAGGAAGGGAGATGGGAGCTGGGAATTTATTGTGACTCAGCCTGTTGGTGTTAGGGGCTCCTGCCTTGTGATGCACCTGAGAGCTGTGAGTCACCTGATATAACATCAGCATTTGCTTCTTGTTAGTCACCTTTTGTACAAGGCCTCAATAAAGAGGAGGAATAAAAGAACACCATGCCCCCAAATGTAATTTTTGTTATTAGCTGTCTTGGCCAAAAATCCTGCATAGAGGAAGATTAAGTTGGTTTGTATTTTCTTCCTCGTGGTCCTTCTCATTTCGCTGTGGTATTTGTTCATGCAGGCATGTTCTTTATATGGGATTTCTTCACAGGCTTTTATGCTACGAACAGGAATGAACAGATATCATCATGGGCATTGGTTGCACTTTGGAAAAAAAAAACATTTTTGGAAAATTCTTTCTCTCCATTGAACAGAAGCAAAGCAGGTAGCATTGCTCGAAGCGGTTTGGGAGGTGAGATGGATGTCTGCTTTGCAGGCTCTCCAGGGGTCACACTCTTTCTGCTGTGGGAATGAGTGAGCAGCAGGTGTTGCTGCACTGCAAATCTCAGCCACGACTTGGATCTAGGGCTTCTCCACCAGCGCTAAGAGCTCAGTCAGGGCATGCACGGAGCAGAGCACTCCTGGACTCTGCTCTGTGGCCACAGCCACACACAATGGGTGGCGCAGTCGCCTTCTGGAACCCTGAAAAGTTATCTTTCTTCCTCCTTTTTTTTTTTTTTTGAGCACTTAAGCCCAACTGCTAATGGAATTTCATGATTTTAAATAATTTACATTTCCATCTGGTTTGAAAAACACCAGGTGGAGATTGCAGATTAGGATGAGTCTAAGTGGAAGGAAATGTTTGTTTAAAATATTAAAGCTAAAACCAAACATTTATGTGAACCACATTTTTGCTGTCCATTGTGCTGTGTTCTTCTCTATCATCACTTTAAATTTTGCTTTTAATTGGATGTTTTGCACATGTTGCTTATCATTATGACTGGGGGAGATGAGGCCAGAGTGGGGTGCAGGAGTGAGGGAGGGTCCATGCCAAAGGGTGAAAGAGTCAGGGATTGAAGGATTCTTCAGTGTGAGCTTTTGATCATTGCATCTGTTTCTTTATGCTTTTCTACAGACCCTGCTAACTTGCTTACTTGGAGGTGGAAATAAATTTGAACCTAAATAAAATAGGTTACACAAGGGTGATTTTAAGGGAAAACATGCAACTTCCAAAGACTGATGAGAGTTTTGTTAGGGTAAAGACTGATGGTTCACTGCTGCATAGTCCAAACCACCCACAAGGACAAGAACTTTCCTTCTCTCCCACTTGCCAGCTGGCAAGCTTTTATGTTAAATTGGGGATACTGAGCTGTGGTTTCTAAAACTGCTTCTAATACTGGAAGCTTAACTGCCAGTCCCTTGATGCACTTTCCCAAGTACAGCATGAAAACATGAACTCATGAAGAGGAGCTATTGTAACAGCACCTTTTCCTCTGTACTTTGAAATAGTTCATTTTATGAAGCCACATCTGATATTCATCTTCTCCCCTAGCTAAAATCCTGGTATTTCAGTTCTCTGGAAATGGGATGCTTTTAATTTTGTGAAATGCACTAGAAGCTGTAGAGACGTTCTGGTTGGTGCGTGCCTTAGCATGACATTACTCAAAATCACACCTACATTGTAGTGATAGCATGAAAGGCTAAAGCTTGCCTTTGCTGAACAAACTCCAGATACTAATCAGTGAAACGCACGGTAACACTGAGTTAAGATTGCATAAGGAAAGCTGTATTTAAATAAAATAAGCAAGATTTAGACCAGTGTTGCTCATACTTGCAAATTCCCAATTCAGAGGTGCCAAAGGCTCAGAAAGAATTACCTCTACTAGCTTGTAATCTGATTTACTTACCACGAGTAAAACAACTCCTCCAGTTGCTCCAGCCTCTGTCCAAAGATGGTAATAGTGCTTTTTACTGTATGTAGGTAGATCACATTTTCATTATTCAGAGTTCTATTAGGACAAGAAAACTCTTTACTGCTTTGATGAAATTTGAAAACAAATAGAAACAGAACATTTACTTTTTCTCTGTGTACTGTGAACCCTATTGCCATAAGACACTGCCAGAGAGCTGAAGAGTGAAGCACACTGAAAGTTATAATATCTCTTGGTAGATCCCAAGTGTACTGTGGTAAGTTTAAGTTGAATTGTGATCCAAAAGACCAATTTATGTTTTTTATTGTATGTGACATACCAGATTTTTTTTTTTTTTGGCTGAGAATTTGGCTCCAGAACGAATTAGTCTGAAAGTCTCATGAACAATTAGTTGGTTTATACTAGGATAGATGAATACTAGAGTAGATCAAAATTGTCTGCAGAAAATGTGCATGGATTTACCAATGGAGAAGGTGTAGGGCATAAGCTGATTTTAATTTTGGTAAGTTTGTTATAGAGCAAGCTGACAAGCAGTGGATGTAATTTATTTAGACTGGAAGATTTACTGTTCGGAGAAGATTTGCTTTGTATGAGAAAAACAGTCAGATGCTGCTCATCAAGATTCAATAAAATAGTTTGGTAGGTGAAAGATAGATGAGGATTGGTTATTTTTCACATCATAAGGTAATTGCAAAGGGGTGTATCTTTTAGAAATTAGTGTTGAGTAGCTCTCAACATTGGTGATCCTAAAGGAGTATCAGTGAAAATCTGCCAGTTACAATAAAGTGAAAGGTTTTACTAACACTAGAAGGAGAAGGAGATTACATTTAAGATGAAGCAAGAGTTTTAAGTGGCTTTGGCCATTTAATATACTCTTAACACTGGAAGCACGATGAGGATTGATGTTTTCAGGGGTCAGTAGGTGCCACTCACAAATCAGGAAAAGGAACTGATTTTTGTAGGAATCAAGAAAAGTTAGCAGTCAAGCCTTGAAAGACAGGTGGCAACCCCCACCTGTAGATAAACTAAGGGGGGTCTTTTTGTGCCGAAGTGCTATTTGGATATTGTGTGTCATAGTCAGGGCTAGATTCTGTTTTAATCATTTAGTTACCCAACCCAAGGACTCTGCCAGTTGCCTGTGAGGGGCTATGTAGGTTATCTGTAAAGATGTGTATTTTTCTCCCACATCCATTATTTTTATAAACAGCTTTTACCACACTTCATTAATAGTAATCGCCTGTGCAGTCTTTGCAGTTGGAGACATAGCTGAGAGCTCTTCATCTGTACACATGAAAGAACTTGCATTTTGTCAATTTGCATCTTGAGTTTCTCCAATATTGGTATGTGCAGTAGGTGACTTTAAATGACTTTCTTCTTGTTTCCATCCCATTTGGGAAAAAATAGTAATCTCAGAAAAATATCCTCTAAACAGTATCATTAAAGGTAAGTAAACTAATAACACATAGATTTTAGTGTTTGCTGGTTTGTGTCAGTGTCTGGTAATACAATGAATAATTCATATCAAACTAGTAGAATGTAACATTTACATAAAATAATACTTTGCAAATTTATGGTAAGTACTAATTACTTGCCTTATTTGCCATGACTATGATATTAAATATTCATAAAAATGTGATTATTTCTTTGATTTGGCAGGCATTTAGATTTCTCTACAGCTTTTCACACTGCTAATTTTAATCCAGTAAATTATCTGGAAGAAAACAGTATGCAGCCGAAAAACTGTTCAAAATTCACTCCAACATTGAGCACATTATGGACGTAATGATCCATTACAACCAAACTTCAAGAAGATCTTGCAAGAAAACTGAGAATTAAACAAAGAAATATGGAGACTATCATCATTATTTATCAGATATATTTATTAATAGTTTAGAATTTGATATACGTCAAGAAACTTTTAAATAATTGGATCCACTTTTATATATTTTATTTTTGTGACATTAAGTTTTCTTAAATTCTTCCTGTGTTAAATCAGTTGTTCATCTTTACTTTTTGGTGCATTTATATTTTAACTCATTAGAGGAACTGAATTCTGTCTTTTGAATGCAACAGATATATACTTACTTTTTACTGTCACTTAGAAAACAATACCCAGTATTAATATCATTTTGCACTTAAGTGTATGTATGATTATGTGTATGTGTCTCTGTGTGTGTGCATGTATAGGCTGATTCCAAGGCTTCAAAACTGCTTGTATAATTCAATCTTCATGTCTGTCTAAATTCACAAATGTTTAGTACCTGTTCTTGTCTCTCTAGCTGCATAATGTGTATGCCTCTAAATCTATGACATTTTCACTAATAAGGATAAAGTATCTAAGGCTGTGTACTACAGGTAATAGGTGACACAAAATGGAGAGAAGTAACAGGAATCAGAAATGCTGGTCCTTAAACCCCCAGGCTTAGATTATTGCCCTGCACTATTTACATCCTTTTCTGTTGTTTCTAGCAGCAGAGGAATAAACAGTCAACTCAAATGTAATAATACTACCAAAGACAACCATCAGAAAGTGGCAGTAGCAAAACAAAAAACCCAGGAAACTTGAACGTATGAAGATTTCTATAATAGAATAGAAAATAATATATGCAGTATGTATAATATGTAATGGTAACTGTAGAATTAATCTTTGTAACTTTTATAATCATCAAAGCCTGTCCTTGTTTCCTGTTTGGTTTTTTTTTGCTTTAGAGATTTTGTACTAAATAAGGTGAGTTGTTGGCACACCTACTCTCAGCTACATGCACTCTCAGCCACTCACTGACTTGCTGCCCAGGGATAGCCCCATGGAGGGCTATCAGGGAAGTGTGCATCCATCCTTGAACACCTGCTCAATTAAAACTTTGCTACTCATCAAGCTTCACTTAAATATGTGTGAAACTTTCAAAGATACGCAAATGTTTTAAACCGTTTGATTAAAAGTTAAACTGATGACTGATAACTTGCAAACAGCACCACTAACCATATGTAAAAATACAGAGTTCCTGTATCACTGCTTAAAATAAACATTTGGAAAAGGTTTTGAAATATCAATCTGCTTCTTTGCTGTACAAATAAGGAATGTGAAATGAAATGTAGCTCTGTTAAGTCTAAACAAAAGAAAACAAATTTTGTCTTTGGTCTTAAACAGCTCAGTCCTGCGTAAGACTTGCAGGATTTCAGCAAGCCACACAGGTTACTGGAGCAAAATTTGGATTCCAGACCTGCATCTGATATCATATCCTGCTCAGTAATGTTCTGAGCATAGGATACGTCACTTGAGCACTTTGGCACTGAAACCTCTTGGAGCATTTTCCCCCATGGCAGAATGTGGGGCTGAGCTGGGGCATGTGGTGTTTTCCCTGAACTGATGTAAAGTGCCCACAAGGAAATCCATTGCTCCTAATTCCAGCTGTGCCCAGGGCCGTGACTTGGTAATGCTCCCCAGAACAGCTCTCTGCTCTATTCCTATGGCTTCATGCTGCCTCGTTCTCTGCAAGAGGAATTTAAAGGGCAGAGGTTTCTGATGAAGTTTCTGCCTAGCAGACCACTTGGTGTTTGAGGCATGTTGTGTAAAGATGACTTCACTTCCTAGCTAAATCAGTCAGATATTAAATAGATAAAATGAACCTAAAAAGTTGAGATACATGTCAAAAACCCAGTGTTGTGGTGTCCAGGAGGAGAAAGGGGATGTGTAGTTCAAGGGACACATTCTGCATTTATTCTGCTGCCAGTTCAGTCAGCCCAGGGTCCTATATGCTCATCTGTGTGAAGTTCTTGACCTTAAATAAATGTGAGACATAGTAGACCTAATTTTCTTGTGTTGAAGGAAAAATCCTTTTGAAAGCTTGGTGGTTTTATATATACAAAATCAGGTAATTTTTATATATACAAATGCAAGCACCTTGTCACCCGTGAATTCACCATGTAATTAAACTTCTTCTGAAGCTGTTCACTTACTGACATGTCTTTTGTAAGTGAAATGAAATCCTTTGTTTTTACATGTTTTGACAATGTGAAGTGGGGGCAAGTGAAGCAGAGTCTTAAAATCCCCCGTGCATCTCTAATTGAGCCTCTTCTGGTTGCTTTGTACTCGTCTCAGGGGTGAAAACAGAGTTCATTGAAAAAAAAGCATTTCCCTTACGTCTAAATGAGAAACTATTGATTTGTAGTTGTATTCTCCAAGAAAAATCACTAATCCCTTCAAAAGGGAAGAAACTTTTGCCTTGCAATCCTGTGAGCTGTGTAAAAGAGGCTGCATGCTCAAAGTCAAAGGGAAGCCAGAGGAAAATGGCATGCAGGAGGTCAAAGCAGTTCACATGGCTCATCGACAGCTGTTTGCACCATATGACAGATCTAAAGGCAACTTCAGAGCTGTCTGTACAATATGTGGAGCTTACCAGAGATATAGAAGTGGCTGCTTTAATGTCATTTCCCATACAAAAAGTTGGTAAATTTGGCACTGTGTTTTATGGACTGCAGTACCAATGATAGCCTTAGTTCACGATCTTGACTAACCTGATCTCTGTCTATTACAAGGTGCCCCATTTTGTGAATGAGGGAAAGGCTGTGGACGTTTTCTACCTAGACTTCAGTAAAGCCTTTGACATCATTTCCTACAGCATTCTCCAGGAGAAACTGGCTGATCCTGGCTTGGATGGATGCACTGTTCACTGGGTAAAAATCTTGTTGAAAGGCCAGGACAGAGAATGGTGGCGAATGGGGTTATATCCAATAGCTGCCCAGTCACAAATGGTGTTCTCCAGGGCTTAGAAATGGGGGCTGTAAAATTTTTCAGTGGAAAGGACTTGGGAGTGCTGGTTGACAGCTGGGTAACTGCGAGCCACCAGTGTGCCCAGGTGGCCAAGAAGGTGATGGCATCCTGGCTTGTATCAAGATTAGTGTGGCCAGCAGGACCAGGGCAGTGATTATCCCCCTGTACTCAGCACTGCTGAAGCCACACCTTGAGTGCTGTGTTCAGTTTTGGGCCCCTCCCTGCAAGAAAGACACTGAGGTGCTGGAGTGAGTCTAGAGAGGGGTGAAGGGTCTAAAGTCTAAGCCAGTCTCATGAGGAGCAGCTGAGAGAATTGGGGTTGTTTAACCTGGAGAAAAGAAGACTCAGTGGGGACTTTATTTCTTTCTAGAACTGCCTGAAAGAAGGTTGTAGTAAGGTGGGGTTCTCTTGTCACAGGTAACAAGTGACAGAACAAGAGGAAATGGCCTCAAGTTGTACCAGGAGAGGTTTAGACTGGATATTAGGAAAAATTTCTTCATGGAAAGGGTGTCAATCATTAGAATGAGCTCCTCAGGGAAGTGGTTGAGTCACCATTCCTGGAGTTATTGCAAAGAAGTGTAGATGTGGCACTTAGGGACGTGGTTAAGTGGTAGACTTGGTTGGCAGTGTTAGGTTAACAGTGGGACTCCGTGATCTAAGAGGTCTTCCTCAACCTTTTATATGATTTTATGATTAATCCTGACAAAAAAGGACAAGGAAGAATTGGAACTGGATGTTCACAGTATAGGATGTTCTCTGAGGGTACAGCTCCTGGCTGCTCAGCACTAAGTCTGTATTTTAGCCTATTTTGTTTTGTTTTTCTTATATTGGAAACACAGGAGCTAAAAAGAAATTTCACATGTTATTGCCCTGGCTTACATTTCTCTAGAGGTCACTTGGGTTCAGCTAGCTGGAGTCATGCAAGAAAAAATTCTGATTGCATCCTACAGTTAGTTGGTAAGTGTAAGAGAAGGTAGGTGAAAAAACCAAAATAAAATTATGTCCATTAACCACTAAGTGTGGGTTGTAGATGTCACAATATAACAAAACTATTAAAATATTTTCACTTGATGTGATTCTACAGAATTGCCAACTAGCTATTTTTCATAATTTTGCCATAGCAGACTGATGAGGGAAAGAAATGGGTTAGAAGAACTTTGAGAACTTTTCTCTTTCTAATTAATTCTATCCATGACTGTTGAAATACAGGTTGGTTAAAACTGTTGATTCTTAACAAAAAAGCGCAGAACATTCCAGTCATGCCTAAAAGTAGTTCTGCACCAAGGTATAAAGATGCTTTTCATTGCCTAAATTGAATCATTAATCCCTGATCCGGGAAACCTTTTTACACGTTTAGAGATCTGAATAACATCACTGTTATATTCAGAAAGACCCAAGTTCATCAGGTTTCCTTAGCATGGTGTATTCTCAGTACCTAAGATCCTGACCTGCATAAACTCCCTTGTCTCATTCTGGAGGCTGATACTTTTATGCATGGTTTGTGAGGTAGATAGCTCATACAATTCTGAGATGAAATGCTCTGTATGAATAGTTAATTTATTTCAACGTGCATTACCACTACATCTCAAGACACATACCAGAGCCCATCTTGTGCTGTCCTGCTGGAAAGACAATCTGCCACAAGTCTGGACTTTAAGGGATCATTTTGAGAAGTGCTGGAATTGCTATATGAAGAAATAGATGTGTTGCAAACTTCAATCACTGTAGGAAACCTGCTAGAAAATGCGGCTGCTCAGTTAATGAATCTGGAGGGTCAGATGGGCATAGTGAAAGAAGATTGGAATGCATAGAAACTGAATTTTCACCTCAGAAGCTCAGCATGACACTTTCCAAGGTTCATGAAACATTATTTAAATGTCTTACTCTTAAGTTTTGCCCCCATCTCTTCAACTGAAATATCTTCTTCATCTAGAGAGACAAGGCAAAATCAAAGGAGTATAGCACTAGTTCTCTCTTGACAGTCGTTTTAGAAGTTAAGTATAAAAGTTGCAGGAACTTCCATTGCAGAAATTATTATTATTATATTGACTCTGCATCACAAAGTCATTATTATTCTTATTTAGCAAAGAAACAGCTTTCAAAATTGCAGTGGGCACCTAAGTCTAGGTTGACCAGAACTGTCCTTGCTGTGGAATCTCTCTTTTACTCATGGGATGAGCATCTGAGAAGATGGAGATGGGACTTGCCAGCTCCAACAACCAGGCCCAGCAGATACAGATAATTTTTGTCTGAACCCTGAAGTCTTCTGCTGGTGAAAATCCTCTGTAGCTATAGAGTGGTTGAAACTCACCTTGGGGGGTTGTGCTGGTAGTCTATGGCTTTATGAGATGTAAGAGTAGTTATTCTTGCACCACCTACGTGGAGTTCCTCTAAAGCATGGAGCAATGTTTTCAAAGACAGAAGAATTATGTCTTACTGTAACTTCTGGCATTTCTTAGTAAAAGATGTATTGCTGAGAGAGATTCCTGCCATATTAAATACATTTTAAAAGGCAATTAGCTGAGAGGGACTTAAAACAAGTATTTATTCAATATTCTTTATGATGAAAACCAGGACACTGGTGCAAAGGTGCAAATCAGAGTCTTTGCCCATATAGATTCCTTCAAGACCAATAAATACAGAGAGCATCGATTATAGGTCAACAAGATGAACACTCTTCTATGTGTGCATCTAACAACTAAACACAGTGGAAATGGATTATGAACATATCTATTTATAAAGCAATGAAGTTGTAACTCAGATTACTTAAACAACAGCCCATAGGTAAGAAAAACCTTTATTGCCTGAGAGAAAATGATGCAGAAACATCATGTAACATGTACGTGAATACAATCTTAGAGGTCACATGTATACCTTTTGCTTATATCAGTAGAACCAAATTGAGACTAGATCCCTCAAAACACTGAAATTAATAATATTAAATTAGTGATACACAAAAGAGTAAAAATGTTGCATGAGGGAACATAATCCCATGTATTGAAAAAGGCAAAAGGGAGTGGAACGTTACATGTATAAATGAAGATTCTTTCTGACCTTATTTTGGTACCTCTGCTAAGTGTAGGGTTGCATTAGGAAAGGGTGCGCAGTAATTGCAGTTGATATTCTTTTATAGTTTCTGCTAGAAGCAGCTCTGGTATACTCAGTTTCCTATTTTTCCCTGGATGTTCTAAGTTATATGGAAAAGATATTTATACTGAAGCCATTTGAATGACTGGAGGACTCTGATGATAAAGACATAGAGAGCATATTCTGCTGCAGAGGTCTTTATACTGCAGAATTGACGGCTGATTACAAAGCAGCCTGAAGATCTAATTACAATTGGCAACCAGGAGATGACGGAAGACTGCAGACAATTTTCCTCTATTTTTATACACAGTCCTTGTGGCATTCACATTGCTTTCAATAAGTGTGCTTCTGGCAAAAACTGTCAATGATGGTAATCGTCTGGATGACTGGCTTCGGAGAGGCTGCAAGCCTGACCTTTGCTATTGCAATCATCGCCGTCATCAGCGTGGGGATGCACGCCGCCCCAAAGCCAGAACAAGTGCTGTAACTAGACAGTAACTGCAGATTGTTAATGATGATGCTATTGATGATGCTTTTTTTTTCTTGTTTGTTTTAATTGAAAATACACTATTCTGGGCTGAAGTCTACGTTGGTGAATGATTAACACTAAAATGAGGAGGAAATGTGTGGAAGTAGGGAAGCCAAGCATTTCGTGTGTACTATTCTGCTACATCTACCTCAGCCAGTACATAATCAAAGTACATAACACCCTTCTGTTTGAAAAGGTGGGCATAAAATTCAAAGTCTGGTTTAAAATTATTTAAAATCCCAGAGGTAAACTGTGCTCTTCAGCCTACTGCACTATCCAGTGAGTGTGATGAGTACTATTTCAGATGTGTAATAACTACAGCTCACCAGGGATGGAGATCACAGATACTGAATAGGGCCAAAATACCAGTTTAGATACCAGCAAATGTTCTCTGTGTAACTGGAGCGGGAGCACAGACTGAGGATTCTCTAGAAATTATGAGGTCTGGAATTCTCTGCCAAAATTGTAATAATCTCAGATTGGGTACTTAATTTTCTTAATGATCATACGAGATTATATTCTATCTCATGTTTTGAATTTGTAGGAAAGTTTAAAATTTACATAATTTTATCCTCCAGATAGATATGGATAGCCTCTGGATAAAACCATCACAAAAGTTAGTGTAAGACTAACACTTCTATGTTTCTTTAGACTTGTTCTTTCTGAAAAATTTGAAAGCACAAAGAAAAAATGGGTTGCACTGTTCAGTACTTCTCTGGAGGAATTTCACAACTGCTGGACCTGAATACTGAGCAAAATGGTTTACAGAAACCAGAAATTCCCATGGAAACAAGTTTTGAGTCTTGAGTGAAGAATTGTTCCCCATGGTAGAAAAATGAGTGGCTGGAAGACTTATCTGGCACATGGGAGTTTCTTTCCTTCTGCTCTGAGTGCAAAAAAGTTTGATGAACTTCATACCCAAATGTCATGGCAGGGTGTTTGACTTACTGCTTCTAGCTTTTGATTTGTCTGCCTGATCTTCGATGCATTAGCACTAAGCCAAACACATGCACATTTTTCTGTTGCACTGTATCATGGGTGTAGACACCAAACACACGCAGTGTCAACTCTATAGCCTTGTCTGTGACAAAGTGTGTGGTAACTGCTCATGCATATTTCCTTAAAGAGATATCTCCTAAAAAATAAATCTAAAGAAATGAATAGGTTTCTTCCAAAAGTTGCACTGAAGATTGATGAAATGTCATTGGAAATGAAATTTCTGCTATGAAGTGATATTTGTTAAAACCTCATTGTTAGTGTTAAAGGACCAGCCAGTATATTCTCATTGAAGGGAAGACCTGGTTCCAACTAAGTTTCTAGAAGTTCGGGGTATTATTCAGAAACTTGCAACTACATTGTTGCTCTCACTAATGGCCAGATGAAGTGAGCAGAGCTACACATGCAGCTGAAAGTGGTAGCCTGTGGAGAAATGCGCCTCTACTAATGTGCTCATGATGTAGTTCAGCTCTGAGATTTTGTGATCTCTTACAAGGGAAAGACTTTATCATCTAGCCATGCTTCAGCAGCCCTTACAAAACAGTCAATTTTGTTCCTTTTCTGTGAGCCTAAGTCCCCACTGTGTGAAAAATGCTGATAAAATGATGATGGCTCTACTGGTGAGACCTGGAAGCCCAAAGATGCCAGTGGACATGATGAAGGGGATACAAACACTTTCCCTGAAGCCTCTGCGTCACTCATGTTGTAATCTTTAGGATAAATAAAATGCTGTTATTAATTGTCTTTCAAGAGCAGTACACTCACATTAAAATAATCGGGCCAAAGTAGTTTCTCCTTTAACTCTGCTGCCTTGTTCAGCTGGCACCAGATTTGAGTTTGCTCCAATTTCTTTAAATCTTGAACCTGCATGATGAATTTCAATTATATCCAAATTAATTCTGGTAGCATCAGTGTATATTTTGGTCTCAACACAGATAGGAGGATGATTTTCCTCCTTCGATATTTAAGGGCCTTGTGGGCCTATCAAGATAGTTACTGAAAAATTCCTTATGTAATCTTCTGAAATGAAATTAAAGGTGTGTGGTCATATATATCCATGGGCAGTCCCTTGGCCAGGCCTGTGCAGGTAAGCCTGAGATGGGAGGTCATCCTTGCATGGAAGGTAAGAATAGGAATAATGACGGCATATAGACGTAAATATTAGCTCTCCCCTTGTACATATAGTCATGTTAATGACTTATTGCTAAGTCACACAGAGCCTGATTTTCTACAGAAAACAGTGAAACATGGTGAGCACTCTTCCCCGGGAAAAACCGCATCCTCAGGATTAGAGCTTAACTTCACCTTCTAAACTGACAGTACTTTCCTCTTCTCTGTGGCAAAGGTTTTATTACAACACTTCATAACTTACGGTGCTGAAACATCTTCTGTTGCCAGCAGTTCCCAAAGCCCTTTCCAAATGTAACACAGGGGTAAGTGGAAGTCAGAGAATACAATGCTATGGGCATCCTTAAAAGCCTTGGCTTGCACTTGCCATATAGCGTAGTCCAAAATTCAGCACTCATTCACTGCTCTTACTACAGAAAATGTGAATTACTGCAGAACACCTCATCTACCTCTTGAAATGATGGTTGGTAAACACTTTCTGTTGGGGCCATGACTTAAAATGGAATAAGACCCCATAAAATATTCCATACACATCCTATGTTAATGAGGCCTTAAAACTTATGAGTACAGGAGAAATGCAAGGTGCTGCACTAAGTTAGACCATTGATTAAATTAAGCCATGAAATTACTGCCTATTATGAAAAATGCATGCTCATTTTACTGTTATCTCCTTTCCTCTCTTCCTCTGTGTTTGTGTATTACATCTGTATGTTGTCTGGTCATAAACCTGGCTTGTAAAACCTCTGTGGAGGAATCCGTCTTTATTATGGCATGTGTGCACAGCCCCAGATGTAGCAACAGTCCTTGTTCTTGACAGGCATCTCTTTGCTCGAAGGTGATCTATAATGTCCCTCTCAGAAATGACCCTACACCACCATAAAACTCTCCTGCCCTTCTCATTTGAATGCTAAACTGCGTTTGCTGTAGGGAGTTGCTCACTCATCTCACCCCAGCATCTTCGAACCATCCGGTTGATCATACAGGAATCATCCTGTTGTTTTGGCAGTTGTAGTCCCACCAGGGCTAATAAGTGACACTTCAGGAGATGGCAAATACCTCCCGCCATGCAGTGAGATGATTATGCCGTGCTGTACATGGGAAATACTTCTTTACTATGGGACACCAATGCTATTTCAGAGCGAAATAGTAATAAGGCTCTTTTTGTTTGTTTTTTAGAAGAGCATGTTTGTATGAGCACATAGCAGAGGTGTAAAATGTACAGCCAGGTCCTTCCCGCAATGCTGCCCAAGGGGTGTTAGGAACAGAAGTGTGTTCCTCACATTTTGCTTTACGGTGAGGTTTAGCCTTTGCAATGTTTTTGAACATTCAGCCAACACTTCAGCGCTCCCTACCTTCCTCTGGGTGTTTGGGAAGGCAGGCTCGTCACAAGCAGCTGTTTGTTGCGGTGCCGCCAAGGTCCTTCGCTGCATTTCCAGTGCTGGAATTCAGTGCTACCAATAATTTATGCATGTATATCTTCACAAATGTCAAAAATAAACCCTTAAAAACCAAACCTACCTTCTGAAGGTTTAAATATTTCAAAGTACCATTTCAATGACTTTCTGTTGTACTAAATTACTTAGTATTTTATAAAAGTGCATGTTTAGTCAATAAGCATAAGTATTTGAAAAATAGACAGTCATATGAGTTTTGCTGGGAATAAAGAAAAGAATTTTTGGCAACAGAAAAAAATATTTCCTACAAAGCATTTAAGTAAAATAGAATGTTTAAACACAAAAACCAACAGCGGATCCCCAGCCAAGCAACGTACTGCTCTGAGGGAGGATTACAATTAAAAAAAGAAAAGTGCTAAATTATTTCCCAACACAATTTGTGAATAAGTAGAAAGAGCCTATCATTCAGATGATTCAGATCTGTCTTTAGATGATATAAATTCACAGACTTCTCTAATAGCTGCTTTTGAAGGTGGCTCCTTTTTTTATTTCTTTTGTCACCCACTAGAAGATATGTAAGTGATGTGATGTAAGAAAGATAATGCAATGCTTTGGTTTCCCAGTTTGGCCAGCTTCTGGATTGAAAGTTTTGCTTCTTTTCATAAATGGTCTTCATATGGTTTTAAAAATATTTCCCCTGAAATGTTTAGCAGGAGACTAGCTTTCATCTAAAAAGCCTTATTGAAATGCCTTGTTAAGAGCTGAGTTAATAGAGCAGTGGGGCTGGCAGCCAGGTCTGGTGTCGTCCTGGCGTTGTGTTGTGGCTCACAGCACACACTTTGCTTTTGAGGATTTCACTTGTTTCCTGGTATTGGCATTCCCAGAGCTGACGGGAAAACCTTGTGCTCTGAGCAGCTGGTCAGAAAGGGACAGGGAGCAACAAACGGTGGTGGCTGTTGGGCAGCCTGGGGTTGCATGGGGGTGGCAACAAGCCCACCAGAGCTGGGACACAGAGGGATGTCCTCATCAGCATGAGTGCCTGGTCCTGTGGTCCTCACTGCGCTGTGTGGCATCGTCTGGGAAGCCACCCATAAAATATCTGCCTGATTTTCTTCAATAAGCACGAGCTAGAGGTTAATAATGTGGGGATGTTTGATTCCCTGCTGTTTTAAGTAATTTCATGGGGAACCTAATATGATAGGACATCAGTTAAAAAGGTTATTATCCTCATCAAACTACAGCACTTCTTTCCTACTATTTCCCACCAGTTTCTTGGCCTTACTCCTCCTCTTCTTACATGTACTTCGAATGAGTCTTTGAAAGGACAGTCTGTGGTGGGGTGGAGGCAGAAAGCCTGATCCCCAGCTGCTGTCCAGTCAGCATTCCTAGGGATGTTGGTGTCCTCTCCTCAGCCTGCTGGAAGACTGGCAGCACCCCAACTGCACTTCCTGGTGGGCTGGAGGATGCTCTCACCTCGCACTCCGAAAGGCTTGGCTGGCAGCTCATCACCTTGAGATCAGTTCTGCACTGTCTAAAACACAGAATGGTGGTCCACCACATCCCTTGGATAATCTGCTGATTTTATGTCTTTCCTTCATTTCTTTGCTTTTAAAACCACATGGTGGTTTATTTTCCAGACTATTTAGGTGATATAACATCCTTGTTTGTATATTTTTTTCTTTCCTTAAACTGAGTTTCTGCTGATTTCTCTTTGGCACACTATTTTTACTCTTAGCCCTTTTCTCTCTCTTCCGTTTTCTTTCTCTTCTTTTGTGGGCTCTGGCTCATCTTACACCTTTCTCCACTTTCCCTGTCTAAAAAAAGAGAGATTTTGTAGCCTGCTTGGCTTTGCAATACAGGTCTTGGGAATGTTTTGTTGTGGTTGATAGTGGGAGATGGTGTTTAAAATGGTGCTTGCAAGGGGCTACAGTGCCTTGACATAGGAGTTTGGCCAAGGAAAAAGCAGTTTTTTCCAGTAAAACCACAGGCTGCAATTAAAAATTCATTAGTGAAGAAATTTGTCCATATATCTCCCCCCACATTTTAATAAATTCCCTTAAGTTCCTCTTGTTAGTGGCAAAGGGGTAGTGGGGAAGACTGTTAAAACAGGAAAAGATTGAAAAAGTATTTTTCAAATCCAGTGAAAATACTTTTACAGTTATTTTCTAAGATGAAAAGTGGTGTTTTTGAAAGCAACAGAGGAAAAATTATTTTGAAGTCTTGCTATAGAAATAGAAATTGCCCTTTTCACTGCAGTACCCATGTGTTAGAGTTCTAAGTTGCCAATAATACTCAAGACAATGCTGTGGTTAAATATTAAAGAAAATAAATAGATTAAATGTTAAAGAAAATAATTGTCCAAACTTGAGAAATGTGATCCAAAGCCTGGTGTCACTATACTTCATGGACGTGGAGCACCTGAGGTAAGTCCCTGATTATAGTGCTTCATTTTAAGAGATGTCATTTACATTGACCCAAACAAAAACAGAGATGGATAATGGTTTCAGTTTAGCAGAATCTTACTAACTGGATTTGAAAGGATACATATATTTCTGGGTAGCCCCACTTTGAGCTCTGGGTAAACATTCAGTTTATCAAAACCTGTGGCTTAAATGCATCCCTACAAATTTTGAAGATTTGCAGAGATTTTCTCAGTCAAAGTCAAATGTATTTTAGTTTTCTATTTCCAACCAGCTCAAGCACATATAACAGGTAAAATTTATGAATATAATATTTACAGAAAGAAAATGAAATGCTTTAGGAAAACACATTATTTTCAAGCCTGTTTTTCCCTTTCTGTTTTGCATTTATGAAGCTGAATACACTGCAGTTGAAGCACGCAGGGTCTCCGTGATCTGAGTGTGAGCCTGAAATCTGGTTACAATTAAATGGCTTGAAGTTATTATGAGCTTCTAGCTGGAGGGGGACGGGTGGGAGTGGGGCCAATATAAACAACCATTCCCAAGTGATATTAGTGGTAGCAAAGTGGGTGAAACTCCCCCAGAACATTCTGCCTACAGGCACTTATGTACAGAATATCACACGCATTATTCGGCAGCTCCCCCAGTGCAGTTTGAATTCACACTTGCGGGTTTCACTGGTTCTCAGGCACATTATTACCTATGAACCATATTTTAAAATGCATTCTGAGATTTGAGCTAATAATGTGAATGACATTCAGTGAGATTGCCAAATGCTGGTAATTTACTTTCATTTTCACATTAATGTGGGCCCACCTGTGATGAATTGGAAACTAAATAAGCACATCAGTTTTAATTAGATATTTCAGTGGCTGGATCTAGTTAAACAGCAGCATTCATTCTTATCTATTAAACAGTCAAAGAGACTTCTGCATTCTTCACAATAAGTTCTCTCTCCTTCCAACTCACCTTCTTTTCACTGCTTTCCTCTCTCTTACTGGAATATTTTAGAGGAGATGATCTAAGCAGGTGGCATCCTATCAACTTAATAATACAGTTATCAGAGAACTGGCTGATATATATGATTTTCCAAATTATACAGAAATTATGAAGGCTCTCAGTATTGTTTTATTCTGTGATGAAAACAAAACAAAAGACCAAGAAATTGGAATAAGTTCACAGTTTAGGTTTAACAAAATGGAAATGGCTTTCTATTGACAGTCATGGACTTCTACCTCTGCACCTTTGGGATCCAGTTTCAGTTAACTGATGACAGTCTGGGTACCAGCTGGAACAATTTCCTGTCCTGTGGGGGCAGGGAGCTGCAAGAGGGATGGAAATATTCAGTGTTGTGGTGGAAGGAGTCAGGCCAGCAACCTGGGAAAGGTTTTTTTCCTCCTGGCCTGGGTGCCAATGACAAAAACTGCCTTGTGCCTCAGTTTCCCCACCAATGAGTCACCAGTAAGGATGAAAGGCAGCTTTAATATGCTGAATTATCAGTGTTTCTACTGAGGCTAGCAGCAAGCTGTTGCTGTTTTCTGTTTCAGTTGCCAGTCATTTGCTGAAATTATAATGCTTCAGTCTGAGGACTTTGTATCTCTTTGATGCTCAAGTGAATGCAGAGCTTTTTCTCTGTCTCTATTCCACCTTTTCTCCAAGGGTTTTGCAGTATGACCCTCATTTCTGAGGCAGTTTTCAATAGAAACTCGAGATCTAAGCTGCTGCTGTATTGAACAAGCCCATTTCAAGGCAGCTTTGTAAGAGAGAAAGGGTACCAGGTTGAATCTTAATCTATTTTTCATCCTTCTGTACCATCTTGACATATTGAATGCCATCTTAAAAAAAAAAAGTCTATGCGATTGTATTTCTCTTTGCAAATAAACCTAATTTAGGTAACTACTTTTAGAGATATTAATTAATGATTAACAGACATAGCAGATGAAGGTGTAACCTAACAGGAATAAATTTTGAACTAGAGCCTTCATTGTACCTCTAACTTCCTACTCACTGTTCATTTAAGGGGTGAGATGCTTGGAACACCTTTTTTAGGAGAGCAGCTGATATTGGTAAAGGTGATGTTTCAACTTAAAACTAGATTTGTGTTTTTACTACCTCTGGCTCTATTTTTCTGATTTGTATTTTGAAGAAAGGGCAAACAAGTTCATAAATACAGAGGATACTGTGCTGATGAAAAACATCTTTATTTGGAGCCAGAAAATGTGTGAAAACCTTGAAAAATATTTGTCCAAGTCCTGCTTTGTTGCACTGACATTTCAGTCTGCTAGCTAAGAAATATTTTTGGGTGCGTTTTGTGAATAACCATGTTATTCAGAAAAAACGCAAGAAAGAGCAGGGAGAACCTGAAGCTAAATTCATATCCAAGTCAGATTTCAGGCAGTTTCATTTAAAAATATGTATGTTCTTATCCAAAAGTATTTAGCATTAAAGCTCAAGACTAATAGTCTAGGACTGACCATGCTGTCTGAGCATAACCCACAATGTTATCTCAACATATACCTAGGCTATGGTGGTCTAAAAGATGGTGTGTGAGATTCCCAGGAGAAGATTCTCGCAGGCTTTTTTTCCTCAAACCCTCTCTGAAAGGGGAAAGAAGTTCTCTAAATAATCCTAACCTGCTGAAAATAAAATTGGGCTGACAGCTTCACAAACCCAAGTGTATTGCTTTAAGCACATTCCAGAGCATTTGAACAGACAAACATATTTTGATGAAAATATTTCATGTAGTAGCTTTAAAGAAACAGAAAATATGTGCTAAATGAACACAGATAGCGAGGAAGATATAATTTAACACACCTGGTGTTGGACAGCCTCCCTGCTCGTAGATCAGCAGAGGTTCGTAATAAGGCCTGGCTGAAACTGAATTTAAGGAATGTAGGTTAGAGAGATTTAGTGCTACATTGATGTATATTTTTCTGGCATGAGTAGTCGTTGTCTTCAGATAGCCCTTTTCATACTTAAAACGTGTGAGTTTCAAAAAACACCTAAGTCCTAATCCTGCAAAGCACTGTACATAGCCATACATACCAATTGCTAGATAACTGGCTCATGCAGCAAGTCAACCCCTTAATTCAGGACAGTGCACAGAAACTGTGCAATGAGAGAGAAAAGGTGGTCCAGGAGCAGGAGCATAGCAAGAGGGGTCTGAGCTGGCTGCGCATGCCAGTAGCTGCCCATTCAGAGGGCCTAAACCCACGACCATCCAGCAGAAGTCAGTGAAGTATCACAGCTCTCTCCCTTTTTCTGAAATTAGGGATGGGAGGATAATGCTTAGTTGCCTAAAATAAAGAATACAATTAAAATTAAATCTAGAAAGAACCTTGACTCCTGTGTAGAGCTACTTCATGGAAATGATAGAGAATAAGGCACGAGTATGTGCAAGTGCTCTATAAACAATAAGGCGCCAAAGGGTATTTTATGACTCAAAAGAAATGCTGTTCAGAATGGCATTTCCAGGAGCTTGTTCAAAATGTGTGTGAGAGAGAAAAATGGGTTAAATTTTCTAGGCAGATATTGACTCATCATATCATAACAAAACCTGCTAGAGCTGGTTAATGATGTGTCTGATACTTCAGCAAGTGACATAATGTTGAAATTTGGAATCAAAGCTGTCAGGAAATTGCTCCTTGCTCAAACACACAATATTCATGATGAAAACCTGTTGTAATCTCCCTCTCCTGAGCCATTATGCTAAAGGGGCAAGAGGGAGTATTGCCTGGTGACATTTCTTTCTGATCCTTCTTGAAGTGCTGCAGCTTTCAGAGAAGTTTCTAGGCATGGTTTCCTCTGATGACTGCTAATATGATACGGCAGTCCTTCAAAGGAGCAGAATGCATAGGGCTGCAGCTTTGGGGCTTACTTATGCAATCAGAAAATATTACTTTTTTCCCCCTCCCAGCTAAATAGCTCAACATGCAAGTAGTAAACTGAAGGGCACAGTCCTTTCCACACAGTACTGCCATTTTTTCCCTCTTTTTAAGCTGGCAGCCATGCACCTTGGAGTTGTGGTTCTCTCAGCTTGCTGCTTGGAGATAGAGTGGGATAATGTCGGGAAAGAATCCATTCCAGTTCGTCTCTTCCCAAAGATAAAATTGCAAGTGTTCTACTGTGTATTAGTGTCTACTAGTCACCTCTACCAGTGAACTTATGCTATAGGAGTGCTATGGAAGAAAAGTCATACCTCTACCATGGTGCAGTTAGTTAAGGAAGAAATGTGCTAGAATCTTTAAAGTTATTTGCATGATCAAGTTGCTAAATATGCTCTGCCTGTGATGTAAATACAGGTAGGTGGAAATTTTACCTTTGAGACTGACTCCCTTCTCATCTTCATTAGATCAGAAAAGCTGTCTACCTTTTATTTTGCTTTCTCTGTTTTGTTTCAAGATTAACTTAATGGTTTAACACAGCAGGTGAATGTGTAGTGTCCATGGTGGAATCCTCTCTCTCAACTTCAAGGGCTGAATTCAGGGTACTGGTACATCTGTGAAGGGAAATTAAGGTGAATGAATTTGTTCCTGCCTGTGTTCCATCAATGGAAATTGCTATGGCTAAATCAAGGATGTCTGGTCCACCCATGAATCAGGTCCTGGCTGGGTTTGGGGTGCAAGTGCAGTGTCCCCAGGTAGCACAGCATGATGGGCATGGAGCACCTGCACATGTGAGCAGTCAAGCCTCTAAAGCCCAGGGTAATTACTGTCATAATTAAGCATAAGTCTGACAATGTTTGGGCTTTGGGAAGGTTTAGGTGGAGCTCAGGTGGAATTACTGCTTAAGCCGGGGTCATGGTGAGATACTTGGGTTTTGGTCATGTGTATGGGGTTAGATTTAAGTGCCCAGGGGTTCTCAGGCTCTGCATTGAAGTGCCTGATGACTTAAAACATTTAGAAATTTGGGCATATTTCTCCAGCCTGTTCCCCACAACACACATAAAAGTTCTGTGATGAAAATATCCATTTACATTAAAACAACATTTAGGTTCACAGAACAGTCTTGAAATAGTGCTCCAGGGTAAATCACTGCAGTGGTTTGTCTGAACTTGGAGGCATGCATCCTCAGACCCCTGAACCAGAAAAAAAGACAAGAAAGACCCAGAGCTGGGGGCTGGGCTACAGGACGGAGGCGGCCAGAGTCCTCGTGTTTCCATTCTCTGCGTGGTGCTTGGTCCAGTTGCTCACAAGCAGTGCTGTGCAGTCCCATGGCATTGCCCACTTGATGTGTGACTGAATCCTGCCTTGCTACAACCACCACCAGTTCAGACCAGGCACTGCCCACTTCAGGCCATCTCACTGGTATCAGCAATATCAAGGCTGTGTTTAAAATGTCACATTCTCTTAATCCAGCTCTACAGGTCTCTAACCTCTCTGAGTGCTGGCAAATGTGCTATGGACTGCATTATGACACTAACCCACACATGTATTGTGAATCGATACTTTTTTTTGGAAGAAGAAAGCAGTATTATGTCTGTAACATTTATTTATAGCAGTTGACAAGTGGCACTTTGGGGAATTTCCTTTTTTAAAATCAGTTAACAAGGGAACAAATCCTCTTTCAAAACTGTGAAACAGCTTCATGGTTCTTCTATAAACATTTTGGTGGCACTGCAACTCTTGCGTTACTCCCTTCTGCCCAGGCCAGACTATTTATTTATTTATTTATTTATTTATTTATTTATTTATTTATTTATATTTGCATTGCAGGGAAGTGCTGGTAGCAGGGAGAGTTTTCTGACAAGTTTTGAGAGAGGATCTGTTTTCAGCCCAGCATTTGATGCCCCACTTCTGGAAAGGGGGCTGATTTTGACTCTTCCAATCTGCAACATTTCCTGCTTGCAGCTTGAGGTGTTTGTTCCTGGGGCTGCTGCCTCGTGTGAATCGCTCTCTGTGCTGAAATTTGTCTGTTCCACCTAAGCCACTGACTATGGGTTGCTGTTGACAGAGGCTTTTGTCTCTGTTTATAGCAAAAGATAAATTATCTGCCAGATCAGCTTGCTGAAATCACTTGCCCTGCTGCCATGGGATGTTTAGATCTGACGCAAAGCTGGGAGAAGTGAAGAGAAAAAGAGGCCAGGATAACTGTATAAGCAGGGCTGCACCTTTCAGAGGTCAGCTGCCTTTACAGGAAAGGAACAATGTCAAACCGTTCCCAGTGGCACTAGATTCCCTCTCCTTGCGGTCTAGGAGGGCTTTCAATCCTCGTGCAGCCATCCTTATGGTGGTGCCCAGCCTGCAGGACAGATGGCTTGGCTGTGCCAGCCCTGGCATCTCTGGAAAGCCTGGTGCTGAAGTTGGTTTTCCTTGATGCATCCTGCAGTCATTTGTGGTGGTCGAGCAGCTGCTCTGGGAGCAGCCCAGCCTTCTGGTCAGCAGTGGTGTGGCAGACAGTGGTCACTTGTAAACCCTGCCGCTGCCCCAGAGTCCCAGCTGCTGGTGGGAAGGTGAACTGTAGCCCCTGGTCCCTGGCACACATCCCTATGGCTCTGGGGAGCAACTTCCCCTCACATGGCACGGTGCTGCCTGTGCCACCAGGTGTACACATGCAACATGAGATTTTTTGGTAGGAGAGATGCTGGTCTACTGGTGTGGTCCTCAATGCAGGCTTGAGGAAGCCAGGAGTGGCGCGTTGGTGAGAGATTGTGTCTGTGAGAATAAACGGCAGGGCTGCTTAATTCAATAAATGCCTCACTGAGATCCTTAGAGCAGCTTCAGATCTATAAAGCCACTTCAGTGAGTTCATATCCTGAATAAATATTATGCAGTTAGCTTCTCCCCCGTGTATTAAAGTACAACAGTGTGATGCCATGTTGACAGGGAATAACATGGGATGTAACACAGGAGGGTTAAACAGATTTCAAAGAAGATCAGAAAGATTACCCTGGTTTTTTCAAGTTGGTTACATAGGTATTTTCAGATTCCTGTGTCTGAGGGTAAAAAGCCTCCTGTGAAGGAGATGTACATTATTTTCTGGCCATCTTAAATGTCAAAATGAATTTTACTTTGAAGTGTTTCCTATAAAAAATAAATCCCTGTTCTTTCTGCAGAAGTATATCATATTTTAGTGCACGTTGCTCTCAGGTTTTCAATTAGAACTTTGAATCACATTCCTGATTAGTAACAAGCAATCAATCATAATTAATTAGTTAAAATGTTCAACCGTTAAAATCATTACCATTAATTAAAATAATTATCTCTATTTTGGCTGCACTTCATTGCCATTTCAGGGAAATGTGTTGCTTAACTCTACCTTTAGCACTCTGTATGGGATTGTGGTGACTAAAATGCACATGAGGGGTGGGGGCATGACTTTCAAAAAGCTGGGTTTTGTAGTACAGTTGTAGTTAGCTTTAAGTAGATGCAAGCTTATCAATTACTTATGCTTTTAGTAAAGAGATTCCTCCTTAACTTAATAATATATCTAATATCTGCAGAGATACAGTGTCAGCAGGGTTCTTTTCTAAGGAATATGTTCCTTATAACTGTATACTTCATAAGTCTCTCCATAAATAAAATTCAAAATTGATGGGTTTTATGCAGTATCATATAGGATATGTTCATTCATGGGTAAAGACCACCTTTTTTCAAGCAGTATGCTGATGAAAGTAAACTTAGGTCAGACACTGCAGGAAAGGAAAGGTTCTGCTTCTACTGAACAAATATGTTTGATTCAGGAGGGAAAGGATTAGGACACATCTAAGAAAAGGACTTAAGAATCATTGCAGTGACTACAAACTGCCGTGCCACTACAGAAGTTCCACAGTTTCATGGAAGACATTTGTATCCCCAAAGGAATGAACTGATTCTGTCTCTCAAAGAGAAAGAACTAGACAAGTTTTGGAAATAAAGCGTGAACTTGTCTAGGTTCCTGGTCCCTAGTTAACCTAACTTAAAAGGTTATCAATAAAGGGAATGGATAGGAAAGATTTTTTTCTGAAATATGCAACCTGAGAAGCAAGATATACAGGAAGATAAAAGCTATCAAAAAGCAGGTCTTTCAGACTTTTTAAAGGGAAAGACAAACCTTTCCAGTTAAAGTGTAGGCAGATTAAATATATTTCCTGGTCCTAATCCCCCACCATTTCTTTACCTGTCTCTTAAATGGTTATTTGAAAAAGTGTTTTCCATTTTGAATGTTATAAAAAATCTTTGAGTAGAGAGTTATTTCACTGTAGCTGGATATGAGCAATACATTCATCACTCCAGGTATGGTGGATCTCTAAACTGCAGCGTCTCTCAATTACAGCAGTGCAGTATCCCTGGATGCCCCCTGCTCCCCAGCAGTCACTGCAGTGTCATGGCCACTGGTATGAGACCTGGAGGTCCAGTGCAAGGTGCATGGGGAGCTCAGAGGTCAGCAGAGGAGGAAGCATCTTCTTTAAAACTACTTATTGTGGTTGTAAACCAATTGCAAGGATTTCTGCTATTGCACACCATGCTTAAACTGAGCAGCCCAGGATGATTTCTTCTGCCTTAGGTACCATTGAACTTTTTGATCATAATGTTAGTTCTGGAGGTCATTTAGTCCAACTACCCTGCACAAGTATGGTCAGTGCAAGTTGTTCAGGGCTCTGTCCAGTTGTTTTTTGAACAACTCAAAGGATGGAGACCCCAGAGCCTCTCTGGGTGACTTGTGCCAGTGTTTGACTACTCTGACAGTAAAAAAATTAATTCACATGTTTAAACAGAATTTATTGCATTTCAATCTGTGTTCATTGCCTCTTGTTCTGTCACTGGAAATCCCTAAAAAGTGTCTGGCTGTGCTGCCTTTACCCCCTCTCATCAGATTATTATTCCTCCTCTTATTTCTCCATGCTTCAGTTGGCGAAGATTTCCTGTACTTATAAAAATGGACAGCACACGCTTGGGTCACTTTGGTCTGAAATATGGCCTTAATTTCCCAGACCTGTGATTTGGATAGCTGCTCATTGTGAGACCCCTCTTTGCCCACCTGGGACCTTCTGCTGTGTAGCTATTTTTTAATAGGTGTAATATCACCTTACAGGTTTGACACTCCACTGTGACAGCCACAAATCTGCCCTTTGAAAAATCTTTTTTATATGGAAGGTGGATGATGTCTACCTAAGACACATGAATTGGAATAAGGACGCTTGAGTTCTGCTCTCTGTCACAAATTTTTTGTATGACCTGAGATGTCTCATTAACAACTGACCAAAAGCCTGTTGGGAGTCTTTTCATTTGCCTTAATGGGCTTTGAATTAGGTGCTTAACTTTCTCAGACTCACTGACCAATTTATATAAAGGAGATGGTGTTATTTGCCTATCTCGTTGGGCTGTCACCAAGTGAAATACACTGCTACAAAGGATTTTGGGATCACTGAGTAGAGAGTGCTATTCAAGTGCAAAGTATTGCATAAACCTTTAGAAGCAGTAATAAAAGTGCTAGCGTTTCCTTGAAAAACTATGATTTCCTTTCACCTTTTTATTTCTTGAAAGGCTTGTCATTTCATGTTTCTCCAAGGAATACAGCATCCTCTGAAGCATGCAGGGTCCAGTGCAGCATCATATCTCAATGGCCTATTCCAGAGGACAGTGTGAAGGAAGGGACTGCTTTTACTATGCTGTATTTAGAATTTTGTGAATTTAAACTTGTAGACACTAGTGTAGCAGGGGAGCCTCATCATGGGCTATGGGAACATGATGTGATGTTACAAAGCGAGCTTCGGAATATTTTTTGAGTTTAGCAGATGCAAAACTTTCAGATAATCAGAGAAAAGAAACGGAATAGTTCTATTTGTACCTGCTAGATATGATACAGAAAAACATAAACATTAACACAAAATCGTAAATTAAGTTGTAAATGCAATGGGTTTCACTCCCATGCTTTTGTCTTTCTTTTTTTCCTTTGTGTGTTTGCAATAAGATAACTTGGTTTAAAAAATCATAAACACCTTTTGTGCGTTTGCTGCTCATTCTGTCTGGGGCTAGATGTGGTTATAAAAGGAAACCAAATATTTTCATGCATATTCTCTCTGGCCAAGTATGCCTCCTCTAGGCACACAAAAAAGTCGGACATAATTTTTAAATACCAACCAAATGCTATTCAATATTCCAGTATTTACTCTTATTTCTAGAACAGGCAAATTTGAAGTAAAGCTCTACACCATGTCAAGTTCAGCCACTGCATTATCATTTCCTTTTGGTCTGACTTCCTGAAACAGTGATTCCAGGCTTCAGATGGGAAAAGAGAGGCCAAGAACATTGTGGCATTTTTTTTGTAGTGAAGCAGTCATCAGTACCTGTTTCCAGCCCAGAACAGGATTTAAATTTGCACCGGAGTCCAGAACATCAGATATTTCTTGTTCTATTTTGGTTCTGTAAGACCTTAATAATTTAAACAAAAGTGGCAAAACTAAAAACCTCATTAGGCATTGCTTCTGTACAAAGGAGGAAAAAAAAGATTGATTCACTATAGCTTTTAGTGAAATAACTCTCTCCAAATCTTCATGATTCTTAATATCTTTCTTAAGTTCATTGTTATGTTCCCCTGCTGGCCTGCGTGCTTCAGTATCTCTAATGTTAGTATTACAAATTATGTCATAGCCAAAAAAGTACTATGGGTTAAAACCCTGCTTGAAGGACCCAATATGTTTGCAGTAATAAAGAAAGCTACTTGAAGAATGTAAGAACTTGCTAATCAGATTGTTAATTGAGTACATGAGCTTCACAAAGAGAAGCAAACTGAGAAGGTGACAATGATAGCCAGACTTCATCTGTTGAGTTGGAATTAACGATGAACAAAATCAAGATTCCTTTGTGGTTGATTCTTGTACAGCTGCAGCCAACTATAAAAGACCCATCAAAGAAATCAACTCATTAGTTGGTAATTCTGTACAACTTCAAATAGAAATTCTTAACCCCTCATCAGCCTTTCTCTGACAACCCCTTAAAAGCTGTGTTTAAAAAGCCAAAAAACACCATTATTTGCTTCATCAACTCAAAGAAATGGCCTTCAGGAACACAGCATAAACTGAAGGTTTTAAAAACAGATTTATCTATAGGTAGAACAGTCAAAGCACAAATGTATTGTGACATGTAAAATCTCCCCCAGTCACCCATGTCACACAGTGTCAATAGCCTGTCTGCTTCACAGAAAAACTAACCCCAGATTTAAATAATTTTAATATTGTAACAAAAACTGACAAAAACCAGTGAAATCAGAAATAAAGCTGCCACTGTGTCCTTATTGCACTGTCATTTTGTCTATAATTCTCCCCACTGGGGGAAGTTGCCAAACCAAGGGTGAATTAAAGATTATGTCTCTATAAAGTTGGAAAATAATGTGTTTTCAGGGCAAGCCTTCATAAGATTTGAACAGTCCCTTCCGTTGTCTCATTGCCACTGCAACATTTAATTTATCTCAGTGGGTCTCCTCTGATAAAGAGTTGCAGGCCTGGACACTTAGTTTGTATTTTTAAAGCTTGATTTTATAAGATGATATGCAACCCAGAAAAGGTATTTTATTACACTGGCAAAAATGCCTATTAAAGCTCTTAAAACTTCTATCTTGTAGGCTTTTAAACATTCTGAAAAATGATTGAGCATGTGAGTGAGAGATTAGCTCCCAGTAAGCCTTATTTTTGGAGAGTCTCATGTGAATTATGTGTGATTATACAGATATATTAACAGAAGTCTGTTAATGTAATGTCTATTACATCTGTTTTAAGACTCTGTATTTTAAGTTTTGTGTATTTTAAGTTTTTGATGCAGTAGGGCACATAGCATCTTAGAAAAAATAGTAGTTGCATAAAATTTAATGGTAGGGAAATATCCCAAAGATGTTATTTTAATCAGCAGTAAACTATGTATTGAATAGTATACAGAAATTTAAAAATACTTTTTTCACCTTATTTATCTCCTTTTCTACTGTTGCAATTTGCTTTCCAAAGAGGTGTTTTGCAGTAGGCACATGTTTGTGAATGGGTTTAAAAACTCAGAAACACTCTTGGCTAAAATCTGCAGGAGTTGGAAAGATCTTTGTAAGAGAATGATATTGATGCTTGTTCTGCTGCTAACTGTGGCTTGTACCAATGTGTCTGCTGAATGGAGTGGACAAGTGGACTTGTTGTTGGCATGCCTGAAATTTCTGAAATAAAATGTTTCTGGTTTACCTTTGAGGACCAGCCTTGAGACTGAAGTCTGAGGAACTCCTGAGTTTCATGAAGTCTCTCTGAGTTGCCTGACTGTTTCCCAGCGCTCTCACGTTGGGGAGCTCCTGGGCAGCCGAATGTGATGTTTTCGTTGGGAGGACTTGTTCTGCCATCCGACCAGCCCTGGTTCCTTGGCAAACACAAAGGAGAAGTGGCAATACTGAGGGACAAGTGGAAAGTAATTCAAATGGAAGGAAAATAGGTGGGTGGGTGNGTTGCTCACAGAAAGGCCTCCCCAATCAAAACCAGCTCCCACCACACTAAGGAGCCAGTGGGGAGCTCAGAAAAAAGATGCCAGGAGTTGGTATTCCGGGTGTGAGCCATTCCATCCTGCAGCCCTGTCGTTTCAGCTGGCTCCCATTCAACCCACGTTGGCATGTGCTGTCTCTTAGCAACTGCCAGACGGATGGTCCCGGCTGGCCGCTGGCAGCGTGCCAATCGGCCACCCAGCTTCGGTGCTGGTGGTGCTGGTGGAGCCCTGCCTGGCTTCCACAACTCCTGGAAATTACCTGTTGGAAATGACCTCTGTTTTCCAGGGAAAAAGGATTTGTCAGGTGAGTCTGACCTGTTCATGGCAGCAGCAGACCCTGGCTGTGGCTGGAAAGGTGAAGCTCTGAAGATGACACAACCTCTTTCATAACTCAGCTGGCTGCTCCTGCCTGATGTAGAGTCTCACCTGAGCCCTACAGCAGCTTAGTGCTTGAGCTAACACACATCAATGCATTGTTTGCACATGCTGAACAAGAACATTTATAAATGTTACATATGTTATAAAAAATTATTCACAAAAGTATTTTGCTTTTAATTTTTGTTAATTGTTTGAGGTTTTTGGTTTGGGTTGGGTTTTTAGGATTTTTTTTTTCAATCCTACACTGGCAGAATTTTCTCCCTTTACAGTTACTTTATGAGCTACAGTGCTCTATGAGGTGGTTTTTTTGGTGGGTTTTTTGGTCTCTTAGTTTCTCCCCAAACCCTTAATTTTTAAAATGTTAGGTTCAGCTTCACAGCTCCCAGTGCGAGCTGCTGGGCTAAATCTCAAAGCAGTGTTCTCCAACGGTAGGGCTGGGTCCTTGCCTTTTTCTGGGCTTGATCTTCACTGTGCTATTCTGTATCAGCCATCAAAAATGAATGCAGTCATGCTTACATAAATGAATTCCTCTAGTTTAACTTTCCAACCTCAAGTAGTTTTTTATAATTGCAATAATGGAACAATTTAGATATATTCTATTTTGCTGTGCAATGTCTTAGAGATTGAGTGCTTTTGCACATAGCATATTAAATGTCATTTTAGTGGTGAGACCAATGATAAAAACATTTTTTTTGTTCTAGAAAGTGCAAGTCCTTGGGGAAATAAATGTCTTTGCACCATGCTGTGACTCAATTCTAAAAAAAAATCTAGAAAGTCTGTAGTCCCTAAGGAGTGCCTCTAAGCATCTGTTTTGGTCTACAATGTCTGTATTATTTCAAGTTCCTGAATGAGGAAAAATTGTGATTGAGATCATTGCAATGATCTAGAATTGACTCTTTGGGCTGTAGTTTCCCCTAAGTCATGCTGATTACCATACCATCTTCCTGAAAACACAAATAAGAATATTTTCTGGCATCAGTCAACGAAACCTCATTTCTGCTCCCACTGGACCTCTTTACATTTTGATGTGGAAGCTGAAAAGGCTTCCAAAAGCTCTTAGGCTCTTTTCTGCCCGTTGGTGGAAGCTAAATCACTTAACTCACTGTTAACCATTTTGAAAATAGATTAGTGGTTTCCTTATCTCAATTCCTTGTGGAAGGTGGGGAGTATTTAACAGCACTTGCTATGGCAAGCAGAGGTGAGATAGGTGCAGGCTGGACTCAGGAGACAGGACTGAAGAATTCCATTTATATCAGGGAAGGGAAAAAAAGGGGCCAGTAATTTATAAAGCCCTCAGTGAGTCACCAAGGTTTTCCTTTATGGGCAGGATAAAGCGAACAGCTGTTCTACTACATTCCATTTGCTTGAGTCAACAGGCCCATTCTAATAGTTTGTTGATTATCTACATTTTGTCAATATTGTGGTATGATTTCATTGTTTGTTTTATCGTAACTCAGATTGACAATGTTTTATTTTGTGAGCTATGATGAGATAGCACATAGGGTACAATGGTAAGAATGATTTCTCTCGAATTCAATTTTTAGCAGATTGTTTTGCTGTAGCTACCACCCTGCACTAGCTATTTAATGATTTTTGCTTTATGCTGTTCTCTTGTAACCCCCAATCAAAGCAATGTTTTTCTTGGCAGTCGGTGATTTAAGCCATTGTTCCTATCACACGTCGTTGGCTTTTCTTCTTAAGGGGCAAACCATATTGTCTCTTTCCCCTTGAGAGGCTCCCTCCCACGCCCTTGGTATTATATTTGCAATATCCTCACATGGAAGTGATCGTATTGCAGTGTGATGTGGCTCTCTGGGCTGCAACTGTTGCTCTACTTTACGCCATGGTCTTGAAGGTGCTAGAGAAGAAATGAACGGTGACATCCAAGCGTGGAGGATCACCATCACACCCAGATTCTGCACCAGAGGCTCAAGGCAGTGTGGTGTCCATCCTTGATATCTCCAAAGGGCAAAGCATAGCACTAATTTTGTTATTCTTGGGCAATTATTGTCTCTTTTGCAACATAAGTCAATAACAAGTCCATTTACCTGCTATGGGGATGTGAAGTGCTTAATGAGTTCTACAAGACCTGCTATGAAGTACCTGGCAGAAGTCTAACAGGTTGCATTGTATGAACATGCAAGGGAGCAAGTGATGCAAAAATAACCTCCCCACAAGTTAGTTTGGGTTTTATTGCTACCAATGGAAATCCAAGCCATGGTATGATCAGATTTACAGGGCCCCCCAAAAAATAATTAGTAAGATTCTGGATCTGAATTGTACTGTATTATATATTCAGCCCTAACTTACTTCATTCTAACTCCTCCCTGTAGACATACTCTATTGGAAACATATGAAAAAGTTCCAAACACAAATGCCACGTCCCTAATAAATAAATTATTATGCTGGGAGCTGCAAGAATATTTTTCTGTTTTCTTTCAGCTAGTATTTTGCAAGTGTTAGCAATTTTCAAAACAGTTCAGAATTCCCATACCCATCTGTGGTGATTTCCCTCAGACGCCCATAAACCCACTTTCTGAAATTTCTTATGTATTTTTAACTGTGCTAGTAGAAATAGTCAATGCATTTGATGTGCATAAAACATCCTATGTTGTCAAACCATTTTTAAACTTCAGCAGAGAATGCAGTAGCATTAATAGTCATGTACCTTGCTCTGCTATTTCAAACTGCCCACTTTATTTATCTAAGATGTTCCAGTATCTTCTATCACTCTAGTCATTGGCAAATTTATGTTGCTCTCTTACCTTTTGCGTGCTTGCCAGGGCAGAATATGTAATAACAGTCAGTAATTAAATCTTCCTCAACTTACTTTATCACTGTACATCTTCACTACACATTTTCTTCTTTCCACTGTCCATCAGATGATGGAAATGACAGAAAGGAAAGATACTGCTTGAGCTACACAAATACCTATATGCAAATTAACCTGAAATTAATCTGGAAACCCCCCCACATTAAATTCATATTTAATGAAGCTCTCAAATTTTAGGATGTTAAACCTCATTTAGCTGAGATTTGAATAGAGCTGTTGATGTTTAGGTTTTGCAGTGATAGTAAGTTTGATTAGGAAATGAAAAGTTTTTAGCTTAAAGTAGCATAACAAAAAATTTGTGTGTTATGGTAAATTGTTAGTAACGTAGCACTCACAGTGGCATCAAACTTTTCATCTTAGCTGTGGTGAAAAATGTTCAAAACAGGAGCAATATCTTCCACTTCTGTTTCTTTTTTTCTTTAAGCCAAAGGCAAAGCAGGTTTTTCCCTTCCATCCTTGGTCTTGCATGGATCCTTAGCAGGATCCTGAAGTGTTAGTAAACTAGTGTAACTTTCTAAAGGAACAAAATATGTGACTGATGAAAGTAAAATATATCTAAAATTTTGCAGCAATATGTGATTAGAGTCCAGCTACAGCTTCTGGCTGGTGTGCAAAATGAATGTCTTCACTTATATGTTATCAAGAAGATTACAGGGAATATGACAAAGAAAAGTAGGAATTTTCCCCCTAATTTCTAATACTTGAACTTTAAGGGAATGGTATAAATGGGTGAGATTTTTTACCTCTGATTTTTTTTGAGATTTTTTGGGAGATTTTTCACAATGGAAAGTGGAAGCAGTTGAATGAAAATTTCTTTACTAGCTAATATTGTATAAAGAAATTTCATTTAGACTTCCTTGCAGCATGCTATGAGCACATGACTGACTGTCTTTGTGGGCTGTTTCAGGCTTAGAAAACGCCTTTGGATCTTCATGAAAAGGTATAACTAAGATGTAGTTACAATAAAAATCCTATTCGTTTCTTTATCAGGTACAAAGAAATACAAACAGCAAAAATTGCCAATTAAAAAAAATCTGCAATAGGGATTTTGGGGATTTGCATGAAAGCAAATTAATTAAAAAGGCAACCTTACATTATAGATAAATCATATGTCTCATT
The DNA here is from genome assembly GCA_013399875.1 of Gymnorhina tibicen. Taxonomy (NCBI): domain Eukaryota; kingdom Metazoa; phylum Chordata; class Aves; order Passeriformes; family Artamidae; genus Gymnorhina; species Gymnorhina tibicen. The sequence goes on along the minus strand of VXAZ01002124.1, from coordinate 392,440 downwards.
TTACTTTCAGTTGTCATAGCCTTTCCCTATTTCTCTCTTCCTCTGTTGAGGGTCTCTGGCTTTCTAATTTTACATATGAATATGTAAGCTCCTCTGAAAACATCTTCCTCTTCCTAGAATTTGGGGAACCATGTATCAAACCACAAGCCACTTTTAGAAAAATTATTTATTTTTTCAATCTGGTGGAGTCAGTCACGCTTAGGCTGCGGGCTGAACTCAACAGCGTTTCGTGTTTCACAAATCTTGCTAAATCCCCAAACTCTTCAAAGAGGTAAGAAAGCCCTCTGGCCTGTCCTGGATTTTGGATAACTATGAGAGATGAAGCAGAAAAAGTGGTTATCAGCTGGAGTCTGAGGTCACCGATCTGCTGGCAAATGGGATACTTGGCTGACTGAGTGGACACTGCAGCAATCATCACAGATGTGCTTTAGGCAAGTGGTTTCACAAAATCTAAGGAAAGTTTGGATTGAAAGAGACATTAAAGATGTCATTAAGAGACATTAAGTTCCAACCATCCTGCCATGGGCAAGGATACCTTCCTCTAGACCAGGTTACTCAAAGCCCCATCCAGCTTGGCCTTGAACAGAAAAGGAGGATCCACAGATTCTCTGGGCAACCTATTCCAGTGCCTCTCCACCCTCACAGTAAAGAACTTCATCCTTGTATCTAATCTAAACCTGCCCTCTTTCAGTTTAAGACCATTCCCACTTGTCCTATCACTCTATGTCCTTGTCAGAAGTCCCTCTCCAGCTCTCTTGTAGCCCCCTTCAGGTACTGGAAGGTGCCCTGAAGTCTCCCCAGACCCCTCTCTTCTTGAGGCTGAATCCCAGTTTTCTCAATCTGCCTTCACAGGAGAGGTATTCCAACCCAATGATCATCTTTAGCCTCCTCTGGTCCCACTTGAACACGTCCATGTGTTTCCTGTTCTGGGGACCCCAAAGCTGGACACAAATACTCCAGGTGGGGTCTCAGGAGCAGAGTAGAGGGGCAGAATCACCTCCCTTGACCTTCTGGCCACGCTGCTTTTAATGCAGCCTAGGGAATTGTTGGCAAAAATCTCCTGTCACACCTTGCGGCTTCCTCCACAATTTTTTGCCAATCCTCTCCTGTCTTGTTTCATCCACACATGGCTGGTGCGGAAGACCAAACACCCTACAGCTGGACATAGTTCAAAGCTAGCAGTTGCTGCCCGGCTCCACCTCTGTGTTTATTTATGGGAGCCTGTGGGAAATTTTCATTAATGTTTTGTGTTTCTCATCTTAGCCTGGATGCTTTGGTCACTTCCAGTCATTCTACCACCACCACACCATAATACAATGGATTAATCTTTGACCTCTGAAAACATTTGAAGCTCCACTGTATTCAAGAGAATCTTAATGATTTGTGATCTTGGCTGTTAGAGGAAATAAACAATTGCAAGATGTTTCCTTTTCTTGGTGATACCAAAATGAACTCCATCAAATATGATTTATGATAAATTTTTAAGTCTGCCAGTCTCAATCTGATAATTCATACCAACCATTTTTTTTTCTAGTAAACTGAAGAGAAAAGATGAGGGGGGATATCTTTGGAAAGTTTCCAGGAATTAAATTAGAGTTCACTATATGGTGTATTAATGATGTCTTAGCAATTTTAAAGCAAACATGAAGGAAACTAATACCTGAAAGTGTTAACCTGCTTGAAAGTACAGAGAGCTGGAGTCCTTTATTACACTCTGAGTTAAGTGCATTGATATGGGAGATTTTGCCTTATAGTACCATGTGGTTATTTCACCAGAGAGCACTAGTTTTCCTTGCCTTGTTTGTAGAGCTGAACTTAGGTAGGTATGTCTGGACTCTTAATAAATTTCTTACACAACTCATTTGAACAATATAGATGAATCATTGAGAGTGACAAGTATAATGCTGTAATAAAATTCCAATTTGAGCCAGGGAAAATTGTACTGGAGACTCAAAACATCTACATCTGGAAATGTATTCTCAAGAGCAGCAAGTTACAGCTATGCTGAACAGATTCAAGTAGAGTGAGAGGTGATGTTGAAAGATGTGATGGTCCCTTATTTTTAACACACTGGTGCTAAATCTCTGTCTGTGTTTACCTCACACACATTCCAGATACAGATATTTCCCTGTTTAATGATTTCAGCAAATAAAATTAAACCCATAGATACACAGTGCTTGGGGAGTAAATGGATGGTGGGCAATAGAAAGGTCACTATCATGACAGATATCTGTCTATTCAGTAGCCTGATTTCTGCAGCCTATCGGGTAAATGCTTGTGTCCAACTGGACATTTCCAAGCTTGACATTTCCATGGTGCTGTAGCTATGTGTAGCATTTTATAAGTGAAGCCAATGGAGCAAGATTGTCAAACACCTTGTGTGCCCCTCTATTTCTAATTTAGTTTAAATGTTTATATGCATATGCAAGGTAGATCCATCTACTTCTCCCTTGAACACCATTGCCTTGAACATTTTCCACATATGTGGAAAATAAGACTTTGAATCACTTCGTTACTGCACAGATACGAAGCAATATCACACTGAGTAATTGTGTTCTGTGATATCTGGTCCCACTCTATGGTGTCTGTGGGCTTTGTTCTGCAGCTTCATTGCTGTAAAGTGGCATTTTAGGATGCTTTTGAAAGTGACCACTTTGTTCATCTTCTTTGGCATGGCAGAGAAGTGCAGGGGGGAAAAAAAGGCTGTTAAAAGGGAAGATATAGATTATAATGAGTCAATGACAAGGTAAGAAAGTCATAGCTGGGAACTCAGACCATATGCTTCGAGCAGGGATGGGTTTTTAAACCAGTCTTCCACTGCAAAGGAAGGAATAGGAAATGTGGTTTTCAAGTGCAGCGGGATTAGTGCTGTGTGTTTGTATGTGATATTAAAGTCTGCTCTAACCGAGGTCTGTCCCGGTCCGGTTTTGTGATGGTGTGTTGATTTTCCTCCTTTTAGGTACCACTTTATACTGAAAAATGGTAAGTATAGTACTGCAGGTAAAGACACCAGAGCAGCAAACCTGTCTGTGAAAAACCTTTCTGTAACTAGGCAAATAAAACCAGAATTGCTGCAACAATTACTACAGAATTGCTGAAACAATTAAGTAAAAATAATGGCAAAATATAAGGAAATATGAAGGATTTTAAGGCAGCTTGCAACTCCCCGTGCTGGGTTTCTAGCACAGCACTAAATGGGAGTGCAAGTTTGAGGACCATTGAACAGAGTTTCTATCCCCAATGAATCACAATTAGAGTAACACCTGGATTAATAAATTTGTACTGATCCACTAGGGAAATTCACCTTGTTTAATAGCCCTCAAATTTCTAAATAAAGTTGTTTATCTGTGGCAGGATGAACTACTTTGTCCCAGGTTGGGCTGCAGAGCTTGTAGAAAGACTTCTTCAAGACCATTTGAAGGACTTTTGAGTAAAACTATGGAGTACAGTGCTGCCCATTCATAGGCTGGTCATGTTTCCATAGTTCTGCCTTTTCATTAACTGCAAGTAACCTTGTTACGCTTACAGCATGATTCAGACATGGAAAGTTTGATATTTTGGACCAGCTTTCACCTCAGAAAATATTTGGCATAAAGAAATGTGAGCATTACACATGCTGAGGGATTACCAAATGTCTGATTTATGCTCATATAAGGCGGTCTGAATCAGATGCTTAGAGAGGTTTTGGTGATACAAACGTGTCGTTTTAATATTTTTCCATCTTTTGCTGTTTTGTGCCTGATGGGTTACCTTAGTATAGTTATATACTCGCTGTTGCCAGAGAGGGTGATTTCACACTCACATGTAAAACTGGCTAAATTTACCTGACTTTTGCCATTTTGCCAAAGCTTCATAATCCTCTCTTGCTGCTTTTCAATATTAAGACAGATACTATTATATCTTGCATCATTTCTTCTTGAAAAGCAATTTTAAATCCTTGGGAGATAGAAGCCTGGAGCTAGATTTGCACTGTTTCTACCAGTTTGGAGACTGGAACCTAACTCCTGTAGGAGATTAAGAAACAACACACATAGAGTGTCCTGCATCTGCTGCGATCTGCGTTGGAGGGTGGAGTGGTTGCAGACACAGAGACTGTACATCCGCGTGCTCAGCCCTGTGCATCAGGCAGTGCGAGAGGTGGGGAGCAGCGTCACTGTCACCTTTGTCCCCATCCTGTCATCTGGTGCCTCTTTTACTGGCCTGCGACCATCTCAAAACTGTGCAAAGAATAAAACCATTTTTATACACATAGGCAAGGACGTGCAAATGACATTACAAAAAATCCCACAACAAAGCGTAAAAGCTGAGCCTGGTTGTGTGAAAGACTTTCTTCTGAACCGCAGTTGAGACTGTCAACACGGGATATCTGATGACCTACACAAGTTGTAGGAACAGCCCTAAAGAGTTCACCAGCTCATTCCTGAAAGTCATAAATCAATTAAATGTATTTTTATGATTGCTGCTCAAGTTCTGTTTCCCCACCTTTTCTACCTCTTTCAGACATATCTGTACTGAGAACGTTCAAATCTCTTGTATTTTGGTTTAAATGATACCAACCTAACATTATTTATGCAGTAAATTCTCTGCTTATTCTGCACAAATAAGACATGTCAAGAATAAACAGGCTCTGTGTCAGTGATAAATGGCACTCTACAGGATCCGGGAAAATGTATCATTGGGGTTTGTTGATTATTCAGGTGACATACGGTAGTGAGAGTGATTAACGCTATACTGCTCAAATTCATCAGTGAATAAAAGCATTACATTACTGTGGTTCATACTGAAACAAGCTACTAAATCAGACTCTTCCAAGACAGCGAGCATTCACTTTTCTTAAGTACTAAATAAACCTCGCCTCTTTGGGTTAGAGGAAATTGGACAGATGAAGAAATCAGGGCTAGTGTTATATCTGCAATTTGAAAGGTTTTCAGAGAAAAACCCTAAAAATAACTGAGTTTTATGGCTGACTGTTAGCATCAAAGAAGTGAAGCTGTATGTATGTTTTGAAACATTGTGAAAATTGTATTTGTTGAGGACATTCTTTAATAGCTTTTAAAAATCAGAAAGTTGATAGAGAGGGAGGGCAGAAAGGTACAGGAAAGTAATGCCTGTTGTTTTTCCTTGGAAACACAAAACAAATGGAATCTTAGCAAGTGTTAGAAAAGTTGTGCAGCATATGCATGAAGGCAATAGCTTATTGTACCCTAATTATTTTCTACTTCTATACTGGTGAAAAATCAACAGGAGCTTAGCCGGCTGAGCTGGATTGGTGGAAGTTCTCTCCAACAGCAACACCTGAAAAAAAGGTCAATAACAATTAAGCAATTTTATTCATTTGAAGTTTCAGCTCTTTACTTTAATACAGTTAAATATATATTTAGACATAGTTAAAATTTATTAATTTTTAGCCAGTCTTATGACTGGGACTTGAATGCTTGGAGTTGGTAATGGAAGGAGATACATCTGTGTAACAGAGGTGCACATGTGTATTCATGCATTTATGAAAGTTTTTATGTGGCTGATGGTGATGTAATCCATGCAGGCTAGACATCTCATTCACCATATACTAACCCAAGTTCTGGTTCCTTCAGCAGCTGGTCTGAAAGGGTTGGCAGAGAAATGTTTTCCCTTGCAGCTGGCTGTGTGCACTGAAAAACTGTACCCCAGCTCAGAGAGGGAAATAGTTGTGGGATTTTGGATGGATTTAAGGGCTATCACTATCTGAATATCCAAAGTGAAAAAGTGGTCTTGTTCTGTGTTTTAGAAAGGCAGGAAATCCACTTTCCAGACATAAAATCTTTGTGCATAGGTTGTTTTGGGAGAGCTCAGGAGAGCGACTGTCACTTTCCTGATGTTTAAAGAAGGCATCTGAGACCATTCCAGAAATTTCTGAAGTATATATGTTTTCCTCTCCCTAGGAAATAGGAGAATCTGACATGTTTTACAGACACGCACGTATACGCTGCTAATGAAAAACTTCAGAACTAATAAAATCTTTCAGGACCAGCTTTTCTGTGGCATGTTGACATCTAGTGAATGCGAGACGATGCTATGAAAGTTTCATTGACACACATTTGGGCTGACCTACATATAATCTTTGTGCCTTTCTTGCAGACAAACTAACATCCTAACAAATATGCCACATCAGCTAAGCAGTTGCCAGAAAGCGTGAGCAATGGCAGGAAACTTGTAAGTATATCTCACTAGAGACCCGGCTTGCAAAGGGTGAAGAAGTAATCCTCTTCCAAAACTTAGCAGATATACGTTATCTTTTTTCTAACTCACAACAACAAGCTATTTTAAAAATGCATAAATTAGATCTACAAACTTACCTCAGCCCTATCTTTGCCAAGGAGTTGGGAAAATAAGGGCTGTCTTCATCTTCATTTGAAAGACTGAGGGGAAATACAAGAGTCTTCAAGCTGTTGCACAGCTAAGGCACATGCTGCAGAGTGGATAAATCTTTCTAACAAGAGGAATGGATAGTTTACATATGGGAAACGTGGTAGCTTCAATTCTGAAGGCTTTTAAGACACACAGCTCTTGGAGGTGGTTTTCCATAGTGCTAATCTTGCTTTTATACGTGCAATGGAGTACGGCACATAGATACCCGAGTTTCAGCATCTCTGCTTGGACCAAGCAGGCTTGAGATCCTGAGCACAGCCTGGAATTGCTGGCTGCAGCACAGTCCCTATGCAGGACTTAAAAATTCAGGTCCAGCACCAAGAACACTTCCCAAAACCGCCTGTCCATCCCCCCGCATACTCTGAAACACCACAGGGATATATGAGCAGTATTTGAAGTGTAAACATGGTTTATCAGGCACAGGGGAGGCCTGAACACAGGTTTCCCACTTCCCAGGCGATTAGTCTAATGACCAGAATAGACAAATAGCTGCCTTCTCTATGATTTATATAGTTATTCACAGAAAACGGCTCAATTAAGGGTTACTACCCCATTACAACCAAGCAGTTAGGACACTAACTCAGTCAAATGAATTTCCTAAGCATTCAGGGATTTGTACTGAACAGAAATCCTACCCTGAATCCAAGTAACCACACTGACAAAGCTATTTTAATGCAAAAAATGAGAAGAACACTGGTGTCAACGACTTGAAAAATTGTCACTATTTTATTTCTTTGAAAAAAGGTCTGTCCCCCTTCGTACGTCTAATTTCTATGTTGATTAGCTCCTACCCATTTGCTACTGTTATATTTCCGTCTCTCCAGAAGGCAGACTGACAAGGTTTTCCCCTTCTGGTAAATAATGATCACCTCCCAGCCGTCATGACATAGAATGTAACTCCACATTTGGGATGGAAAGAGCCCTGCTTACCAAACTGATAGCCACTTGTTACAGGGAAACAGATTCTTAAATGAAATCTTTGCACCTATCTTTCATATTTGGAGTGGAAGAAAAACCTCTATTAAGCAACCCCCACAAAGGAAATAAGATTTTTAGGCCATTATCAGACTTTCTGGTATCTTTTCAGGCTTGCAATTTGATTCACTTTGTCTTTAGGATAGTATAGTTTTGATTTATAAATACCCCTGCCCTCATGTTTATTCCTTTTTTCTTTTCTTTCCCCGGTAGTTTGCAGATACACCATTTAGACCACTACTGGCAGAATAAAATCTGGTAGTTCTTTTTTCCAAGGTCTGAATATCATCCCTATCCAGTACTGGCATCTCATAATTTTGCAAGTACTGGACTTGCAAAAAAAAATCTGCTTCTGTTGCTCTTCCTTAGTTGGACATTATACAAATTTCATCAGGCTCCTAGTTTTGCCCAAATCATGTTTGTCTAGTTCTGCCACCAATAACCTGATCTAAACCATCAGGTAATTTTGTCCACCTATGCCTGTTAAAAGAGCTTGGGATCTGACTTTGTCTGTGTCCGTAGAAAATTTCCAGTCCATTCAACAGCAGCTGGATGAGCCCATTAGTTTGCAAATCAGGGAAGGACTTTAAAGAGTGATATCTCTTCCTAACTACCTTGGAGATATTTGGAAAATAACTGTGACGATTATTTTTGTTAGGATAGCTGAGACAAGAGTTAGATTAGGAGCAGTCCAATTAGCATTCAGAATGAACAAAACTTGTGGTCCAAAAGCAAAGATGCAGCTCTAGCCTGCTACTTATGAATCTAGAAAAGAGTTATGACATAAGAAGTTTCTCCTAGAAACAGCCTGTACAAAGGCATAGGACACTGCAGGCTCTCTCATCTGCACAAGCACAGGGAAAGGAATTAAGCCCTTGGAAATAAGGAAATAGCTACTAAATGGTGACCTGTTGTCCCACTGTAGACTGTGCCTGCCACAGGAAGCTGAGTGAGGCTGAGGGTGACAGGTAACCTGAGACCCACCAGAACAGGTCTTTCCTCCTTTAGCTGCTCTATGATGTACGGAGGAGTAAATTACTTTCCGTTGCTAAGCCTAAAAGTTTTCGAAGCACTTTTTTTTCTTTTTTCTTTTTTTTCCTCCCTTCATGACAGACTGAAGAACTCATTGGTGCTGTAATGAAAGGCAGACTGCGTTCCCTGTCATGTCAAGAACGCTGCATCGGGAAAGTCGACATGATTTCATGGCTAATGATTCACTCGCTAATATCAATGTGGGCTGCAGTGAGGATAACCAAGTTGAGCTGTCTTAGATCAAATGATTCAATTAGGCCAGCTGTCCCTATTTGTCATGGCTCAACTCGCTTTCAAATTACCTTTCCAAAGTGTGTACGTGCCTTAGCATAGAACTTAACAGCTCAACTGTTTTACAAAACGGGGATATTTAGCCATATTTATGGTGATAAGGGAAGAAAGACGTCCCTTTTTATCAGCACTGAATTCTTTTCTTTAGCAGTTACAGTATGTATTTAACAGGCTAAACTTTAAACATCATTGTCAAGTGTGAATCACTCGACTGTCCTAATGACAGTGTTCTTTTAAATTTTGGATTATCTTCTGGCAGGTTTATGAAAATAGAAAAGAAAATCTAATGGGGTGTGTGTGCACAGGGACAAGCAACACAGAAGGGAATAAACGGTTCACAGAAACCAAAAATAAATTTGTGGTCCCTCAGATGTATCCTTTAGACAAACTGAGCTGAAGTCAATAGTAGCCAGATCGTTCATACAATATCTACCAAAGAGCTCTTCTTCAGTGTGTGCTTATCTTGGTTAAGCTCCTTATTCCTCGGCACATTCCTGGCAGGAGGATGACCCGGCCGTCCCTCGGCAGCAGCCCTCAGTGCCGCAGTGGTGAGTGCTCTGTGGAGACAAACCGGAGCTGGAGCCTGGCAGTGTCAGCGCGCAGACCCGGGGCTGAATAGGCATGGAAATTCAATTACCCTTGGTGGTGGTCCCTGCAGTGCCGGCCGGGGAAGCTTCTCCCGCTGAGGCTGAAGCAGGAAGGAGGCAGTGGCTGTGCTTGCAGAGCTTCCAGTGGGCACTGACTGACTTTTTAGTACTGCAGAGGTTTTAAACTGGGGGAAGAACAACCTGGATGTACATGAAACAGATGAAAGTTACTACAAACATACAATCACAGCTGTTCATATAGTCTCACTTATTTACTATAGTTGCATTTGGCTGATAATTTGGGCCTTCTAATTTTAAATACTTTAATAAGATTCCAGTGGTGCCTGAAAAATACTCCCCTGCTGTCTGTACGGGTTATTTTAACTATATATATATATATATATATATATTTGTTTCTCTTAAGTTCTCTCTGGCAATCATATCAAGTTGGAAAATAGCAGTAGAATTTGCTAGAAAAATAAGACAGTTTATTCCTGCCCTGGATTGACTATCTTGTAATTTTGTGACTATGCTGTTAAGAAAAATATACTGATGATTTTGAGAAATGCTGTATTAGGGAAGTATTTTCCATTTATCTAAGAAGAACAGTTAAAACTGGAACAGGCTGAACCTCATTTCTGAAAATTTGTTGTTTGCTTTTATGTTATTCACATCTTTCACACAAAATAGAGACATCAACCAAAAAGGTTTGATTGAAATACTAAAAATCAGAAAAGGTATAAAATGCCTAAACTGGCCTTCTGCTTCCTGCTCCTGTGAGACACATCCATGTGTGGGAGTAAAAGTAACAAGCCCATGTACATTGCCTCACTCACATATACCCAGTATTAAAGAGAGTCCAAGAAGAAACCATGCCGTATCAGCTGGATGTGATACATTAACTTTCAAGGAATATAGCGTAGTTTGCCTTCTGCCTAAATTAATAAACACAGGTAAACAGATTTGCCAGCCTCATTCCTGGTATCTATATTTGTTAATTAATTCAGTTAATCAAAACCACAATGCATTTTGCAGCTTGCAGTCTCCAGCTTTGACTGCAAAAGACACAGCTATGGATGGAAAAACCACGGCACTGAAGAAAAAGGAAAGATCTGTTGTAAGTTTTAGTGTAACAGCTTTCCAAAGGTCAGAAAAACCTGAATGATTACAGTCAGGAAATGTGGCCGGCCAATCTGATGCATTGGGGTTTCATTTACTTCTGTATGCTCTGTTTTCTTTCTTATTCCTGATATACAAATCTTGGCAAGGAGGTAGAATCTAAGAAAAGTTGGACTTTTTCCTTCCAAAGATTTTAAAATGCAAAAGAGACTGCTAAATGAATTTCTGACTATATTGAAAAATTCCCTTGAGCTTTGCCTCGAAAAATACCTTTCAATGCTCACGTTTCAGCCCCCCTCCATTTTCTGTTCTATTCGGCCATATCTCAGAGGGGGATGTTTCCAGTCTAGAGTCTCTGCTCACTTGGAATAATGTTTGTTTGCATGAGTAAACCAGCTAAAGTGGCTATCACTGAAGTCATAACTAGAAGATGAAACCAGTTGGGACTATTCCCATGTGAAGTGAGTCAGGTTGCTGAATCAGGCCCATGTGTGAATCTTTCTGTGTCCCAAAGGGGTTTTTTTCCATCTCATTAGGAAAAAAGTTCTTCTAGAGCACCAGACAACAGAAACCTGGGAATGCAAAGTACAGGAGGGGAGAAAACATAATGCCCTTTTAGCTTTTCTCTCAATTTTCTTTCCTGCATTGTGACTGAAAAGGAAACTCTGGTGAATTGTATAATTCTAGGCTTTTATCAGTTTGTTATTTTCATTCTGTTCTTGCTTAAATATATGGTACATATACTTTTTGGTATTTTTAAAATTTAGGCAACCCCCTGGTGTCTAGTTTTTTTTAAAGACCGCAGAGAATTGGAAGATGTTAATGGTGTTCATTGTGCAGTGTGTATTTTAGGTTCTCTTTCTACAACAATGTAGAGCTGGAGAGTGTAAAAACAGAAGAAATATGAAAACTGTAAAGACATTTAATGTGCAAAAAGGACCAACTAATGTGTGTCAGCTCAGCCAGATGCCCAAGGCTAAATCTCTTCATGTGAGATGGTGATTCAGCTGTCAAGGTGCCTGAGTAGACTTGTGGTCATCATAATGATTGGCTATGGCTTTTTTTTTTTGTGGGTTTTTTGGGTTCATGTTTTTCTTTTCTTTCTTTTTTTATTTTTTTCTTGAAAGACAATAAACAGAAAAAAGGTCAAAGTTATTCAAATGGACCAACAGCCCATTTTGGTGGAAATATAGCAGGGCTCGTTAACTCAATTCACATCTTTTGTGTCAGTTTTCTAACATACCGTACATCTGGAAAAATGCAGTGATTTGAAAAAGACATAATGTGCCTATTCCCCCAAAGGTTTTGCTTACAGTAAGTAATAAAATATGATACAGTTTTTCATGGAGATGGGATATGATAATTTGTTTAGATATAATATGAAAGTATCAGTCTGTGAAATGAACAGTGTAAAAAGTAAGCAAATGCTCAGGATATGTTAGCTAACAAAACGGCAAGTTCAAAAACACTTATTCAAGTGAAAATCAGAGGCTTCAGCAACAATATTTTTCCCCTTAAAATGGGTCTCTTCTGATAGTGTCTAATATTTTGATGTTGATTGCCATTAATGAGCCTGTATTTTACTGTGACAGAGACCTTCCTACTCTAGGCAAAACTTGGCTCCAGTCAGGTGAAAATCCAGGTAATGAACAGAGAACTCAGGTTTTCAGGCATCCCAAAGCATTAGCACTTCATAAGAACATACACACCGAGTCATCCCAAAGGTCCTCATCCAGCTTGATGTGATGATGTTGCTGCTGGCTAATACTTGAATGGAGGAAAGCACATTAAACTCACTTAATCTGGGCAAGCGGTTAAGTCATATTTGACTCTTGATTTTAGCCTAAATAGATTTTCCTTCACATTTCTTTGTTGCACTTCATATTAGCAGCCCTGTTGTAGCGTGTGGTGTTAGCCTTTAATTGTGGAATACTTAGCATGCATGTCAGAACTTTGTTATTCAACCCCCACTCTTCCCTTTTAGCTTGTGCAGGTGCTCTCAGTGCTTAAAAGCAACTGTTTGTTGGAGTGTGCTTTTGCAAACTGTCAGGAAGCAAATGACATTTGTGAAAAGCAGGTTTTTCTTTTCTGCTCACAAATTAAACGCAAATGTGTTTAAGAAGTGGTCAGAGCTATGATTTATGCCTTATCTGTGTCAAGATGTTACTTTTTGTATATATGCAAGGATACACCAAGAAAACCAATGGTAATTGGGGTTAATCTGACTTTAAACCAAAGAAATGAGGAGTTTTATTCTTTTTAAGTAATCCTCATTGGAGCAAGCAGCTTCACCTTACAGTGATGTTCTCTGCTTTACAGTCACTCTAGCCCATTTTGGTCTTCTAAGTCTTCCCCCATACACAACTGCCTTTTCTGAATGTAGCCATCCTTGTTAGATGGCATTCATTTAGCTCAGTTGTAGGGTCCTTGTACAACACCGAAATTAGGGACTGGTTTCTCTGGTTTCCCTGTATGTTCATCAGAGAGAGAGGGGATCCTCAAGAGAGTGAGTCAGAGCAGAAGTAAATTAGCTTTGGCTAATTCACACAGCCAGGTCACTACTTCCAGTGAGACAGTGTGAATACCTTCTCTCAACGCCTCTGCAGCCCTGAGCCTTATTACCGGGTGCCAAAAAGTCCTGTGAAAAAGCAAAGACACCTCCCTCCCCTTGTCAAACTCAAGTGAATCCTGATTGTGACCATGACAACTATGAGCGGAGTTTTCATAGTTTACCTGGATGGCTGGACAAGAGCTGAAACTTGGCATGAGTAAAATGAATGAATTGACTCTGGGGAAGAGTCAAGAAAGCCCATGAGATTTCTCTAGACACAGAACTCCTTGCAGGCATTCCACTGCAGAAAAGGCCACCAAGCACCAAGAAGGTTTTTGCACCAGGGTGTATCCGCCCAGAACAGGAAAAAGCTGACCTTGGTGTGGATGTAATGATTAACAAAGAAAGCATCTTGAACTGGCACTAGGAAGTGGACACCGCTCAGTTTTATACAATCAAATTCCTACAACCCCTGTAAATGAGTCACATCCATGTAAAGTCACTGGGCACCCACGACTTGGCTTATGGCATTGAAAAAGACCTGAAGAAGCAGCAAGTGAATTGAATATCAATTTATTATATCAATAAGCTTTCATATAGCCAGAATATACTGTTTCTGGTTAAAAAGAAGGGTTGGGTAGGGTAGAAGGTAAAAAAGGGCAGATTCTCCTTGTGAAAAGTGCAAGTAGGCTGTATGTTGAAGGCATGAACCGTTCCCTGAATATTGACTTCATTTTAACTCCATCTTTCATATATTCAAGAGCTCAAGGGAGCCCAAGCAGCAAATGCTGTGACTACAAAGGGTTAACAGGCAATTTATGTAAAGTCTTAGTATTCTGCAAAATGAAATGTGCATGTGAAATGGAAAAAAAAAAAGGAAAAGATTATATTTGTCAGCTGTGCTACCATATGTTGCTCTGGCGGAAGCACAGTAAAATGGTGACAATTTCTATTTTATTGAATGAGGGTCTGTGTTGATTTCCATTATTTGAGAGTGTCTCTGGACAAACAGAGGTATCTTCATTATCACATAAAACTGTGCTCACCAGTAACCTAGAATATCCATGGCTACAGGGTGACCTGGGACTTCAGTCTCCTTGAAAATAAAATATCAGAGAATCAGTTCAATCCATCTGCATATTTTAATGGATTTAGCCCTTGGAGGGCATGGGGGAATAGTCTTGTGAAAAGATAAGTGGCAGATACAGGAAATATAGACAAATTTGAAGCTCTTTAAAATCTGAGGAGAACTTATCTCATCAGCATGATTAAAACAAGTGTGTGTAAAGGCTTTGGTGGTTGCAGACTACTCTCAGCCATCTGGTCATACTGGGATGTAGAGCTTCATGGTCTCGGCACAGAGCTGCACAAATATGAGTAAATTTCTCTTGGACATAGGCTGATGCAATTGCTTAGCTCCACTGTGTCATACAGGCTTAATTGTTGGGGTTTTATGGGGTGAGGGTATCTGTGCCATTCTCTTTTCCACTGTATGTAGGTGTCCTAGAAGATGCTGCTTTTGTTATTCTAGGATCACAGCTTTCTCTCAAGCTTTTTCTCAGCTTTCCAGGACTCCAGCATGTGAACTAGAGTGAGCTGGGTGCTAAGTGTCACTGAACATCCAGGGCTATCCTTCACTCCATGTGCAACGTGGGAGCACAGCGTCTCTCTGGGCCATATGTCCAATGCAAGGCATGAGAAAACATTTCCATGGGGCACCCAAAACTATACTCATTTGCTTTCAGGGTATCAAAAGTTAAGCTTTTGTTTTCAATCCTGCTTAATATTACTCAGCATCCTGGGAGTATCTCTCTTTTCAGTGACCACAAAGCTTTCCTCTCCATGTCAACCCTGTCTCTGAAGTGACACCATTACTTTTGGATAATGACACCACAGGGCTTTACAATACATCTGTTTTGCCTCAGCAAACATGTCAGGCTGGTTTTAACTACCTGAATGCCTGGCCTGAGAAGATGCATCTGTGGGAACATCTTGGTTACATCCTTGCAGTTCTGTACCCGGCCCCTTAATCCCTGCCAAAGACGCCGGTAGGCTATATCCAGGCAGAGCAGACTTCCGAAGGGTCAGTTTTGGTCTGCCACAGCAGACACCCAGCCCTCAGCATCCCATCCCCACACTGGTGTGCTTGATGTTATACGGTCCAGGCTCCAGGGGCTCCTGCAGGAACAGGTGGGATGTGTTCTCTGGGTGGTGAAGCTCAGCATCCTTGGGGAAGAATGTGCTTTGTTTTACAGGGGTAAGATTAGCACCACTGGGTTCTTGGTTAAGCAGAAATGTACTGTGGTAATGAGTACAGGTGAGGTCTTCTCACCTTTGATGTCACACAGGGAATGAAACTGTTCAAATCATCTTGATTTTCCTACATGCCCAAACAGAAAAGGGATTTGGTTGTATGAGCTGAGCGTTCACTTCCATAATGGATGGGTTGATAGGACAATTATCTGCCAGACATTGACTGCTATTTGCTATAACAGATATGTTATTAGACCATTGGGTAGAGATACGCTTCTGTTTCAAATTCAGCCCTTTGTGATTCTTGAAGGGGGAAAAAGTGCATTGATTTGCTTCCCTCTCCCCTCCCATTTTGCAGCAGACAAATTTTGGGCCACGGAATCACTCACACTTCCTGAGCTGTCACTGTAAGCACCAGGTCAATACAGCTGCATGATACCAAGGCAAGCTCTGCAGGTGCTGAAGAGCCACATTTTAGAAGAAGCAGAACAAAAATCCCGATTTTTTGCAGTCATGTTGTTTGTTGTCTCCAAGGTCACTTTGCCATGGTATTTTTGTTAGTGGCTCAAATTTCTATTTTCAACAACTCCTGAGAAGCCTCGTGAGACAGTGGTTATGATTTGCTTTTAGCGTGCTTGGCCCAAGAGGTGACATACTCAAGGTGCTTGCAATTGTAGTAAACAAAGGGCTCGTGTCTCAACCTTTGGCCATGGTTTTATGTGCTAAATCATCTGTACCGAACAGTGGAATGTCTTGTACTGAGCAACATGGAGCAAACTTCCATAACTTAATTTTTTTTCCCCTAAATCTGATTATTTATTTCTGGGGACTCTATATAGCACTTCCATAATGTGATCAACTTCATTGCAAATAATAAATCATTTCTTCATTCCAATGGAAGCCACACCTTCCTACTTGTCCTTTAAATTGCCTTTTATAGGACACAATTGATTTCTGCTGTTTCTTCTTAATATTGTGGGCTTGGGAGAGAATAAATGAGGACAAATCGCCTGCTATTAAAATGAATTATATTCTTTCAGTGTTACTGTCCTAGTTTCTTTTTCGGTCTTTGTGTTTGATTTCTGAGTGCTTTTGTACATCAAAAATAAAGTTCTAAATAAGAAGTCCATATTATGCTCAATTTTTGGAAAAAGTAACTACCTTTCCTGAAATGGAAATATTATAAAAGCATTATACTTACATGCTAGCAGTATTAGCAGCTATTTCTCAGAAAATAGTTTCTAGGACCTCCTAGAAAACTGACAAGATGGCTTTGTTTTAGTCAATCTTTGATCGTAAAACAAAACCTGGATAAACAGCTTATCTTTTACAGAACTAACCGAGCTGATATGTAAACTAGATATGCTCTTAAGCTAAGTATGTTAGCTAGAATATTTTTAGTGTCTAGATTTTCATTAGGGAAGTTGATATACAACTGAGGCCGTCCTACTAAATGTGTCTTGGTGGAGGTCTTTCCATACATCACTGTGCATGCACTACTGATTGCAAGTCTGTGTCATAACTGCTGACTGTGGAGAATAAATTAATCATTTATTTAAGATATGTGTTTTACTGCAATTTGACTGCCTTTGCATACATCTCTCCTTGTAAATGTAAACATATTAAAACTTAAACTTGAAACTATGACAGCATATGTTTAGATATAACTTCCAATAATCTGTTTAAATAACTTACAATGAGTAGAACTTAAACAGCACGTCTCTAAAGTAAATCAGATTACTAAACCAGGAGAAATCATTAGTTCTGTGTCTGATGAAGTCAGAAAAAAGTGCCTGCTTTAGAGAGCTGTACCCTTTTTTGGAAATTGTACTAATTTGACTTCAATATAGCCAGATTTTTTGAAATCCTTAAATAGCTGAATGGAAACTAGAAAAGCTATTTAAAAGAGGAAAATATGTAAAAGTAATTTGGGGAAATGTTATATTTTACTCCTTTTTTATAGGATTTAAAAAATGCTTTAAGGGTCTAAGAACAGTAAGTTCTCTTGTCTTGAAGCATTTCTAACTGCAGATCATCAATCCTTTTTATAAAAAATTGGTCATTTAGTAATGCAAGTCAGTATTGATATTTTTGTACTGCATATCTTAAATAATTTTCTTTAACTACTATAAAACTGCAATATTGATTTTCTGCATTGTTAATTGAATTTTGATATCCACCCAAAAACACAAATGTGAGTAAAGACACAATCAAGGAAATAGGAAAGATGGTTAACGTAGTGTTTCATAAATAAAAAAAAAGACAAAACATGAACATTAAGTACTAAAAATTATTTCACCCTGAATACTATAGTGCTCAGGAAATAATTTCCAAATATTTTATGAAAGCTACTTTCAAACATTTTTCTTTTTGCAACAAATTTGCCAAACGGTGAATCAACATAATTGAAAAAATAGAAATTCAAAGAGGAAGTTCATTACAGTTCCCTCAGTGTGTTTGGAGTGAGGCTCCTGAGTGTCACCACGTTTGTGCTAAAGGCAAGAATCTGTGGCACTAGTGAGGGAAGGATGTGGTCCCCTGTTAGAGTGTCATCCCTGTGCTTGTGCACCTGAGAGACAGTTTTGTTGCTCTCATGTCCATCACGTGCTGGTGAGATGATGTCTGTACACTGGACTGCAGCCCTTCCTAGGATCCATTTCTGAAAGCATATTGTGGCATTTTCTTCAGATATTTTGGGGGAGTTGGTTGGAAGTATTCCAGAAAAAAAACCCTGGGTTAAAAGAATTTTATTAGCACAGCAAAGTAGAATTTTGAATGTCAGAACTAAAGCTGTGTGGCAAGCTGTGGCACCTCCAAGGGCAGGCATTAATATGCAGTCTTTTATTATAGGGATCACTTTTTTTCCTTGGCCTCATCCTATGCCTAGGTCCGATCTAATCTGAGTCGTGTGGCAAGATTTGGAGAGTGAGTAGGAGAATGATATTTAGATAATCAAATACAGACAAATACTCAAGTATAGACCAATCTGAGAAGAATTATGAAAAATAACCATTTTTAAGCTGTGTTGGTAAATGTGAAGTTACATATACCACAAAGAATGATAAGAATTTTAATTTGCATATCTGGGCACAAATTTTAAAGGATGAATGAAAACTTCTCTTTAATGTATGATATTGATATATTATTATAGCAAAGGAAAATGGTGGCACATAAAAGTAATCGTAAGAGAAACAAAGGGAAACATTCTAGATCCACATATAAATATATACTACTTGATGCACCTTACCACAAAGGTAGTGGATAAATCTTATTATAAAAAAGATCTAAGAGATAAATGCAAGGTCCTGGAATAAACGAAGAAAATTATTAATTGTACGCCAAGCTTCTATCTGACAAGGGAATGGATGCTTGGTTTTGTCCTGAGAAGGTGAATGGAAGCAAAAATATTACATATCTCTGAGTCATGAACGGTTAAGAGAAGGTGAAGCAGACATTCACATTTGCCTTTCTTCATAATAGCAAAAGAGATATTTAACAGATATGAAAAGTGATGCATTTAAATCTGACATAAGGGGTTTCTCTGCATCACTCACATCTGAGTGTAGGTTATTATGAAAGTGCAGGATATTAGTAAGCATATGAATTTGAGATTTTAGATAATTCATATTTACAGATATAAACATAGTTCTATTAAGCATGTAAGCACTTTTTTTTGAGAGATAAAATTTTCATACTTTAAGACATAAAGTAGCTCTAGCACCAAATCTGATGGAGCTTGAAAACAATTTTTCCTTAAAATAGTATCTTCCTAACTTGCTTTGCTCCATATTCTGAAACTCCTCTGAAGTCTGTTTTCTGAAAACTTTGGCAGGTAAGGTATCAAATGTGTCTAATCCAGACCTTGGTCCTATTACAACCACCTAGCAGAATCACATCTGGGAAGAGGATTTGACTGTAGGAAATGAGTCCACGTACTTCCTTGCAATGGCTGTCTAACTAGTTGATTCCTAGTCAATAAATTTTCTGTCATTTTATTTTGTGCCTTAGAGATGGCATTTTCCAAGCTTAATAATTCATGTCAAATTAATCAGTGGTTTTCTGGATAGTTTTTGAGTGCTGCACCTTTGTACTGCTAGTTTATGACTATTTTTCTTAAAGTATTTTGTTCTGTAGTTGACACTCTGTGAAGATCTTCCACTCTTGAACAAAAGAAAGCAAAGATTAAATGATCCTAGTGACTTTGCTTTGTGCAGACAAGGCACGGATTTAATAGAGTTTTCTTTCTGCAATGTGAATGCTGCTCTAGCTGGGGACCAACAGACCTGAGGAGGCATCCGTATGGCATCTCTATGGAAACTGAGGATGGCAGATTCAATGCATCAATGTATCTGATAGTTCAAGTCTTGTAACATTTATTTTGTACCAGGAATCCAGCCTAAGAGGTTGGTTGATTGCTGTGAGTCACTGAGTTGAAATGACAATCTTCTACAAGGGACAAGACAATAACTGAAATATGGGCCTGGAAGGTGCCTGAAGAGACCAGCTGGTACAACTGGTTGCTCTGAGGAAGGATCCAGCACAGCTTGGCAAACTCATCTATATTGCCTGCATATCTAGAGATGAGACAGCCTTACCTGGGTACAGATGCTTGGGTACTGTAGAGATGTCAAAAGGACTGAGAGGGTAGATTAGAAGAGAAGCTTGCAGAAAACCCTCTAGAGCCTGGGAAGCCACCAAAAGACGACCTTCAGGAAGATGTTAGTCTCCAGAGAAAGCTACTGCTTTCTCTGGCCTCTTAGATCACTAGTTTAGTTAAGGATAAGTAGGCATTTTCGCTGAAGTTATTTTGGGAAGATTTTCCTTGCATGTATGAAATGTCTTTCCTTCTGTTATAACATGTGTATATAGTTCAACACTTGTTTGTGTAATTCCCTGTACATATTTAGCCTGTAGTGTTTTATGTTAGACTTCAGAATAAACTTGTTTTGTCATTTTCCGCTCACCTTCTGTCTGCTATTTATAACTATATGCAACAGTAATTAAGGAGGGAACAAAACAGCCTAATGCAATCGTCCTTGAAACAGTACTCTGTAATGTAAGGAGGAATGACAGAACTCGTTCAGTTTTTGGGCAAAAAGAAAAATTTGATAACAGATTTTTTTCATCATATTTTCCTCCATAAGTTATATTGATTTTTTTCTTCATTGATCTTTAAGATTGTAGGGTATAAAAGGATAAAACCTGATGTTCTGAGTAGGAGTTGCTTTCAAATGAGTTGCTGTTCCTTTCTTGAGCCAAGTACCATTTGACAGCTTTCAAAAAAAATGTACAAATAATTTATGGGAAAATTCACTAGTTCTTCATACCAAGAAAACTGTTGCATGTTTCAGATAGTGCCATAGTGACAGAAGAAAACCCTACCTGGGAATTTCATGCATCTGACCTCCTCATAATGGACCGTGTAAAAATCCAAGGGGGTGTTCAAGAAAGATACATACATCTCTATGGTAGTGAAACAACCAGATCCTGCTGTGTAATGTTCATTTTTTGGGTTTTCTCTTGGCAATGCCCACATTTACAAGGTAATTAGGATATTCTGGACCTTCTACTGCATAAAAATCTATGGTTATGGAAAATGGTAGAAGTAATTCAAATGTCTTTCAAAGCTGCCGTAGCCTCTTCAGGTTCTTTACCACACACAGTGCCACAGTACCTGAGTTTTCCCCTAGAGCATTAAATAATATGAGTAAAATCTGTCACATGCAGTTTGTTCTCCTAGTATAAATGCAAGGTTAGGTCAAAATCTTCAAGTTTCATAGTTAGATATGCTCCATAAATATGAGCTAATATACATATGACATTTTTGGATTGTTCTTGGACTTTTTCTTTTGCATCAGTCTCCTTTCTTAGATTTTTTTTTTCCCAGTTTGGTACATATTACAGTGCTGAATGGCAAAAGTTCAGTATTCAAATAGTTGGTTTGAATCACAACATTGGATTAAGTATGTGACTGCTTTGGACAATCAAAACTTTGAAAGACACAACAAATGCAAAATTACTTTCTTTTCTGTATTAAAACATTTTAAGAATCTCCTTATTTAATTGTTAAAAACTTAAGCTTCTGCATTTTTGGAGTAAGGGACATTTTTTAAGAAATTATTTGTATAAGGTATTCTGGGTTACAACAGATGAAAATCAAGAAATTAAGACTTCAGACAACAAATGTTAGGACTTAATCCACCTCTGTAAGAATGTGACCTTCAAGACTGGTACAAGCCTGAAAATAAGTCTTCTGTGTAAGCAGATACCAGGGGGACATGGGAAGTTGCTCAGTTTGGTGACTTTTCCTCAGTGTGAACTACTTACGGCTTGGATTTGGAAATCACAATATTTTTGAGTGTCAGGGTCTACTCTGTATCAGCTGTCATTATTGGCTAATGATAATATTTGATAATCATGTTGGAATCTTATAGATTTTGACAATCTTTAACTGTTAGGTTTGTTATGGCAACATAACTGCTACTCCAGCCAATTGATGTGTGAATGTGCCCAGTAACTTCTCACTTTATCATTCACTCAAGTTCAGACTCCATCTCCTAGTACTAACAGAGCAAGCGTTTTCATGGCACACTGAAATCTCTGCAACTGTGATATATTATATTCTTAGAGCCTCCCAGATTGCTAACTGCCTCATCAGATTCTTTAAGAATAGCTTTTGAACACTGATTTGTAGACAGTTATACAACTTCTCTTCATCTTATATCTTTCAACAGATATCTTGTGCCAGTATGAGTTTGTACTTTCTATGCCCTGTCTACTTTTTGTGATTGCTTTATGAGGAAACTTAGGCTTTGCTTGCAGTACTGGGAGGTCAATCTTAATTTTGCATGTGCTTAGAATGATGATAATGTATTTAGCTCCAGTATCTATTTTGAAATTTACTTTGACTGGTTATTTCCATTTTCACAAAGCCAATCTGTCATAGAATTTTGCTTTGATCAACAGACCCAACAAAGACCTCTGTTTTGGTATCAACATCATCCGAGCTTTGCCTTGTTGTGGTGCACTCATGAATATGTTTCCTTTTTATGTGTCTTTGCAACTTGTGCTGAGATTGACACACTTTGGCAAAATTTTATTGGAGATATGAGACAGCCCCCCCTTACTCTGCATGCTTTTGTGTCTTGTTATGATTGCCTCCATATGGTGAACAAAGAACTTGAAACTCAGCCCAGTAATGTATAGTACTGGCTACCTAAATGTGTTCAGCCTAGTTAGATCAAAACTTATGGAGACTCAGTGATACTGTAGCATTGGAGGTTATTTTAGTCAAGCTTGGAGGTAGCATGGAAGAGAGAGCTGCTGAGATCTCAGGCAATGGTTTGACAGTTCAATCATCAGGTTCTTTTGCATTTACTGCCATTAAATGATATCTCTTCAGTATCCTCTGAGAACATGGTTGGTCCTGGAGGGTGGAATAAGTGGGAGAATACCAGAAATCCAAGGAGTTCAGTGGACAGATCAGTGGATGGTTTGGTAAAGCAGTAAGAGAACTTCAGCTGGGTGCTCTCGCTTAGTTTCGATTTGTTTTGCACAGAAGTCTGCCATGACTGGTTGTTGTTTGTGCTTCTGACTGGTGTGCATTGGGGGATGAGCATAAGACAGAGTTTGTGGCACCTGCTTCTCTAATATTTTGTGAATGTTGAGCATTTTTTTATTGATACAATTGAACTTTTATGCTGAAACAAACTCACTGCAGTTCCAAGATAATTATATATTCTGCCCAAACCCCAGTTTTGGTGAAACTTCACAAAACTATATGACTAATTATTTTTGATGGAAGAGATGAACAGAAATTACAATGGTTTTGGATTACAAATGTTACAGCAGTTTGCTTGGGCCAGAGGGCACAGTCACTAAATTAACAGGAAAATAGCTGTAAAAGAAAGTGAACTTGCTTAATTAGATTTTATTATACAACATAAGTTATAAGCTATAACATAAGTTAAAGGATATGTCTGACCTATTGTGTGGGATGGGAAACCAAGACAAATGAAAAACTTTTGACATTTTCTGAAAAGGTAAAAGCTGTAGGAGTGAATAATCCTATTTTAGGCAGCCTGTATAATGATGAAAAACAGGTACCCACTGATTGACAAGGGAAAGTGAATTTATTTTTTTAAGTCTTTGGTAATGTAAATTTCTCTGTCTATTTACTGAGTTAAATTAAATAATAATTAGAAAACTTTTCCTTAAATCAACAGATGCTGGTAGCTTATGCATTAGTCAATGTGTTAGCACATGGCAAAACTGAACTGCTCTGTTTTCTGTGGTGCTGTTCTATGGCCTTTTTCTTCCTATGCTGCCTATTTTGTTGAGATAATAAATTCTTAAGGGCAGGGTCCTTAGTTTGTACTGGCCTGTGAAATATTTTGCATGATTTCTTTGCAGAAGTAACGTATTACAGGTATAAAAATAGGTAGAGACTTTTGTGACTTTCTTTTTACTCACTGTAGAGTCCTCCAGAGCCTCAAAGTAGGCTTATACTTTGAGCCCAGTAAGAGTCCTACACCAAAAGAGAAGTTGCATCCTCTTCAACAAAACTCAGCTGAACATTTTCGGTAAGACTATATCTTGCTCAAGCCCATCTGTTCACCTGTGTTCAACATGTAAAGAAAAAACCCAGACCTAATATAATGGCCTTCTTCCTACAGATTGATACATTTCAAAGCAATACAAGAGACATTGAGATGTCATTTTTTTTCCTCAGTGTTAGTATTCCGGAAAATTTATTTCTCGCATGACAGCTCTTTTTTTCCGAAGTGGATTCCTCTTCAAGGATAACTTTTGATAGCATCTTATGATAGGACAGGATGTTATCTCATCAAATGTTAGAAAATCCGAATTTACTGGTAGTGGTTTTTCTTCCCCAATCTTTTTTGATGTTAACCTTGGTATAGGCTGCAGGAATTGTTGGATGTCTTGACATCCATCAGTACCCTTTCCACTGGGATCTTTGAGTTTTAGGTTTCTTGATTCCAAATGTTTGTTTATTGTCCTAAATTTAAGTGTCAAAACCATCATTTTATAGTAGTTGGTAAGGTGCTGATGCTCTTCACTTGGTAATGTACAGGCATTGCAGAAGTCGCCAGGGTATGCAGGTGGCTTTGATGCCTTTTCCTACTGTCATGCTCTAAACCAAGAAGGCCTATGTAAAGATTTCATTTAAATAAAATACAAGTGGTAATTATTGTCAACTAAACACAGTTATTAGTACATGCTCTCTAAATGCTTTATACTTTATAAATAGCATAACTATGCCAGACTCTCTCTGTCTCAGAAATGGATACTTGTATTCATGAAATGTATGATATATATTTGGTGAAATATGTGCTAATAACATATCATATCATCTTAAAACAACCATGGCAGTGGTTTTGTTAGAAAGAAACAGCAGATTGTCCCTTGTATCCCCATGTGTGTGGCATTAAATCTGCCCTCTGCATTTTGTGCTTCTCACATGCATAAGTGAAATGGATTTCTTTGCATCTGACCAATGCATAAACCACAGGGAGATGTTTTTAATAAGATTCATTGTGATTAGGAGCTGTGGAATAGCCCCATAGTCATAGCAAAGTTAGAATGCCACAACTATTTGATAGGAGACATTTCAATCTGTCATCATCTTGTGTGCCCTGACCCTGATAATACACCCCATTCAACCTGAGGCACAAACAGAAATGGTGAGGTAGGGTTGCATTTTTTTTCTGTTAGCACAGCACCAGTCACAGCTTTTATGAGTTCCTGAGAGAAGGAAAAACATTTTTATTTCCTGTTCTTTTCATCCGTTATCTAACCATTTGAAAAGATATTTTTTTCCTGAAACACAATAAACAAGAGGAAGGGGGAGAAAAATCCTTCCTTAGGTAACCTCAGAACAGAAGAACTTTGTGCATTATGCAGCTCAGGCCATGCCAAAATGCAATTTGGAGGGTGTCCAGCACTTCATTGGAAAGTAATGGTTTTCACTGAACTGAGTTATGACCAGCTGTTTACAGACAGTCTGTGACATACTGATAGAGCAGAACACCGTATGTTGCTTTCCAAATCAAATGATACAAGAAGTGTGACAGAGTGGAGAAACATCTGTCATTAGCAATTTTCAGCACGCTTCACTAATTCTGGACAAAATACGAGTAATGAACTTACCGCAGGAAACTTCAAATACTACCACTGCTGAAACAAGGATATAAACAGCTAGTGCTCCTAATGGCGTCTAATTTAATTCATTTGCAGTAAGAAACAAACAAAGTGGGTTATTTGTTTTTGATCATGGGGTAGTAAATAGTAATGCTGATAACAAACATTCATTTTAATCAAAGAAAAAGAGATCGTGGAACTCAACTTTCCTGAAGTTCAGACAGAAGGTAATTATCAAGTGGTTTTTTTCCTTAGTCATTTTGAATATCAGTGATAAGGGTGTTTTTTGTTTTTTGGGTTTGTCTGGTTTTTGTTTTTTTTAAACAAGGTTTTTTCAGAACAGGGCAAGGAGAAGTTGTTACAACATTATGGATATTGTCCTTCTTTGCCTTGGTCCTCTCCCTCGCATGTCCTTCACCACGTCCTCCTCCTGAATCTTCAGAGAGCAGAACTGCAAGTTTTCTACACAGTATCACTCACCACTGGGCATGAAGACAACAGTGAAAGGAGTCCAGTGCTGGCTTTTAGTCCATTTTTCTGCATTATGGCACTGCTGCTGGTGTTTGAAATCTCATGGTTCCAGATGTATTTTTTAAAAAGCTACACTTCAGTGTGGATGTGGCCCCTATATATTACATACCTGAGTGTTTTCTGGTTGATTTCTCTGTTTTCATCATATCTGGAGCCCAACCACTGTAATTTTGTGATGATTTTCCCTTTATGTCTTTGAAATCAAGAGAGTTGTTCTGCCATTCGCATTCAGGGGCTTTAGTTTCCCCTTAGCACTGATAACACAGAGAATTCCTGAAACTGTTAGGAGTAAGTGGCAGTCCTCAGGGTATAAGGGGGGAAAATGAAAGGACAGGTTGTTACTCTTTATATGAACTTTCAACTAATGTTCACACAAAGCTATAATATGAAATGCAGAGGATAGATTTAGTCCAATCCATTGGTGTCCCACCTATGGGACTTCCCTTGGAATGAATCCCAGACCAAGAGAGTGAAAGCCATTCCGAACTGATGACTGTAAAATGAGTGTAGGAGGTCTTTGAGTAGCTGCGTAATTGCAAAATTATTCATGATAAAAAAGCACTAAACTAGAATTCACAGTATCTTGTAGAATTTCCTGAGGTGCTGCAGAAAAAATGTGTAACTTTGTAACACCTTGGATAAACCAAACTGGTCCAAGTACAATATGGTGAAGAGGAAGAGAAAATGTATGGAAATACTTTTTACATGGTGGGAGTTTATGATAGAAATATTTTTCCTGCACTTTAATGCAGAAAAGGAAAACTACTTAACAGAAAACATTTCTAAAACTGCAAATGTGAAGTTCCTCCAATTCTTATAGACATCTACACAGGAGAGCAAAGCAAAGGGGAAATATAGGTACCATTGACACCCATCATTATGTTTGGGATCTAGATAATAAAGGAAGCAGACCCAAGCAATTCACTAACACTAACGCTATTCTTTACATAAACAGTAAATGTTTAGATTTTCCTGTTCACTGACTAACAGCACACATATCATAAACACTAAGCTGTTATAGTACGTTTCGTGTGTTGATTCACTTTAACAGTTGTTAGTGTGAAGACAGGAAAAGAAAAGTGGGTGTAATGAGACCATGTGCAGTATGCTGTGAAAACAGAGGCCCTTATTTGGCATAATGGGTTGCACCATAAGGGCCATAAAATTGTGCATGTGTTAGTATCATTTTAATTATTACGGGTGCCACATGTTAAGCAGAATAGCGGAACTACTAAAACAGCTTCAAAATCCTTACTGCTGATCGCTGCATTTAATTACAAATAGGAACATTTGGAGATAGGTCACCATAAAACCCTTCTGTTGTCAAATGAGCTCAAATCTGATTTTTGTAATTATGTTTTTATACCACAGATCCTGTTGAATAACTATAGGGAATAAAATTTTAATAAGTACTGATTAAATGCAGGTACATCTTGCTTCCTAAGAATATTTATGTATGTTCTTTGCCACTTACATCAAGGTACCATCATTGCTTCTGTTTTGGTCAGTGGTGATCATTCAACCTTAATGCAAATAAGCTGAATAACTTTATGTGCCATGAAATATTGTTTTTTTTCAGTGAAGCATAAAAGCACTGGATTTCAATTATTCATTCTGCTTGCTAGAGCTGTGTACAGTACTCTAATCCTCTAGTACCAAGGCACTCTCATTATAACACTACATGTCGTATTCAGTAGAATATGATAATTAACCTTCCTAAGGCAGAGTTTTGGTATAAGGAATAACACATTTTATTGTCTGTAACTTTTTCCATCGTAATAACATGTTTCTAGGTTTGTATTAATGATGTTCTTTGCTAGTATAAAAATTAAAATCATAAATACAGAAAATTTTCAGTTTAACAAGAAAAATATAACTCCGATATTAAAAGGTGGTAAAAAGCATTATTTTAGATTTAGGTAAGCAACATTCTTTTTATGTAAAGACTGCCTGTAAAGTTCTCTAACCAGAAATTTAAATTGTGAGGAATGAAAAAATTAAAGAGGAATTCAGTGTTATATAAAGGAAGTAGCAGCTAAATAAATATATAAAATTTAACACAAGTTGCAGGCTGGATTTTGAGTTGTACTAAGGACAGAAGCATTGTATTTGGTTATATTGTTCAAGCAAGAATGAAGTTAGAATATATGTGCCCAGATATATCACTGAGCACTTATTCGTTCATACTCCCTGTTTCCTTTCTAGAGGTACATGTAAACCTTAATCAGGCCTCACCTTGCGGTTTTTCAACTTGAAATATTGCCATCAAACAGAATATTAAAAACATCTACAGATTTGTCTTCAACATTGTGATGTCTAAGGGAGGAAATATCTTTTGTGAGAGATTGCCATTGGAATTGTGGGCTAACACCCAGCTCAGAACGTGCACCAGAGCTATCACACATGCAATGGCTTCAAGAGACTGTCAACTGGAAATAAGCAAATATACAGAGCCTCCTGGAAAGAGACTGATGTAATTTGTAAAATGATCAGTGAAAGAGAATTACTTTGCTAGTTCTGATGCAGACTGACTGCTCTGCATCATTTATAGCTGCATGGTAAAAACTCTCAACCCACATAGCAGTCCAAGAATCCGTGTTCTGGCTCAAAAGAGAAAAGAAAAGCTCTTGTTGACTTTCGTAGCCTGTTCAATAAGGTGGTTGAATGAGCGCTAAATAAAGACCTTAAGTTGTACTGAGTGAAAATAAAGCAGTCCAGAAATTTTCAGAAGCTAAGCCATGCTAGAAAATAATGATCTCCTCTGTACTAGAACATTAACAGGTTATGTGCTACTGTGAACCAGTAGAAACATTTGCACCCTAGAGGGTAAAACCCCAGATATTGATGAATGTCTGGCTCCGTTCTGACCTCAGACCAGTTTGTGCATTGGTACCACCCCATTGTAGCTTTTATTGTTTGTACTCCTCCCTGTGAGGGCAGAATGGACTCCTTGCTGCAGTCTGGCTCAGTGCCATAAGAATGCACTATCTGCATATCTAATGAAATTGTCTCTCACTAATGTGAAATCCTCATCTGACAATGTCAGCCTCCATCTAAAACACAAGTGGCAAAAATCAAATCTTTGGCTTCAGTCCTTGCACTGGAACTCTGAATCCCATGTAGCTCCAGTTGTGACCCTATTTCACTCTGTAAGATGTGCTTAGTGTTGGATGGAATTATGCCATTACAGAGGAAAAATAATAAGAAAGGAGTGTGAAGAATACTCAGCCGATTAACTGTCTTGCAGAGAAGGAGAAAAAGTAAAATGAGTGTTTTATCTGTGGGGTTTGTTCCAGTCTAATTCTGTTAACTGGTCCTGCTCTGTGATTGTAATAATACCAATCTCTTAGTATTAAGAGAATGAAAAGGGGAGTACTGGTATTCTGCTCCCTATGGGTGACTTTGGACATTTGATTCTATACTGGTGATCTCTGCTTTTTCTGCCCTGTTTGGTCCAATCTCCCCATCTACAAGGGGGAAATAATCAAGAAATTAGACACAGACACAACGAAAAAAATCAATGCAGCACTTCACTTTTTGATCAATTTAATATTAAATGGAGAGGCTCATAACATTCAGACTTAAGATTATTACCTGTATTGTTATGACATTTCAGAAACACCATGACCCTTTCCTGTTGATAAAGAAGATCACGGCACTCGTCTCAGTCACAGCACAGTTGAGACTTTGGCAGGGGGCGTACATCTTGAGAATTAGAGCCAAACTTATGGTAATGCCAACTCATACAGGTGGACCTGAACTCACATCTTTGGTTTCGGACTAAGCCAGGTCCACCTCTGACTTTGATCCATTCCTCTATACAGTGTGGTTTCACGTGTACTTGAGTATTTGTTACTCTTAGGAATATTTCCTACTACACTAATAAATAATCCATTTTTTAGAAATCTTTGGCCACTTTTAGAGAATGTTTCTTTCAGGCATTCTGCAGTCAGAGCCTGCTGAATCTCTCATTCATGTGCTGTGGAGATTATTGGGTTTTGGGGATTCAGCATAAGGGATTTGGGGATTGTTTGCCAGCTCTGCTACACTCTCCAGGCTTAATGCTCTCTTTCCTCTTCTTGGTGGTTGGACAATGAGCTCTAGGCAGTGGTAGATCTTGCTTGTTGAAGCTGAAGTTTGTTGAGAGGAAGGAAAAAGTTAGAAATGGGAAAATAAACATTGTCAAAATTCATTTGTTTTCTGGGAAACAGACAGTATTTTACACAATTTTTCATTTAACTTTAGTGTTTGACTTCTTGACCCACCAAACAAATCACATCTTCTTTTATTTAACTTGTATCACTTCTTGGGGAATAAAGGCCACCATTCATCTGGTCATTGGTTAGAATTAAAATCCGACAGTATTCCCTCATTTTTAGTGTAAATTTCCTTGACTATCCAAGTGGGGAAAAAATATCCTAAACAATTGGTTGCTATAAATTAAAAAGTCTCATCACAGGGACTTAAAAGTTCAGTGAGTGCATTGGATATGCTTTCTGTTTTTACTTCTCTGTAATGCCTTGTAGGCTGTTGAAATTTTTTGCTGCAGAATTAATTACATTTGCATGAATTTACAGATACTAAAGCAGAAATGTTTGTTGTAACTTAATTTGCACCTCCAGGTCTGTGATGACTATGAGAGTAAAGTATATGTAAATGAAAGCAGTTTTGCTACATAGATTTTATTTCATTGTAAAGAGAGCTGAAAAATAATAGACCAATATTGGTTCTCATTGTATTTGTTTTTCAAAGCATCTCCTGAACTCTTAATTCAGCCATGCATGCTTCATGGCCAAAATATAATTGTGGTATTCTAGCTCCTGCAGTGCTACTTCAAGGATAATAAGACAAACTACCTCCTGAAAAGCAAAAAGGAGAATTTTTCCAGCTCTTAGTGTTTTCCAAACTTTAGTGCCCCAGAATAAGAAAACTGAGTGAAAAATCACAGTAATTTATCAGTCATCTGTTTGAGTGTCATTAAATGTGAAGAGAATTTTTTTGCTGCATAGTGAGCACTCTTGGTAAGACATTCTGGCTGGGTCACTTGTCTGGCAAAGTTATTAATGAGGATTGTTGCTTGCAATTTTACATATGGAACATTTTCCCCTTGGAAAATTTAAGGTATGTTGAAATGGAACCTCACCAATCCACTACTGTTTCTTATCATTTAACTTCAAATTCAGAAATATTTGTAAAAATGGTCAAGGATGTTTTAGATACTGATCAAAAAGTACTTTTTATTAATGGCCCTGCTTGCTGTGTCATTCCATTGCTAGAGGTAACCAGACATGTCAGTGTCTTTTGTGAGGCACGTTGTGTTGTGCTAAAAATATAAGCTTTTCACCCTGCTAACAACTATACTTTAGCTTCCAGACCTGATCCTTCAGATGTCCAGTGACTTAAGTAGCCCTGCAGAACTCACTTAGCTGTGGATCAATAACCTTGGTTATTTTTTCAGATAAGGGAGAAACTGTTATTGCTTTGTACATTGTACATACATATGGATATTTACATACATATGTACATTTAAATGTACATACATATGGATATGATACATACATATGGAAATTTAAAAGAATGTCCGAATTTTTTCATCTGTATCATGTACAGATGATCTATCTTTCTGTGCCAAATCATGCCCTAAGAAAAGATATCACTCTACTCCCATGAAATGTTACTTCTTAGTACGCAAAACTGCTGCCTGTGTACTTTGATGTGGAATCTTTCTGTTCACTCTGAAGTCTTCTCTTTTCCAGTGTGAACAATCTCAATTCTCTCCGTTTTTTTTTTCATAGGAGAGGTACTCCATCCCTCTGATCATCTTGGCCCTCCTCCGGACTTGCTCCAAAAGGTGAATGTCCTTCCTGGGCTAAGAACCCCAGAGCTGGATGCAGCACTCCAGATGGGTCTCTCCAGTGCAGAGCAGAGGGACAGAACCACCAACTTGCTGGCCACGTTGCCTTTGGTACTGTCCAGTATTGGATGGCTTTCTGGGCTGCAAGAGCACATTGGACTGGACTTGTGGAGGGTGGACTTTGGCCTATTCAGGACACCTATTCAGAATGTCCCCTGGAAAGCAGCCCTTAAGAACAGAGGAGCCCAGGAAGGCTGGACATACTTTAAGAAGAAATCTTGAAGGCATAGGAGCAGGTCATCCCACTGTGCCGAAAAGTGAGCTGGCAAGGAAGATCATCCTGACTGAGCAGGGAGTTTTGCAGGAAGTGATGGAAAAAAAAGAGGGTATCACATCTGGAAAAAGAGGCAGGCAACTCAGGACATGTTTAAGGATGTTATTAGGTCATGCAGAAAGAAAACCAGAAAGGCAAATCTCAATTAGAACCTAATCTGGCCACTTCTGTAAAGGATAATAAGTGCTTTTATAAATGTGGGAGTCCAGAGTGCGGGGAATATTTCTCTGCCTGTTTTAAGGAGTTTTACCCCCCTGGAACACATTGTTTTTGACCTTCGTCCATGGAGAAAGCTGCCAACTCTCTGGGAAGAATTTGAACGCACAGTGGTGTGAACTAGATGATAGAATATTATGTAAGGTTACACAGGGTGAAAATATAAAGGTGTTGGGTTTATTAAAGTAGCAAATAGATAAAAAGCAAAAACTCCAAAATGGAGGATTGTTGTTGTTCTCAAACCTTCTTCTCTTTCTCTTACTACTCCATTTAATGCAGCAAAACTGTTTAAAGTGATTGGATAAAGAAATCCGCAGTTTCTGTGGACATATTGTAAACATTTGTTGGATATTGGAAGAATAGTGAAAATATCTTTTGTTTCAAACACTGATTGGATAGTTTAGCTTTAAAAACTCCGTGTTATCTTGATTTCTATGACAATTTGTGCATTTTCCTCAGCATTCACATCCCCCTGCTGTACTTTTAACTTTTCTGATAAGACTTAATAAACTATCTGAAAGCAGAGAAAGCTGAATGTCCTTTAATTAAGAGAAAATCCAGGCAAGGACTTAGAAACACTCCCCCAGCAGGGGAGATATTATTTAAGGCACAGCAAAACCAACAGGTGAAATTCACAACAGAATCCCACAATAAAAACATTAATAGCAAAAGGAGGGGCAAGGAAAAACTCCCCCTTACTCCATTCTTACTGGATGTAAGGGGGGAATATCATCACCAAAGATGAGGAAAACACTGAGGTACTTGACAACTTCTTTGCCTCTTCAATAGTAAGACTGGTTATCCTCAGCCCTCCTGAACTGGTAGATAGGGACAGGTGGCAGAATGGAGCTCCCGCAGTCCAGGAGGAAGCAGTTATTGACCTGCCAAGCCACTTAGATGCTCCCAAGTCTATGGGACAGGATAAGATTAATCCTAAGGTAATGAGGGAGCTGGTGGAAGACCTTGCTAAGCTTCTGTCCATCATTTATCATCAGTCCTAACTGGGGAACTCCCAGGTGACTAGAGGTTGGCCAGTGTGAGGCACATCCATGAGTAGGGCTGGAAGGCGGATCTGGGGAACTACAGGCCTGTCAGCATGACCTCAGTGCCCAGCAAGGTTATGGAACAGATCGTCTTGAGTGTGATCATATGGCACATACACAACAACCAAAGGGTCAGGCCCAGCCAGCATGAGTTTAAGAAAGGCAGGTCCTCCTTGACCAACCTGATCTCCTTTTACGGCCAAGTGACCTACCTGGCGGATGAGGCGAAGGCTGTGAATGTTGTGTACTTGGACTTCAGCAAAGCTTTTGATACTGTTTCCCATGGCATACTCCTGGAAAAGCTGGCAATCCATGGCTTGGACTGGCGCACCCTTTGCTGGGTTAAGAACTGGCTGGATGGCTGGGCCCAGAGACTGGCGGTAAATGGTACATCCAGTTGGCATCTGGTCATAGTGGTGTCCCCCTGACACCTCAGGTTTTATCTTTTATAGTTTTCAGATCCTGTACTGCCCAGTATGTAGCTCTGAAACTTCATATTGCCTGTTAGCTACTATTCTCACATTTTGGTTAGACATAACAAATCCTATCTGGGCCTGAACTCAAGGACACGTTGTTGTCCCAGGCCCTGAAATATGTAAACTGAGCCTCTGGACAGGGGGAGCAAACGTGGGGTAATTACATCATTACTTGAAATTATAATTGGAGAATTAACCCTGATATGCAAATGGACCAAACTTAAAAAATGTGAAAAACCCATGACTCAGGGTCTATCTGGGTGGAGCCTGTCGGAGGCTTTTGACTCCCAAGGTGTACCTTTGAAGGCCCTTCAAATAAATACCCATTTTTATTCTCTTAATCTTGTGTAACCTCTGTTTTCAGGCAGCCCCTTCAAGGCATCACCCCAGGAATCAGTTTTGGGCCTAGTTCACTTTAATACCTTTACTGATGATCTGGATGAGGCGATTGAGACTACCATTAGCAAATGTGGAGATGACACCAAGTTGGGTGGGAGTGTCAATCTGCTGGAGGGTAGGACAGCTCTGCAGAATGACCTGGCCAGGCTGGATCAATAGGCCAAGACCAGTGGCATGAGGTTTAAGAGGACCAAGTACCAGGTCTTGTGCTTTGGCCACAACAACCACCTGCAGTGCTACAGGCAGAGTGGCTGCAAAGTGGCCCAGCAGAAAGGGACCTGGGGGTGCAGGTCAACAGCTGACTGAACACGAGCCAGCGTGTGCTCAGGTGGCCAAGAAGGCAAATGGCCTCCTGGCCTGTATCAGCAATAGTGTGGCCAGCAGGACCAGAGCAGTGATTGTCAACCTGTACTCGGCACTGGTGAGGCTGCACCTCAAATCCTGTGTTCAGTTCTGGGCCCCTCCTTACAAGAAGGGCATTGAGGTCCAGAGCAGGTCCAGAGAATGTCAATGCAGCTGGTGAAGGATCTGGAGCACAAGTCCAGTGAGGAATGGCTGAGGGAGCTGGAATTGTTTAACTTGGAGTAAAGGAGGCTCTGGGAAGACCTTATCGCTCTATAACTACCTGAAAGGAGGTTGTAGCCAGGTGGGGGTTGACCTCTTCTCACAGTCAGCTAATGATAGGACAAGAAAACACAGTCTTAAGCTATGCCAGGGGAGGTTTAGGTTGAACATCGGGAGGAACTTCTTCACAGAAAGTGTGGTTAGACATTGGAATGAACTGCCCACAGAGATGGTGGAGTCACCTTATTTAAGGAAAAACTGGATGTGGCACTTAGCACCATGGTCTAGCTGACATGGTGGTGCTTGGTCATAGGTTGGACTCCATGATATCAGAGGTCTTATCCAACCTCACTGATTCTGTGATTCTGTGATTGCCAGCTCATATCCACGCTCTTACCCACCAGCACCCCCAAGTCCTTTTCAGCAGGTCTACTGCTCTCGATCAGTTTATCCCCCAGCCTGGATTGATACTGGGGGTTGTCTTGACCCAGTGCAGCATCTTGACTTGATCTTTTTCAGCTGCATGAGATTCTCACAGGCCCACTTCTCAAGCTTATCCCGGTCCCTGTGTTGTTCAGGTGTCTCAACTG
Organism: Gymnorhina tibicen; assembly: GCA_013399875.1. Lineage (NCBI taxonomy): Eukaryota > Metazoa > Chordata > Aves > Passeriformes > Artamidae > Gymnorhina > Gymnorhina tibicen. The sequence goes on along the minus strand of VXAZ01002124.1, from coordinate 357,059 downwards.
CACCACTCAGGCTGTTGTCATCTGCAAATCTGCTGAGGGTGATTCCTTTGTCTATGTCATTAATGAAGATAAATAACATGGCCTTAAAAAAACATAAAAGTCAACATGAGTTTGAAATTTCATTCCCTGGAACTGTTCAGGGGATAGAGAGATACTGTCCTTGTTCAGAATTCTTACTATTTAATTTAAAAAGATACCAAAAGAAGGGTAAAGGTTTTCATTACTAGTGCAATGTCAATAAACAGATTAATCTCACTGCTTCACGTATTTACAGACTATTAGCACTGACTGCTTAAAACTTTTTATTAATGACATATACAGAATTTTTGAGAATTCCATGTCAACCCACAGCCCTCTGTGCTCCCATTTTATATAGCTGTAATCTCAGAAAATGTCAGTGATATTTCTCTGGGTATTCTTTCTACACTATTTATTCCTTTATGCGTACAGTTAAAAAGATGGGCAAATTGTTGGAATAGATAAGTTGTGAGATTGCACCAGTGCTGAAGCAGCCGAAAATGGGATAACCCAAGAGGATAATTCATGTACTGAAACAGGAGCAGATGTCAAAAGAGACAGCTTCTCTAGTTTGTTTGGATGATGATTCCCTAGCATGTATTGACGGAGCAAGATTGTCAGACAGCCTGTTTGTGAAGTTCAGTGTTGCCTGTCTTAATCGTTCTTTACAGGGAGGTGACATTTTGTTGCAGGCAATTGTAGAGTGAAATTTTTGTGAATTGTTTAAAGTAAACCAAAACTGTCCTACCAGGCGGCATTCTTTGCAAATGAAAAAGTCCAGTGGAAACTGCCATTTTGACTTCTTTAAATTGGATGGGCTGTCCCATCTGCATACTGTGTGCAGAGGGATGTTCTGTTCACTTCCTCTGGTATCCAGACCAGGACGATTCAAGTGGCAGTGGTGGCGAGGAAGAGGAGAACTATTTTAGACAGAATGTTCGGTTAAGTAATTTAGAGTAATTTAGAAAGTATTATACATCTGCTACATCTAGGGACGCAGGTTTGTTCATGATGCAGCTTGTGTTATGATGCAGTTTGAGAGGAAAAGGTAATGAGAAATCTGAAGAATCTAGGGCATTTAGTAGTGTGTGCAAAACACAGTTCTACCTGGCTGCTCTTGGTTGGTAATCATATTTTAAACTTTCTGCTGTTTTGTGTAAGTAAACCAAAAAAAAAAAAAAAAAACATTCAGCTAGCAAACCGATGTTAACGTGTCAAAGGGATTGAAGTTACCCCTCAGGTTTTGTGACTCCCAATGATATTAAGGATCAACGGTCTTAGGATCAAGGATTAGCTCCTTTGCAGCAAACTAAGAAACAGAGAACACTCCCTTCCAGAAGAATAAGAAAATAAGTTTTGTAAAACCCTGTCTTCACAGACAGAAATTTAGGTTTTAAGCTAACCTGACACGGCATATATGCCTACTCACCTCCCGTAAATAATTTTCTTGAAATTTAGCTACCTAACTCTTCAACTGACTCTTTCAGTAATTCTCTCACGAAAATACATTGCCTCATATTTTTTCACCTCTTGATGCTGTGGTCACTCCTGTTTCATCTACAGAGTATTCTGCCCCCCATTTCCCTTTCCCTTTATCCCAGTTTCCTGAAGGCCATAAACCACTGACAATGACTTTAAGTTTCTCCATTTTCATCTGAAATCTTTGTCTTTTACATGACTAAGATTCTTCATGTTCAGATTGTTGGACTCTTCTCTCCTCCTATTTCTGGTCTCCTATTACTAATGTGCTTTCTACTTCATTTCTCCTTCTGTGCACTCCTCCCATTATCCTTCATGTGAGATTTTTCCATGTCCTTGAAACAACCTTCTGCCTCCACTGAGCCAACCATCAAGACCTTCCCTTTTCAAATCCATCCTTAACTCACATTAAGTGACCATTCCTCTATATCATGGACTAGTAGACCTCTCACCAAGGAAATATAACAAAACCAGAAAAAGACAAATTAAAACACAAGATTTGCAAATGTTATCATCTGTTATCATTAAATACTAACTCTCCTGCTCAGCATGATATGCCCTTCATTTTTGCTTTTTCTCTCTTTAGAATGATGCAGGTAAGTAGGCATTGCCTTGTGTTTCTCCTTTTGTTTTTGTCTCTAAAAATGATCAATCGATGTTGGTATGAAGGTTTATACTAGCGCCATATCAAGGCCTTGAGCTGAAAAACCCTGAGGTCAAGAACTTTGTTGTGCTGTATCCTTACTAAGTGAGATATCTATTTCATTCAATATACAAATAATTGTAGCAGACTGAATGAAAAGACCTTCAGAGGTTAAACTTAACGTTAGTAGGAAATCTGTGAAAACACAGGTGTTTTAACTACTGGTGTTTTTGTGCCAGCCATGACATATGGAGCAGACACCAAGGAGATGGAACTGAAGACTATTGTTAGAATACATCAGTATCATCTTGCATTTTGAGCACTGCAATCTAATTTACTAATCAAATTTATATCAGTATATGCATGCTTATGCGTAAATATATGATGAAACAGCCACATATTTTTAAAAGATGACATATTTTTATTTGCACTTAATTTTGCACTTCCCAGAATTTTTCTGTCTTTTCATATTGCCTTATGGTGTGTTGCTTGACTCCTGTTCTCTGTAAGTGTGAAAAGTCAGGAGGAGAGTTCACAGCAGGTTGATGGCCTGGAGATTAAAAGTCTGTCTAAGGACATTTCAAAGTTGTAAAGGTATTATTCTCACATGGACTTATTTCTTGGTGGGTGTGAACAACAGCTACTCACCAAGCTGGTGTAGTGTGAAATAGTTTCCTGTGAAATGATGTGCAGACATATGCAGAAAGCCACATGTACAGCACATGCACAGACTCATCCCTGACTTATGATTAGTGAGATTCTTGCTGATAACTGAGTTAGGAATGACCAGTGGGGCATCCAATGTTTTAATTACCCAGACTACTATGTGGATTTTCCATATTTACCAAACTAAAAGCATGATCTTGTCCTGATGCTTTGAGATTAACACACTGGAAATGACCTTGACTTCTCAGCAGTAGTTCTCTATTACTAGGCCAACTGCAGACTGAGATTTTGCCATGTGCATGGATATCTTCCACACATTCCTTTGTTTGTCAATGCCTGGGACAAATTTTTCCCATGCTCTGAAAAAGTAAGTTTTATTCTACTAAATATTAAAAATCATTCTTGGTCAACCTAAATACATCAACTAAATTAAACAAAGGGACATTAAGTCTTTCAAGCAATTTTCAAAACCTGGGAAATAATTTGGTTGTAATACTCTATATCTTGCTAATGTGGGGATGAATATATGATATAATGGAACTGCTACTGCTAATAATTTGCTTTTATTTTTTTTAAGACAGTGAATAGGACATCAGAGCAAGTGTATCCAAAGCTTCTGACAAAGCCTGCTCAATCACAGATGCCCAGGGTGACTGTGACCAGAATGAAGGGCCTTTTCAACATGCACAAAAGTGAGCTCTTCCTGTCCTACTGCTGTATGCCAGCACAGACACACCTTTCTGGTGGGCCAAAAATTAGTGTGACGCATGCCAGAAATGACAATAAGAAATGAAAAGGCCATATGGAGCCATTGCTGCCTGCCAGTCATTGCAGTAGGTGGCAACTGGGACAGGAGACGTATTGGAAAGAGCTCCATGCATTAGGGTACTGAAAGAGTAATGCAAAACCTGGATGTGATTCCTGGCAAAATTTAAATTATTTCCCTCTTGATGTTACTTTGCTCAGTTGTATCATATTTATTATGCTAGTAAGCTTATATTAAGTATATAATGAGTTTTTCTCTGGAAACACAACTTGGTTTTGCCTCAACTGGTAGGTTGTGGGATTTTCTTGGAATAACATTTGGTGGATATTTACTAACCTATGCATATACTTCAGTCAGCTGAAAGTCAGATACTGAATCACAAATAATTGTGTAGACTTTCTCTGAAGCCATTGAAGAGAGCTAGATGACTACAGGAGAGGAATCTTTCTGTCTTAACAGAAGCACATTGGGTAAGTTGTACTTTAGTGGGGTTCATCTCATTCTAAAGTACTTGTCCTAGAGACCAGATGAAACATGCCCTGGAAAAGCTGGATTCTCTCCAATTACTAGAGTGACTGATTAGATGTGGCTAATGCTCAGATGAGATTAATCCAACTCCTAGTAAATACTTTATAATCAGGAACTTAGGGGGATGTCTCAGCATTGTGAGGTCTTTTGAGATAATTCTTGGTTATTATGCATAAAGAATAAATTCAGAAATACTGTGCAGGAACTAATGAGATTTAAATGGAAGAAGGTATTGCATACAAATTTATATACGGAACTCAAAATACTCACAGACACATGCTTTAATTTTGTTACTTCCATAAGAATACCTTATCTTACACTGAACATAGTTATTATAACCAACAATCTTTTATTTTGATTCCTAGTATAAATTTATTATACTGATTTGCAGTGCAACTGCCAGATTTCTTTATTCTTTTGGGCTAGCAAAATCTTTTCCTATTTAAGAAATATTTTCATGAAGATTTTCTGCATGTTCCCTGTCCCACTCTGTCTCCTCCTTCTCATATCTGATCCACTCTCTTTCATTAGCAGAAAATTAAAATAAAAGTTTGATAACTATTGTCTTCAATACTAAAGAGTTTAGCCATAATTTCTGCATCAGTTAACATGCTAAATACATATGCTTCTAAATACACATATGTGACAAAAATAAAAACTCAGTGTTTTAGCTGTTTCCTCAAGTATCTGGTGAGGTCTTTCTTGAAGATTTTATGCAGGAAGACCTCTGTGCATAAAGCAAATCACAAATAATTTCACTCTACACAATTTTACTCTACATGAGTACTGTACTGCTCCACACTTGCTTGCCAGATGTCCCACCTCAAGCTCTAACCTCACACCTTGTCCTCTGCAGATCAACCTCTGCAGAACAAGCTGAGTTTCCACATTTTAGGAGATCACGCTGAGAGCAAAGAACTGTTCAATTTGAATAAGGCTGCCAGCCTGTGATACTAAACAGAAACTATTCCTGGTTGTTCAGCTGTAACCTAGATTAAGCCAAGGAAGATACAAACCTAAGAGAGAAGACTGAAGTTATTACATGGTGTTCAACAACCTCCAGGTGAATTGCCCCATCCATGCTGCTCATTAGCACTTTATCAGACAAAAGAGCTAGACTGCAAAGAAGGCAAGTATGTCTCAGAATAAGGCTTATGCTGGAAACATTCCCAGGAGGAACAATTATTTATCATGTGGCCCAGGTAAAAAAACTACCTACAACTTAAATGGTTATTTTTCATTTTAAAGTTATATGAAGGTATTGGCATCCATGCAGTCTTTTATCCGTCCATCTATTTTGCATCTTTGTTTACTGATGAGAATTTCCCTAAAGAAAAATAGAAAGACAAAAAAGCTAAAAATTTCCCATTTAGTGAAATCATCATTAAACATGATTGCCATTATCTGGGATTAGGAACCATTCTCATAAAAAAATGAATCCCAGAGATATTCTCAAATGATTCATGTGTTCTCATCACGGTCTCACTATAGAGCTCCATGTCCAGAGACATGTGATAGATCTCCCTTCCCGGAAAAGAGGGAAGTTTGTATTTTTTTCTTGCTTCATATTCAGTCTTTATTTTATTTCAAGCATTAGCAGTGAGTAATTTGGCTTCATCTTCCTCCTAACTACAAAAAAATTTTTGGACCTGACCATAGGTTAAAGGCAGATTCCTCCATCATAAACACCATTTTCATTTGTCTCACAGTGACTCAAGAAAGTGATGTTACCCATTTTTTAAAAGACACTTCTTGGAAGTGTGGGGGCAGGGCTTTCCCCTTTCCAGCAACTTGCAAGGTCACTCTATAGGCTCATAAAGTCATAGAGCAATTTAGGAAGAAAATTAATACAAAAGGCCACCTGTCTGGTCCAAACCCCTGCTCAACACAATGCTATTTGCATCAGGCATCTTGTCTGGGCAAGTCTGAGTATCTCCAAGGATGGAGTTTTCACAGTTTCTCTGGTAACTTGTTCTAGTGTTTGACCTCCTACACAGTGAACCATTGTTTCCTGGTATTTCATTTCAGTTTTCCTTGTCACAACTTGTGCCTGTTGCCCAAGTGCTGCCTCTGTGCACTGCTAAGATCTGTTCTCCAGACTGTGTGTGGCTGAACCTCTCTGTAGAATGGGTGCAGAGCTGACTGTTTGTGCACTTGTCTCATCTCACAAAATGTGTGACAAATTTCCCCATTTTGGAGAAGGAGGTGAGCATGTTAATTTCCCTTCTACTATTTACCACTTTCACAGCTTGCTACAAGTAAAGACTAAGGCAGAGGAGACACAAAAACCTTATATGTTTCTTCATTGTTGAAAACTTTTATTCCAATTTATCTTTTGTTTTCCTCTTCAGTATGAGTGGGAATTTAAGGCAAAGTTTTGGATGAATTCAGTAAAATGTTGTATTTCTAAGTGTGAAAATTATGCAGTTACCAGACAGGTATAGCCTGATATGCATAGTTTGGACTGGTTGGAACTAAGACTAAGAAGTATATTTCTTCTACAAATCACTGTTAAGCTTCGAACAAATAATTAAGAGACAACAAATAAGACAGAGAAAACTGTCTTGGTACCTCTTTCTGATGCTTTTCTACATTGTGAGTAAAAGCTATTTGCAGAAGAAGTCTTCTGAACTGGAAGGTTCTGTGAAACATATCAGGCTGTGAGCACATCTGCAGAAACCTTTTCTGTACCTGGCTCCTGAAAAATGAAATGAAAAATAGAAGATGAAGAAAAGAGGAGAGAGAATGAAATGTGGCAGTAATTATCCGCCTTCTGAAAACCACATTTAAATTATGGGTGCAAGATTCTACTCAAGCAAAATCAGTGTTGTTTTAATTATAATTATTTTACAATTTATAGTTCTTTAATAGTTTTCTAATTAATCAATTTCTATACACAGTTTTGTGTCTCATTGTATGTAAACAGTTGCAGTAACAAAAAAATTTGGTTCTACTATCTGTAGAGAACAGAAAATTAGGCCCTGAAGAGAGTCAGCTCATCATTATTGAATTAAATTAAGTCTATTGATTAAATGCTCATTTTGTGGTTGGGCTTTTTTGGAGGCATGAAATAGTCTCATTTAGTTACACTACAGCAGTAAGGGGAAGAATATGTGAGGGAAAGGGAACTGCCTGTTCTATTTAAAACAATTGCTATATACATGTTTTATAGGAGAATAATAATAATTGAAAAACAGTCACACAATTATAAACTAGGAAGAATATTTCTCTCTGATGTTTTGGTGATAAGAATTTCAAAAACAACATTTGATTGACTTCTCAGGTTTCTACTGGAGATCTTTTGTCAGTCGTGCCACTCTCCGTTACAGACACCATGGTCATTTGAAGGACACGAAGATCTAGTATTCATAGGTCTTTCATGGTTCACATGCAAATGCACATGGTTCACACACAGCATGCTGAGTCCATCGATGTCACTGCAAACAGACTCCTCTTAGCATCTCTTCTTCTTTTCTCCCACACCTCTTCCTCACCCTCTAATACTGTTGCTGCATCTCCTCCCCTCCACTGCTCTATTTTCACAGGGAAAACTGAGTAATTAAAATGTGTGTCAAATATTTATTTTCCAAGTGAGAACTGCAAGAGAAGCAAAAGAGTGCTTTTACCTGAATAATTCTTTCTAACAATCCCTGTAGTTCTTAAAGTCAAAAATGGATCCTTTTGTGGACACTTTATGTCTACATGTATTCCTAGTAAAATGAGCAGTTCTGTGTCATCTGCTGGCTAAACCATGCAGTGCAGAACAGTATTTTCCTTACAGCTTTGCTGCTGTGGCTGACTTACTAGTAAGTTTGTTATTGTGGATGTGGAATGGAGAGTGCTAGCTGACCTAGCCTGCTCCATAAGGCTAAACTTTCACCAACAATTAGGACAGAAACAATATGCTCAGACCCGTTCGTGAAACGGAAAATTTGGTCACAGATCCTTCAGAAGTGCAAAGATACTTTTCACCAACAACAGCAATTAGTACCTTTCTTACACCATTTTATTGTTTAGCCATGTGTCGGTCTGTGTCAACACAGATTGACAAAGTCATAGAATTTTATGAGACAATGTGAAAACTCATTTGCAAATTTTATTGCAGTCCATCATTGCCTGCATTCACAGTCCAGAGGTCTTCCATTGTTGTAAATAACAATTGGGAGCAATTTCTGGCTATGGTCAATGTAGGGGTTGCAGTCTTCCACCGACAGGTGTTCTTTCCTAATTACTTCCATTAGTTTCCCTTTATTGCAGGGCTTCATCACCCAATGAATGTAGTGTTTCAAAAAATACCAGACCAGATCTATAAGCTCCAGTGTGTGGCATAATAATCAATGTATACTCCCTGAGCCCAACCTTAGTAAAATGCTCTAGTCAAACTTGCAGAACTTGTTACCCAATGAAATAGTTATTATTCCAAATGCAATATTGTAAATAGAAAAAAAAACATTGGTGCAGAATTTCAGGCAAATACAAGTACTTATACAAGTACTTGCCAACATTTGTATCAGGAATAGCATGGCCAGCAGGACCAGGGCAGTGATTGTTCCCATGTACCGGGCACTGGTGAGGCTGAACCTTGAATCCTGTGTTCGGTTTTGGGCCCCTCACTACAAGAAGGACATTGAGGTGCTGGAGTGAGTCCAGAGAAGGGCAACAGAGCTGGGAAATAATCTACAGAACAAGTACTATGAGAAGTGGCTGAGAGAGCTGGGGGTGTTTAGCCTGGAGGAAAGGAGGCTCAGTGGAGACCTTATCACTCTCTCCAACTGCCTGAAAGGAGGTTGTAGCCAGGTGGAGGCTGGCCTTTTTTCCCAACTAACAAGAGACAGGACAAGAGGAAATGGCCTCAGGTTGCACCAGGGGAGGATTAGATTGATTATTAGGAAAAATTTCTCACTGAAAGAGTGTTCAGGCATCAGAATAGGCTGCCCAGGGAAGTGGTAGAGTCACCATCCCTGTAGGTGTTTAAAAGACACGTAGATGTGGCATTTAGGGACATGGTTTAAAGGTAGACTTGCTGTTATTACAGTAATGGTTGGACTCAATGATCTTAAAGGTCTTTTCCAACTAAAATGATTCTATGATTCTATGACTTGTAAATATGCTGACAAGAGAAGAAAATGATTCTCATTGGAAGTAATGAAACTTCTGATCTGGTAATCTCACTGAATCATGAGCCTTGATTCCATTCTAGATCCAGAACCTTCTTTTGCATCACACCTTTTCCTGCTTTGAATCAGAATCATACATATTTTATCAAAAAGAAGAGCGCACTTTGATTTCTCTTTCTTTTCATACTCCCTGAAGAATTAGCAGAGATATCGGTGCAAAATGGATTTTTGCTTGCATTTTGCATTCTAGATTCTCTGGATTTTGTTGCACTGCATGCAGGTAAGTTAAGAATAGAATATGCTTTTCAGGTCTTTTGCCATTTGTAGTGATACTCAACCCAGAAAGAATATAACTTTTTCTTTTCAGATCTGAGATTACATTTGCAGAAATTATATTTATAAATAGCAAGAAATTCCCAGTGCCTTCTTACATAGGAACTGAAGAAATTCAGTTGAGAATTCCTAAAGAAGAAAAGCTCAGAGAATCATTGTGTACCTTTTTATCATATTTCCCCAGAACAGAAGTGTAGTTTGACCAAAACAACAATTACATAACTCATAGCTGCAAGGACTTTCTTCAGAAGTGCCTTTCTGCTGTGGTATTAATTTAAAAATACTTTTCAGTGGCAATTTTCCATTAAAAGTAAAGAGCTGGTTTTGAGTGATTCCACTGTACCTTCAAAGACAAATATCTCTAAAAGCACAGATTTTTTTTTTTAAGATAGTTTTTCATCATTGTCCTTTTTACATCCATTCTCTCTGTGTCTCTTTTTCTCTGTGGTAGCACAGAAGTTGATCATAATGTACAACACTTACCAGCAGAAGGATTCAGATGAGAGAAGCATAAAGTGCAAGAAATGTAGAAACCTGTGCCCAGAGCTGCACGTCAGCTTTCTGCAGACTTTAATGTTTTTTCTGCTCTATTCACATTTGGCTCATTCGCCAAAATGGATGGATCTCATTGTCTTTTTCTGTCATTTACCTTACCCTTCCTCTTTTTCCTTTAGTGCTTCCTTAAAGTGTGAAACAATTCCTCAGGCTTTCCTGTTGAATGTTCCCACACGAGCTGTGAGAGGAGAGAAGCACGCAGCTGCTGCTAACTTGATCTCAGAGGCAAACATCAGTGCAGCCAATAGCAGTGAAGGCTTGCAAGTGGAAATGGATCAAATCAGCAGCAAAACCATGAAAGCAGCAGCCAGTCTCTGTTTTGCAAGTGGTTTTTTAGGATGAAACAAAATTTCTCTGGATCAAGTTCCTATGGGCTCCTTATTGGTTTTCTGGCAAACTCCCAGACGACCTTCCATTGGCATACTTGTGCTTGTGCCTGGACTAGACTCAGTTGGTGGGAGAATTCTTTGCAGAAAGAACAACAAGAAATCAGCTTTTTCAATCAATGTTATTTTCTCTCTTTGCTTTAGACACCAAATAACAGAATGAAAAATCTTTCAGACCCCTCATTTGATTCAGTTGGTGTATATAAAAGTGATACAGAAGTCCAAAATCCTTATTGTCTGATGCCCTTCCTGATGTAAATAGGATGTCTCATTCATTGTGCTATTACTGTACCTGTACATTTCTGACCGTGTTCCTTGTACCTCAGCATCTCACAACTGTGTCGGCCAAATGTTTAGCCAGATGAAAGGCCAAATTGATCCAGAGGATTCATAAAGCACAGTTCATGATTATAATCTCACTACAGCTGCAGTGAATTCAAAGACACCATATTTTTCTAACGGTATCCCAGAAACAATCCAAATATCTGCACAATGATATGAATTTGTAGTATTTTTTACACACATGTTTAAACACATGCACATACTGTCTCCTCTCTTTTTGGGCATACATCCAGCAGAACAATATGTGTCACTGAAGTTTAGAGCCATTCCCTTTATCCTACTTTCTGGCAGTCTCACCCATAAATCACAGACACAGTTACTGATAGGACAGATAGATCCTCCAGAATGCAAACCCCTGCTTCAAACTTGCTCTCCTTTAAATTAGCTGGCAGATACAAGGATTTTTGGCAAAAAAATGTAAGGTGTTGAAATATTTATAATTGGAAAATGGGGTGTTTGTACACATTTTGGAGAATGACTTTGTTAAAATGTTGCATTGCAACATTTTTCTGTCCAGTGTATTTCTATTTTTGGTACCAAACCCAGCTTTTCAAAAACGAGTCTTGATTTCAACTAGTGAAATCAATTATTCATGGACTTTTATTGCATAGTGAAGTTTTCTGGCTGTTTGGGCCCAGTGCTTGTAAGCTCATCTGCCTGTGATCTCACATTTCAATTTTTGCTCATTTGTTTTCATAGATCTGTGTTCCTTAGGAGGAGCACATTTTGAAAACAAAGTGTTATTTACTGCAAAGAGTTAAAACAGCAAACAAAGCCAGCCTAGGAGGTTGCATACCACACTGTCCTTCCCAGTTCAAAAGAAAGGGGGATTTGCCACATGAAGGATCCCTTTGGGGGAGCTGCTGGCTTGCATGGGTGTTGACTGGGTGCATATAAAGCACTTCAGAGCAGCATACAGAGGAGGAGTTGATGTTGGTTTGAAGTCAATGGACTACCTGTTGGGACAGGGTAGGTGACACCTCCTCCCACCACTGGCAGCCTTACTGGCATGGCAACGAACTCGTCCTTTTTATGCCAGAAGCCATGATCTCATATTTGTTAGGTATTGGAAGCACTCAAAGTCAAAAACACTCCTACAGTTTTGAGGACGCGAGAATATTATTCTACTGCTACGCTTCAGCCAGTTATGCTGTGCTGCTCTCACTTACTACCTCCTGTGCCGCCACCTGCCAGACCCAGCCCGCCTCATCCGAGCGCCGTCTGGCATTGCTGGAGCGTGAGGGGCATGGCCTCCCCGTGAAGGTGGAGTATGTTGGCACCGCAGGCCAACAACCCTTCACTCTTCAATATGGCTGGCGCCCAGGGTCAGCGCAGGAGAAGTTGTTTTTTTTTTTCTGGTCCAAGTAGCTCAAACAAAAGCCAATTATTGCACATACGACAAGTCTAACAGTGCTCCCTGAAAGCAGTGCTGTGATTGTATGGCAGATATGTCCCCAGCGCTCGGTTGGGTTGGGGGATGTCACGTTCACCAGGATGGTTAAGAATTTAGACACTGAGCCTGTTTTAAGACACAGTATAAACTGAACGTCTTTTTATTGTAACCATGGAACTGTTCCATGAAGTTTGCATTTGCTTCCTTACTTTTATTCTTTACAGCTGGTAAGAAATGGTCCAACACGTCTGAGGGGGTTTTTGTCCTTTTCTAGGACAAAGCCCCTGCTCCCCCTGCACAGTGAGGGCTAAACCGCAGAGCGAAGGCATGGCAGGGCTCGGGCACGCACTGCCGGGGAAGAGCAGTGCGGGCAACAGCCTGGCAGCTTGTGGTGTCATGGTATGTAGCCCATACAACTGCAGAGAGGCAGATTGGCTGGCCCGAGCCGAGCCTCTTCTGCTGAGGTGCGCTACCACCCGCTCACTGGAGTGGGGACCTGGAGGCTGGACCCACTCCTACACTAGCCCCCATCACTCGCTGCCGTGGCCACTGTCCAGATGGACACTGCGTTACGCAGGCTGGAGATGAGGCTTTGTTCCCGCTGTCAGTACTGTGGAGCCCATTTTTCTGAGGAAGCAGCTTTCAGATATTTGGGGTTGTGCCAGGTTCTGATAATCCAGAAAATCCTGAATTTAAGCATGTTCCTTAGAATTAGTGTTCCCTTTACCTTTTTTTGTCAGGCTCCAAATACTGCCCTAGGAGTAGGGGCACCTTATTTGGCAGATGGTTTTTTAGGTTCATGTGTGGCTTTTGTTTTAAAATATATTAATTTATTATAATGTAAAATCATCTGCCTGGGGGATGTGGGATGTTGTTGGACTACAACCAAGTATTGGCTTGTAGCCTTCTAAACCAGGGTGCTAAGAAATAAATCCTAAATAGAAATGGATGAACAGTTTATGTTGAAAATGTATTCAACAGACTTCACTCCTCTTTTCTGAGGGCTTTCCTCAAAACAGTTGATGTTTTCTAGATTTTTTCAGCACATGAAATGCTGTATCCTGATGCTGCAAACAGCAAAAATTATTTGCTTAATTGCAAATTATTTGAAATGTCTTTTCCCTCTTTGGGGGCTTCATGGTCTTCTAATTACATTGTATTATTCCTCCTCCCTGATCAGATGAGTAAAAAATTCATACACAAAAAAGACATTATTTATCACCAGCTTCTTAATAGTGGTACTCATATACATATATAGCTTAATACTAGTACTTTTATGTATAAAGAAATGACCAAAGGATATAGGTAGGGAAAATGTGCTAAAAAACTATTGTAAAATGACTAATCTGAGTTTATGCAAGCACTGCATTCTTTTCCTTCCAAATAATTTTGAAGTGTACTTTCTACATCTTGCAGTCCTTCCTGAACATTTTAGTTTTCATTCTACTGACCCATTGACACTGATTCCCTGAGGTCTTCGAAAAAAATAGTTAAAAAGATCCTTAATAGGTGAGGATTTAAAGACATACAGATTTTTTCCTACCATTGGTGTTTTACCAGGACAATGTACTTTTCTGAAGTAAGATTATGATATTGGCTGTGATAGCTATGACCTCTCATATGTTCATTTACAGAATTTGTCAGACTATTTTAGCATGTTTGCTGAATTCTAATGACTTTTTTTGGTTCAGTTGCTGCAAAGTGAAATGTAGGTTTGTGTAACATCGTCACATTACTGAGGATCAATTTGCATGCTTGTAACATCTGCAGATCAATGAGGTACCATTGTGCCACCCCATTTGCAAACACAAAAACTAGATGAGCACTTGATTTTTAACATCACAGACTTCGCAGTCTTAGAGCACTTCTGCAATTGGTGGTATTTAAAGCAGCTTGCTACATCCACTGGCAGTTCATTGACCTTAAAGCATCTTCTCATGGGAAAGCCAGTTTCTCCATATTCTGCCAGTTACAAAGTTGGCAGAAAAAGATTAAGGAAGAGACATAATATGCAAGCAAGATTGATGGACACAAACTAACCCAAGTTAGTATTTGATGTATTTCACATTGACTGTTCCCTTTGCAAATTGGAACTGGACGAGAATGGTGTGAAGGAATAGTTAAAGGCATTAACTTTGACCTTATTTATATTGCAAAATGATCATATTTATGGTTACAGGAGAATCTTTCTTTTAATTGGAGGTTAGGAAGGATAATAATAGACTATTGCATTGGAAGTGCTGATACTGACTCAAAAATTCAGTGATTTTGACAATGAACATCATTACGCTCTTCTTAACAGCACTTGTTATGCTTGGGAAAAGCTTCTGTCTAAATCCAGAAATCTGCAATGTTATGCCCCTGTAATTTCATCTTTACAATTAGTTTTTAACACAGTGTCAGCAGAAGAATGCCCATTGACAATGACTAAGCAGAGAGAGAGGAGTCTATTTTTTATGCAGCAAAACATTTTCATTTTTTTCATTTCCTCACTTACCCACACTATTTGTTTCTTTCCATCATCTGTTTTGTCTCTTCAGAAAGCCAGGCTGTGAGCTGTCTGTGGCAGGCACCCATTACTCATTTTCTGTGCGGGTAGGTAGTCTAATACAAATAAATAATAAAAGGTCTTTGTCACTCCTCAAACAACAAAACTTTTAATGTAAGTGGTGAGACTTCTGCTTGGGTGTGAACAGGTTGCATTAAGACTCTGGCTACAGATCATTTACATTGATCTAGAATCCCATGAAAAAAGTACCACAGACTTTATTCACTCTGAGTTGAAAATTTACCCTACCAATCCCCCTGTTGTGGATTGTCTGGAGAAAAAAATCCCAATAACTGCTAAAAAGAAAAAGAAAGACTATCATGTTCTGATAACACTAATGGTAGCAGCATAGTTATCTGCTTGTTTGTCTGCCTCAGATGGAATTTATAACTTTATGCCTGACTGCCTCAAAGATCTTAAAATTAAGATTACTAATCAAAAATATTTTGATTGCCAGCTTTATTTCTTGAGATGTTACAAGAAGGCATTAAGTTCATGTAATTAAGTAAATAAGCAAACCAGACAATTATATAAGAAACCTTAGCTAAAAGAGACTACAGAGGGATTTGACAGATTACAGGCTTCTAACATGGTCATAATCACTATAAAAATCTGTAATCTCATTAACATCAAAGAACTGGAATCAAACTGAACAAAACTGAAAAATCATTCAAAAAAGCCTTTTTTTTATTACAGTCTCCAGTACTGTTGTGAAATATAAGTGGGAATAAAGGAGAGCAAGAACATTTCAGAAGAGGTTGATGAAATGAAACATATGGTGAATTATCTTCAGCCTTCCTTTCCAGCGCTTAAAATTGAAGATCTCACATCTACTCCAAACTAATGTTTTTTAAGAGTGTTCTGTCATGGATTACAGGAGGTGTATCTAAATGATGCATACCAGCAGTACTAAAATCTGAGAGGACTGAATGGCAGGTAATTTTCTCCATTGTTAAAAATCTTTCATATCTATTCAATGATTTTTTAATATCAAATGATTGTTTTAGTACATTCTTGTTGTTTACATCAAAATTGCCTAATAGGTTAGAAGCACAAAATCAGCATTTTTGTTCTTAGGCTTTTGTCTAGAGTAGAAGGAGCTGGTGAGCTTAGCTAGATTGTATACCTCAGTCATAGCTGGTTTTGCAGACAGAATTGTGAGATTTTCAATGAAGATAACATCCTGGAGTGTTTTAATGACCTTTTGTCACCCATTATATTTGTAAAAGATTTTGAATATTCCGTATGTGTGTTTTTTAAAGAAAGGCAGGAGCTTTCTATTTGATGCAAGCAGTTAGCATCTACCAGTAAATATATGTTTCTAGGCAGGAAAGAAACCCCAACAACTAAACTGTTCACAGCAGCTAACTGATTTTCAAAGAATTTACCTGATTCTTAGATTGCAAAACTCATTATATAAAATTTTATTTGAAAATTTGAAAAATCAAAATGTTAAGTAAGATGTTACATAAGGAAACAGGTTCCTGGTCTGTGATCCTCCAACATTTGCTGAAGCTGGCATCTGGTTGTGGAAAACAATATGAGAATTCCATCAGGAGAAAAAATAACTCATTTCAGATAAATGGCATGCTTCAGATTAACACTGAGGCAGTGTCAGTGGCATCATTTTTAAGAAATACACATTTTATATTCAAAGCAGAAAGGCAACAGCAAGGTGATTACAAACAAGACAGGAACATATTCATACAGTTAATTATGACTTCTATTGCAGAGAAGTTGGCTTTCTGGTCCCTCATCTGTTTAGACTTTTCAAAATCAAGCTCATGGGAAGGTTAAGCAGAGAGAGGGATAACAAGGCTTCACAGAACAACCCAGCCAGGACATTTAATCAATTATTCCAGAGGATCTTCTGAGTCCAGAGTATGAAAGGTAGAAAAGCTGCAAAGACACTACAATCAGCTTGAAGGTTAACAGGGGAGGGTTAGCAAAACCTGCTCTCAGATAGAAAAGAACAAGGACAGACACCTGACTGTACTGTAGAGAAAATGAGTAAGCAACCCAGTAAATGCGATCTCCTGTCTTAAAAACAGACTATCATCCTAAGTTTTTGTCTGAGTTAGCATCAGAATTGCAGGTGCTACCAAAGCTGTCTTTTTTGCCAGTTTTTCAATAACCTTCTGTTTACAGCTCTCTGCAGAATACATGGCTGTGTGTACACGGATGTAATTTACAGTAACAAAAATGGAACTCTTGGCCTCTGCTTGGACACACAGACTTACCCTTCACTAGGTGCAAAAGGGAAAAAACCAGATTCCAAACACCAGGAAGTTTGGTCCAACAAATACATGGTGGTAAGCTCTTCCAACCTCAATACCATATGGTGATAACTGAGGATTGGTGTGGCTTTGCTCCAAATCAAGGAGGTGATAATAACCGCTCTAACTCACACCACCCTGGTCCCTATGTAGGCTCTGTTGTATTGTGACCCACAAGAAGACCAATGTTATCCTTGCTTCCCTGAGTCTGTCAGAACCATGTATCAATGTTTCTGTTCTGGGTCATCTACAGCAACTGAAGTTATGGGCACTGTCTTTTCTCTCAGGCAATGGAAGGCTTATGTTCATTAACCCAGCACTGCTGTGTTCATTTCCTGTAGTGGGGATACTACTATATTGCAACTATATCCTCCACTAGGACAGATGGGAAATATCAATAACAATTCTTTGAAAAAAATTAAGAAACATTCTGGAGCAGGGGCCAATGTGCCCATCATCATGGTAAAGTAGTTGGTCTATCTTGGGTAGTGCTCCTATTCCTCTGACCTAAAGAGAGAGAGAAAGCGAAAGAGAGAGAGACAGAGAGAAAGAGAGAGAGAAAAAGAAACAAAGCAAGAGAAAGAGAGAAGAAAGAAAGAAAGAAAGAAAGAAAGAAAGAAAGAAAGAGAGAAAGAAAAGAAAGAAAATAATTAATGAACAAAATGAGTCCCATACTTGAATGTGTTAAACACAAAGCATGCATTTTTTAGAAAACGGAACTGGGCTCTATTCAGGCAGGGCACTACCATTTCGACATGCCATGTGGACTCTGGTTTAAAAAAAAAAAAAAAAGTAATGCATATGTGTGGTAATAATCTGCACATGACTGGTTGCTGTAATGTGCACTGCTGTACTGCCAGCAGGGAAGTGAGTGATTGCCTCTCGCCTACACAATGGGCACTGGCTTTGCCTTGCATGGTTTTTCAGCAGGAAAACAAATAAGGGGGGGGGAAGCAAGAAATGAAAACCACTGCCTGACTCCTCCAGCTCACAACCCTTGAGACCAGTTTAAGAAGTCAATAAGAAGTTCTTTTGTTTTTAAAGTATTTTAGATGGTTTACTGTGCCCAGGAAACTTGCTGAGCAGTAGCTGAATGGCAACTACCTGCCTTTTGCTTTGACCTCTGTGTCTTTTAGCTTAGGTGGTGAGACATGTGCCACAGAAGCTGTGCTCATCAGGAAAGTTTCTATTTGTTTTGCTAGTCTGGTGGCTCATCCGGAGCAGTTTGATATTCAAATGAATCTGTCAGAAACAAGAGTGTGGTGCTTCAGTTCTTGCTCAGGCCTGATGACATTGATTTGTGAGCATACTGCTTGACTACGGGATGTGTGACAGATAAATTTTATCAAAATTAAGGCACAATTAAACATTTCATCTTCCTAATTACTGGCTGTAGATTCAGCCTGATGACCATGTGCTGTAAGAAATCAGCGACCATTACACATTTTAATGGAGCACAGCTGTCTTACAGCTTGGTAATATTTGCACAGTGCCACAGAACTGTAATTTATGATAAAAAGAAAAAATGTGTATTGGCTCTTTTTTGCCAAAATAGATTAAGGATTCATATACTTTAATGAGATTTGGACCCAGCCTTGGATTATCGTTATAAATGATTTATGTGCATGTTGGTGGACTCCTGTAGTTTTGAGTTGATTTGTGTTTTGGTCGACCAATATGTAATTCAGTATTTCCTTGTGTGCCAGTGTTTGCATTCTTTCCCCTGTCTCCATTTCAGTTCGATTTTTCCACCATAACTTAGCAAGAAGGGCAAGTAGCAAGGTTAAGAAAGTATCAAGGTGTATTTTCCAGGAGACTCCCTCACAGCAAACTCATTCCGGAAACCCCTCCCCTGATCCCCTGCTCCACACCCTGAACACATAGAGAAGAGGAAGGAGGGAGGTATGGGAAGGTGGGTGACACTAGCCTGGATCAGGGTCACTCCTGCAGCCCGGAAAGCAGGGCACAGGGGAACAGACGCTACCTGAACCCCTGCTTAGCCAGAGACCCACCTGAACATTGCTGTATCTCAATGCAGAATATCAACCTTCCTCCTGCTTGTTTAAAGCATGACCTACAAAAGGGTGTTTGCTCACCCACTTGATATTTCTCCTGTTTCAGTCTTTTTTTTTTTCCAGAAAATGTGCTGCTTCTCTAAAGGAAAAAGTAACCCAACAACATATGTACCCAAGTTATAATTTTTGGAAGCCCCTTTCCTTTTCATTCTTTTCTTCACTAGGTTTCTTTCACAGATTATTTAGAGATTGTGTGGAGCAGGGGGAATGATGAAGATTAAATTAGGTGTTTTATATATATACATATATACATACCTACATATACACGCACACACAAAATGTCTGTGTTTGTATTTGTGCATGTTTTATTTTTACATTAAACTTAGTGAACAAAATTTATACTAAGTTAAACTACCTGGATTTCCAAGGTGTCACGCCAAAGTCCAGAGTTTGGCCCCATATGTTGCGAAACCCTGAGATCCATATGCGTAGATGAATAGAGAAACTAAATCCTAATTTTCATCATAAAAAAAAAATCCTGTCCAAGCTTGATTTACTTCAGTGTTCATATGCTGGAATGTTTCATACTGTACCAGGTTGCATATGCTTGCACACTAATTCTCAATTGCCGTATGCAGTTTGTGACAACCATCTGCTAAGACCTCCCTTAGAGTTCTTTCTCCCACTCAGCCCAGCTGAAATAAAAATATGGACAGAAACAACTTCTGCAGGGAGATGAAAAAGTTAATAGGGGACTTGGAGTTAGACTGTGCATCTGATTCGAAATCAATTGCTCTTACAACTTATGCCCTACTTATAAAATATTCCTGAGGTGTGAAACATTAAATATAATAGAAAACTGTAAAATAAAGCCATACTTCCTTTGACAGACTTGACTGTGCTGGGAAGGTAATGCTAAAGTCTGTACACACAGTGCATGTGTTAGCTAGCCCTCGCTAACAATTCCAAACCAGCAGCTTAGATTAACTGTGCATCGCACCTTATCACATTAAAGTACCCTAAAGCAGGAGGGGGATGAGTGGTGAGAAAAAGAGGGTGCGAGAGAGAAGGAGCTGAAAAATGTGCTTTCAGTTTCATTGACAGAGAAGTAATTCCTTTTAAGCCAGTCTCATCAGAAACTCTGAGTGCTGGGTGTTGGCTGCTCCCATTCAAGCCAGAGGGGAAAGCGAGAGATCAGAGCATCTGGAAATCAGGTGAAGGAAATGACTATATGAACAACTGATGAGCAGTGATAGAGGAGGGGGCTGTGGGCTAAGGAAGTGAAAATGGAATATTGCATTCTACTATTTAATCATCTCCAGTTTTACATTTCCCTTTACCATGTAATAATGAGTTAAATTCCCCATCACAAGTATTTTTGAATACACATGAAAACAGGGGAGAGTTCAGAAGTCCAAGTGGCCTGTCCCCAAACAGGACTGGTTATGCCACAGCCAACATGTGCAGGTGGCAGTGACAGCAAGTGAGTGTTAACTAATTTTTTCTTTAAACCCCCCGATACAATAAAATTGATCCAATCAGATTTTTCCATTTCTACCGTGTAAAGCCTTAGTCGTCTTCTTGTAGTGCTACCTGTCATGGAAAAAGGTGGTGACAGGTTTCCCTAGTGCTGCTCCTTTGCACATTTTCTGAAGTCCTGGTAGTGTAGAACAGAGGTAAAGATGACTCCAGGTGTCTTCTGGGCAAGAAATCTCTAACTAAATGCCAGTATGGTGTTCATCTATTTCATAACAACATGGTGGTTTTGCCTCATGTTTGGTTCACGAGAGCAGACGAGTGCCCCAAGGGCAGAATGAAGAATTTTGAAGTGGCAGTCACAGGTCTGTATTTCTGTGTTGACTTCAGCAGTTTTTCAGTGTAATCTTGAGTGAAAAACCAATCCCAGTGATGAAGATTAGCTATTCAGAATTAAAAAGGGTAGGAAGGAAAAGGGAAAGGAGGAATAATTTTTGATATGATGAAAAAAACCCATACTTGGAACTCATGTTTTGCTAGATTTTTAAAGGCAACACATCAGGGTATTTGGCAAACACAGTATTCCTACGCCTAGGATTGTCTCAGGTGATAACCTTGGGCTTTAAAGCCTCAGTAAGTCATAAGGGATTTTTGCCCTAGAAATTGTAGGGCTGCACATGTGTAAATCTTGAAGCTGAAATGGGTTTGAACTATTTTAAGAGCTTTTAAAAGGCTGGCATATTAAGTTATATATCAATCTGTCCCCCATTGGTTATTATCTTAACAGCTACTCTGAGTGTAGCCTATCGGTTTTAAATATAGGAATAGCAGTAAATAGTGCATTATGATATTCCAGATGGAACACTTAAAATAAATTGAAATATCTGTGTATTTGAGAGTTTTCTACAGCACTACTATTATGTCATCATTTTCTGTAGGTAGTATAAAAACCTCTTATCCCTACAGTATTAAAAAGTTTGAAGACATGGATGAGTGGAGAACTGATGACAACCAAATACTCAGCAAGACCTTTTGGCTGCAGAAAATGTTTCAGGACTGGATGCAGGAGTAGAAGTGAGGTAGGAGTGTACCAGGGTCTGGAATCTCGTTTCTCTTATTCTGGGTTCTGTGTATTCATGCCAACTGCTGGAAATATCCATGGGGTATATCTCTCATCTTCAACCACCCATTGCTGACTCAAGCTGACTTCACTCATTGCTGATTTCAACCACTCATTGCTGCTCATCATCATCATGTGATGCCTTGAGTGGTGTCTGCTTGAGAAGGAGAATTACTACATGAAATGGAATCAGGGAATAGGGCAGCCCTAGTTGTGGAGGCCAGTGAGCCCAATAGCACAAGGGACCAAGGGAGTCCATTGGTGGGACCATCCCTAGGGATAGAAATCTTCCCCAGGTTATAGTGACAGTAAAGGCCTCTCCCAGGATGCTTTTTCATTATGTTGATGTACCCCAGTTCTACTTTCCCGGTTGGCCAGTTGGCCTCCCTGCCCCCTTCTACCCTATATGTCCCAGATGCACAAAATTCTCTCTTCCCCGCTCTCCCATTGGCCCTTGTTCCTCGCCACTCCCTCAGAGTTTCCCCATNCCCATGGAACTCTATACGGAGACCTTTTCTGTCTCTTTACCGTCGGCTTGTCAAAGAAGCTATCAGGTGTGTGCAGCATGTGTGTGAGTGTAGTGGCTTTGCCGAGTGGCTTTCTGCTGGAGATGCTTTCGGTAGGTCGCGGCACCCCACCAGAACACCCCACCAGAACACCCCACGTGACACTAGTGACCCAGGATTTCTGATGGGGCAAACATCCTGAATTCAACTGAAGGTTGTGTGGCCTTCCCATCACACAGCGTAACTGTTGTGCTTTGTTTACAAGCTAAAGGGGAAGTGAAATCACATTGAAAGTTTTTCCTCTGCTGTAAAATTAGCTGCACTTGCTTTTGATGGACTGATGCTTGAAGTGGGGAGATATAATTCACAGCTAAGCTGAGAGACTGAACTGCCAAGCCCTGCATGTGATACTTGTAATAATTAGTACATGGGTTAGTATTGCACAAACACCCATACAGGAGACCCTTCAAATCTATTTCTTCCCCCACCTTGCATTGATAAGGATGTCAATGCTGTTCCCACTGCACAGACAGAGAGTCCAGCTGCTGGCCTTACTGTAGTTGCTCTAGAGGCCCGGTACCTCAGCAGCTTGAGAAACACAGAAGGCAAATTATCCTGTCTCTTTGGGCATGTGCTCTTGTTCCCTGGTTCACTGAAAAGGCCAACTTAACTTTCCATAAAAATATATTCCAACATACAGCCTAGAGCAAAGTGAGGAAGCTAGGACAAATGCCAGAAGATAAACCATGATGGTGCTAAGTTGTGCAAGGAGCCTCGTCTGTCATCACTGGTCTTGCCTGCAGTTGAGCTGGCTTTGGAGCAATAGGTTCCTTGGAAGACAGTTGGGAAAGATATTCACCAGGCCCAGGAAATATTGCTTTTACTGCACGCAAATACACATTATTTGCTATCTACTTTAGTTTTCTTTATGTCTTGACAGCCACTTCCTACACTGGGAAGTTGTGGTCACTTTTCAGGTAATATACAGGCAGCATACGTAACACGTAAGATGTAGCACTATACAAATGCTAAGTGCTTGTTACTCTTATCCCTACCTTTAAACTCCTGAATCCTGGGCTCTGGGAGGTGCTACAGGTAGAGAATGACAGTAGACTAGCTGCTGGTATTCCTTTTGTTTAATCCATTCGGTGTTATCCTACTGCTCAGCAGCTATCTCAGATGTTACGAAACATATAGTGGCTAAAGGTGTAGGTCTCCCCTTCTGAACTGATGAGGCTAATAGGCTACAGTCTGCATACCTGTAGTTTTTCGGAGATCAAAGTTGGCTCCATGTTTAAGCTTCTGAAATTATTAAAATAGTCATTATAATGACTATAAAGCATTCTGGTGCTGTGACCAGGAGAGCCCCTATCTCCTGTTAGCCTTATATTCTGCTCAGTTAATTCCACAACACTGTCCATGCCAGTAGAGATATCCAAATGTGATACTTGCACTTATCAGGAGCAACATAAAGGAAATTTGTAAGCTCACATCTCTGCTGAAAATGAGGTGCCATGGAGATGGCTTATGCAGAATCACAGGATAACTTCCTCGTTCTTCCATAGAGCTTCTGGTTAGCACCAAGTACCTCCTCTGTTACTGCATGTCTACCAGGGCCAGGGATCTTCAACTGGTGAAATTATTTTTAATTAGGTGTACATGTGCCCAGCTGGTCATGCCAAGAGACTTGTGTAATGTCGTTCTTAAGAAGCAATTCATCCTCCAGCAACTTTCCTGGATGAAGTCAAGTACAAAAGGGGTTTCCTTTTGTAACTGGCAAAAAGATACCAAAGCTCTCCACATCCCCAAGGACAGTTGGTGAGCCCTGGCCAATACAGGTCATAGAAGTGTAGCTCTCAAATGATCAGTTCAGTTTTTCTAGATATTGGACTATTCTACACTCCAGGTTTGTTCTAGAAATGATTATATTTATTTAGAGGGCGTGTGTAAGCTATCAAGGCAAAAGCAGGCTGGAATGAATTATAAAATCTCCAGTTCATGGAGCCTTGATCCCTAAGTTTGGATACAACCACAGCAACCCTGTAGTTTTCAATAGAATTTCCACTTATTGACCCTAGTGTGAACTGCTGAAAGCAATTACCTGTACATTGCTCTGCATGTGCTGTGAAGAAGCTTGTTACAGGATGCCAATGTCCACTTGACTTGGTATCTGTGGCAAGAGTCACTATAGGAGCAACTTGATAACTGAATGTAGAAAAACCTCTGACAGATTAGTCCCTCTTACTGACAGGTGTTACTGTGACAGTATATAAATCTTTTTAAAGGAATGCATTACCATTCACAGGTCCATGGGCTGCTTTTATACTTCCATTGTCATGTCCGTGGCCTTCAAAGTTACAGCTGATGGACCTTCTGTCAAGACCCAGATATTTAATCATTGTGACAGCATCCTACATTTTTTGAACCCCAGAGGCCCTGGAAAACTTTAATGCAGCTTCCAGGTAAAGTTCAATCCACATGGCTGAGTCCCCTGAAGTATTTTCTGCAGACAACTCCCCTCCCCCATATTTTAATATACCCAATGTCCTTTACATTTGAAGAAAGTGAAGAGCTCAGCTTGAAGGCCAGATATTATTGTAATAGAAATATGTTCTGCCATAAGAAGTTGGGTGCAAGACCTCTGGTTAAACCCCTCCACTTGGAAGAAACAGTTAGGACTTTTGACAACAATAATGAGTTTCTCCCTATCACAATCACCAATTACCACATGCATGCTTGGGAGCATTTGTAGCCTAGAATATGAAGAGAAACATATTTTTGAGGAAGGAAAAACATGTATTAACATTTGATGGGTACAGCAACAGTTTTATTGAAAAGGAAACATCCTGTTGCCTGTCTCAGTTACAATGTCCATGCACTGACACAATTCCATCCCAGATCTAAAGTTATTCAACACCGTCATAACTATAATCAACAAATTATGCTCAGGCAGTAGGATCACTTGAGAAAGCCACCATGGACTTGGAAGCCCCTCTGCTTTCCCCAGCTATGGCATCTGACCTCACAAAAGACAATCCCTCTTTCTTCTTATCTTATTTCACCAGGATAAAATTATTCCCTCCCTCTCTTTGTATGCGCCCGTAAGCATGCACACAAGATCAGAATCTGGCCCAGAATTCTTTTGTTCACAGTACTTGCCAATGAGTACCAATTGTATGCAACGTAAATAATAGCTAGCTACATTACATTATGAATTTCCTTTAGCAGGGAATGTTCCAGAATCTTAATGGCTGCATTTTCTTTGTCTCTTTGGGTTTTACCTTTTACGTGCAACATTATTAGATATACTCATTGCCTGACTTAAACAAGTAATAATGTCTGTAATTACAGCAGAAACCAGTTCACTTATAGTTAAGTAAAATGCTGTATGTCAGATATGTCAGTGTGATCTATATAATACCAAAAATTTAAACAATGAAAAATAACACCAAACAACATTCGTGCTAGTTGTTAGATTTTAACTCTGCTTTAGGGTTGTTAATGTGAAGAAGGGGAAGACACTTCAGCCGACCATGCCTAATGCAGCAAGCATGCAGCAGAATGAAATTCTTTATTTTCTCAGTACTCAATAAAGAAAAGAGGAGCATTGTGTATTAAACTATAACACCTTTTATGAAAAGGTTCCCTAGTTCCTGGTCCCTTACTACTGTTCTATACTGAAATTTTTACTGCAGGTACTACGTTGCATAAATAAGCTGACCTGTCAGGTTTTTGGCAATTTATGGGGCTGGTCAGCCTGTACATTCGTGCAGTTTTTTGTTGCAATGAGATGTAATGGCTTTTCAGCGCACCATAAGCACAGTTGTGACCACAGGCTCACTAGTGTCATTTTGTGTGCAGTAATGAAGCCTGACGAGTGGTCTCCTGCTTGCAGATAGCCGGCTGTTGTCCTAAAAATGCAAACCATTGCCTCAGGCCATGGAATCAGGAACAGGCAAAGGACAGTGGCACAGGCACGGCTCCCCACTGCTCACCCTCCCTTTAGCACACTGTACTTGGATGCAGTAGAATAGTCTTTACCCTTGTACATAAGGACACAATGAAAGAAAGTGATAAAAGCAATTGTGTGAAGGCCATGTTGGAAATTGGGTTTTGTGAAGTTGAACTGAGATTGGGGGAAAAAAATCCTTTGCCAGTACATTTTCCCCCATGCACAGTGGGTCCTTTGAACAAAAATACTGATCTTCATCACTGTTTCCCTTCCTTTCTTTTTTGATCTGTATAAATATTTGTGCAGATATGTGCATGCATGCTTATTTATATTTATTTATATTTTGAGAATATGTACTTACACCCACACTAGCACACACGTAAACATGTATACATATATACAGAGAGACAGAGCTAGCAGGCACAGCAAATCAAAGGAACAAGCCTCGCTGCTTTTTTTCACAGCTCATCAATATTCCACGGCCCAGGAAGGCCAGGCATGCACGGGGGTTCACACTTCCCACGGCACAGCCGGCCCCATCACAGATCCCCCTCCTTGCTTCATCACCCGAGGGTCGCCAAGAGAGACACTCTGAGCTGGGTAGCACAGTGCTGGGAGATGGCTTGTTTTCTGGAGGAAAATGAAAAATAAGTCTATCCTGAGTCAAAAAGCAGTTGGGCCTCATCCTGGAACTGTGTGATTTGTGGTTTAATTAAGCCTCTTTCCATACACCAGCCACTGTGGAGCAGCTTGGGTGCTCATGACAGGGAACTATCTGAATTCTGAAACCTGGAGGGTGGTTTGTTCTTCAGGAGGGCAGGAGCTGCTTTTGTGGTTTCCACATGTGCACCCAGTGTTTAGTAAACAACTACAGGCAAAGGAGATGGAAGCAGAAGCTACAAATCTGTTTCAGTTATAACCTCGTTGCCGTATCGCTTCTCACTGTTTCATAGCTCTTTGGGAGTCATCCTTCCCTGCAAAACTTGTTACATGGTAGGAAGTGTCTTTGTAAAGTGCCATGTTAGAGGAGAACATGGAGCCCAAGGCTCTCACCCTTGTCTTGGCTAAAACCTTTCCAATCTTTATCTTCGAAATATGTGTCCCCTCAGTTCGCAGAGTGCAAGAAGCTGCAGTTTACATGGGTTTTGTGTGCAGGGGTAGAACTGGCTGGTGCATGAGGCTGAGAATGGGGGAGGGAAGATAGGAGATTGCTTGCAGGTACAGTTCATCAGCTGCATTTTTATCTCAAAAGTCAGACCCTGGCCCTCAAATATAAAACTTAGACTGCCTCTTTTCACATTTCTTCACTTCTGAGATAAGAGGAAATATTCGGTGAAGTATTAGGTCTACTGCAAACTAGCAGTTCATCACATTATGTGTCACAAAAATGGCAAAAGCAAAAGCAGCAGTTTCCATTGTCAGTCAGGAACGTGGCTTATAAGCATCACATTACATTTGTCTTTATTCTTTACATGTGTAGCTTAATATTGATATTTTTGAAATGTTAAATATAAATCAGAAAACATACAGAATGTGCAACGTTGCCTTGGGAACCTTTGCTTTCTTGGTTTTTTTCTCCTTTCTGAAATTTTATGGTAGAAATTCTGCAAAGTTAAGGTAGCATTAACTCAGTCTTTGGGTATATATAATACAAAATGCTTGAACTTCTGGGACAGCAGCTATTTCTATGGATACAGTATGTTGAACAGACATGGAACAAAGAAAACCAAAACAGTTGGTTCTCTGCTGTCAAGGAAACAAGCTGCTCTTTCTGCTTAAATATCTCTTACCAGAACTAGGAGGGAAAAATCCTCCAAAACTCAAGTTTGTACTTAAAAAGAAGGAATCTGACTTTCAGGCCCTGGAATAAATGTGTTTTCAGGTATTTCAGTAAGGGATGTTGTTATATTTGCTATAGTTAAATCAATATATCTCCCTGAAAGCCCCTAAGGTTAAGGTTACTCTTAAAGGCAAATTCTAAATAATTTTTTGAGAACCATAGGAGTCCAGAAGGAAAGTGACAAAACATTCTGCAGTGTTCTGGGTTTTGTGCTGCATGCAGATCACTTACTTAGATTAAAGTCTGTTATTTACACTCCTGTAATTCAAACTCCTTTTTAATTTTTTTTTTTTGCTCCTATTCAATTATTAGGAGTTCTTTGGTTTAAAATAATGAAAGCTAAACCTCATATTCATTCACAATCCAAAAATTTTAATAGGTTTATTTCTTTTGGAAGTATTAAAAGGTGTACTGGATAGAATTGCTTCATCTGATAAACAGACTAAATGATGATGCACATATATGTTCCATATGGTACATCCAATGTACAAATGCTGTGGGAGAGTGCAGATACTTGGAAACGTGGTTAAGGTTACATGAAACAAAGGGGCTACAGGAAAAAAATTACTCCAAGCATTTTTAATATCTTTGAGTTACCTCCTGGTGAGCGACATTCTGGTTCTGGTTAGAATAAGCTTCATCTTGAGCTCTTGCACTTTAGTGAAGGACATTGCAGAATACTCAGAGAAGCACAACAACAGAAAATAGGTCTCTCCTAAGACAGGAAAATATCCTAGGAAAAGGATTGTGATCTGACTCATCCCAGTGAAGCTCACAGCCGTTCTGGACAAAGCACATCCAAAATGCCCAGCTAGCTTGGAAACACATTTACAGACACAGGTCTTTGTCTGTTCACAGCACCATTTCTAATTTGAACCAGGAAGCAGAAATGAGGTTGAAGGCAGATGATGTATTTAGCTAAAATTGTCTTTGTTTATGGGCTGTATAGACTTTTTCTCTGGCAGGTTTTGCAATGCCACAGGTGGGCTTAGACATACGATGCGTGAATACTGAGTGTCCTCCCAGCAGTGGGTTCTCTCCATGCACATGTCCTTAGTTCCCAGTAGTGGGAAAGGTGGACATATTCAGACTTTACCCTTCTGTGAACAGCAGCGTTCCTAAGGGCTAGGAGCTGCAAAGGAACCTTCCTGTGTCTGGAGAACAATCCTGTGTCTGGAAGTAGCATTTGCCCTGGTAGTTACAATTTGGCCCATTGCATACAAAAGGTTGATTTTGAAGAAAATTGCCATTAAAATCCCTGCTCCTTATAAAACGTGACCAGAAGTAAGCCCTTTGTCTAGCTATTCTTGCTTTCCATATTAGCTTTGTTGGTCTTGTAGGCTAGAAATAGTTTTTAGAATGATTTTTTTGAGAAGAGGCTGTGAAATATTTTAAGAACACAGCCCTTAAAGAACAAGAAACTGATAGATTCAAAAGGCATATTCTGAAATGTCATTGCAGATGCTACACACAGCCCCACTAAAGTTAAGAATTACTACTGAAGACTTAGTACTCCCCCATAATTAACTTTGCAGTGTCTTCTTCCCAAGTGCACACATTATAAAATTCTGCATCTTCTTATCTTGAATTTCCTGGGTTTTCTTGCCTTGTTTAGACACTATTGTAGCAGAAAAGAGGAGTGGGTTTGGGGGGAGGGAAAGGTTTGTACACTTCTGAATATTTGAGCTGTGTTTAATCATTCTCATGTGTGAAATCCTTTATTAAAAAAAATCAGTTTATCTGATACTTACTGCTCTTTAGTACAGCACAGCTTGGTAGCACTAGGTACGTCTTGTTGAAAGTATGTCCATAAATATGTCCCTTGCAGCACAGAACAGCTTGTTAACTTGGCAATCCTCAGCAATTTGCTTTGAAAAGTTTGCCTCAGTTTTGATAGTCCAAATGTAGGGCAAAAACTCAGAGTAACTTTTTTAGTTAATTTTACCGATTGACACTTTCCTCCTAGTTTTAACTGCCTGTTTACTAGAACAAGAACTACAACACTTCTTCCTCCATATTCAATTAGCCTTTTTTTCAATGTTTTATTTATTTTTAATGGACTGGGACTATTGATTTTCTGTTTCTCTAATGTACAATCTAAAAAAAAAATAGAGTCTATTATCTTGAAGAAATATTATTCTATTACCTTAACTGTACATAAACCTGGTGCCAGTATTATATAGGGGACGGTATTACTGTGACTTTGCACAACTGTTACGCATCCCGATGTCATAGACAGAATAAATGGGGCACAGAGAGGACAAGTAAATTTTCCAGTGCCCAAAGACTAGAAAGAAACAGCAGCATTAAGAAAAAAACAGCAGATTTTTGCATGCCAAAGTTTCAAAATTTTGCTGTCAAAAATTTTGTGCTGTCAAAAATTTCTACACTCCTTTTTTGGTGGGGGAGGGAGAATGTTGTTTTTTGGTTTGGGGTTGGGTTTTGGGGTTTTTTTGGGAGAGGGGGTTGGTTCGTTGGGGTTTTTTTTGTTTTAGTAACACTTTCAGCTAGCTTTTTTGGATATCCTTTTTAATGGAAGAATGGAAGTAAGCTGCCTATATTATTCCTATACCAAATACATTAGGTTGGCTTATGGGAGAAACCCTGAAGTGAAAACTCTTGTGTACATGTTCTGTTTTAACCACATGAGGACTGTGATTGGAGATACTTCAAAGTGGGTTACAATGGTTAACTAAGTGAAAGATAATATCCCTTTGCCATTACTGCCTACTAGGTCTCATTACTCCTCTGGGCATGCTCCTTAGAATAAATTAAAAGGATCCACTGAGAACCATTTTGCTTTGGGTTTTTTATTTTCTAATGATTGCCAAAAGCCATTTGCTAGAATAGTACAGAATGTTTACAGATGCCTTAGGAAGAAAACAGCAGAATGTGGAACTAATTGTGTTTATTCAAGATAATTATGAAACACAAATGACCATTACTTACAACAACTCCCTTGACAGCTAGAGTTTGACTCATGGGAGCGGGATCAAACTCAGTAAAGAAAGGCCTTAATGTAAAGTTATACTGTCCATATGGACACCATGTATCAGCACTGGCTATTGGAGTTACTGCTCGCCCTGCAGTGCTCTTGTATCCAACTAGTGTTCAGTACAGAACAGCCACAGCTTCTAGGAAAGAGGAAAGGCACATGGAGATGATGAGTACTTCAGAAGGAAATCCTGCTGGGGGTAGAAATTCTGAGAAAAACAACCACAGACTTCTCTGGAAATTAAAGCAGAACTTCATAGGAAAATGACCCATCTTTGCTGCACCAGTGATGGCATTTAATCTCATCAGAGAATGAGATGCACAAAGCAAATCTAAAGACATGACTATTAATTCCACCATAAAGAACATGCTGTACACAGTGCATCTGTGTTCATCCCAAAACTGTTTGTCAAGCCATCCCTAAACATCCATGTAAAACTGGTATGCACACTTCATTCTTGAGTAAGAAGACAAGAGGAATCCAGGGCAGTACAGTGTTGGAATTGCATAAAGGTAGATGAAGAAAAATATAGTGAAAAAAAATCATAGTGAAAAAAAGTAAGTAAATTGCTAGATTAAGGGAACGAGGCATAATCCGATTTCCTATGGGCTTTTTTGCTTATTTGGTTTTGGTTTTGGTTTTGGTTTTTTAATGAAGCACTGAATTGTGCTTTTTTAATTGATCTAGGGGGTTTGCTCTAATAATATCAAAATGGTTCAATACTGTGATTACAGTTTCATTTGATTTCATTCTTCTGTTGCTGCGGTTGAATTGTTCTTGTTTTTGACAAAAAAAGTAGTTATTTAGACTACCAAAAATTTATTAACTTGTGGTTCTCCTACAGAGAGCTCATTTATACCCTTAATGGTGTGAAAACACAATGCAGGCTGTACTGCTTTTGTTGATTTCATTTGCTGGTGACATACACAAAATCCAAAGCTTAGTAATGTCCAAAAGAAAAACCAGCAAGTTTTTTACTGACTTCAGATCTTGCTTGCCCATATGGATGAGGGCACACCTTGGTGAAATCCTGGACCTTAAATCACTGAGTTTTGGTTCAATGGTCACTTAACATACCATGCATGTAGCTTATGTTTGATGTAATAAATCAGCATTCAGTGTCGGTTTCAAAATTCGGTGAAAAAGGATGAGTGTTAGAACTCGTGCACTAACACAGAATTGTTGATGAGGGATGAAACCCACCAGCAAATACATTGTGACTGAAAAATGCCAGCAGCTCAATGGGACCAGAAATGGCCTCAGCACACAGGTTGGATCTTAGCAGTCTGGGTCCCTGCTAACTAAGCTCCAGTGTTCCAGTCTTGGTGATTTTTTTCCTGGGAGAGAAAATCTCCACTTAGCTCAGTGTTTAATATGGCCAGAAGAAATTGGACTGAGATCTCAAATTAATTGTCAAAAATTTTACAGATGGTTTATCACACCTCCTGTGGTTTTTCAGTTTCAGAAAACTTTCACTGTAACGTTTCTGCCTTGATTTTTGTTTTTCATATAATGGGTAATTTAGCTATAAGAAGGGAAAATGATTTTAAAAGAACTGATAACCCTCAGAATGAAATTAAACATATAATAACTGTGTCAAGCAGAAAGCTTCAACAGGGTATGAAAATTTTTTCCATGGGTTTCCATTGAATAGCTTTAAACTATGTTCTATTTAGACTCAGACCTAGTTTCTCTCACTGACTTCAATACAGTCAGGTCAGACTGGGGGGTCAGTCCCTCATGGCGACAGGACTTTTCTCCATCTTTTACAAGGACCAGCCTGTGCTGAGTTCACTAGTTTCCTAAAACATATTTTTAGCCAGAAGGAAGCCTTACCTTTGCACTATGGGGACACTGATTTCTTCTACCACTGCTGTTAATGGTACAGGCTGATGGGATATGCAAGAGAAAGAAAGGGTGAAGGAGAATGCAAATAGCATCCTAGGGTGAGCAGTTTATACAGGTACGAGCTCCTTGAATCTCTTGTCCAGTGCATGTGGGCAAGGAAAAGAAGGAGAATTAATTTTATGGGAGCTGCAGAATAGTAACAACAACAGAAATTAATAGCCAACTTTTTTTTCAAATAGGCTTGTCAAAGTCTCCCAAGCAACACATGAGACCTCCTAGCAAAGCAAAAGCAAAGCCTGATGAGCTTGACCTCCACTCCCACATTTGAGTGGCCTGGCTTCTCAGAGGTGACTGCAAATGGATTCTAGTGATGACAGTCAACTGGGCATAACTGGAGAGAAAAGGACCTCTGCTTGCTTTCCCTTCCTTGAAAGTTGTGCCCCATAAGGGTTAAGGAACTGCCCACCAGCTGCCAGCCCCTGTGACCACCCTGCTCTCCTCTCAACCACCAGCTGATCCCTCCAACAAGCCGCCAAGGTGAGAGTTCACTGGCAGAGGTGGGTGAGGTTAAAGATAATAAGAGTCTAAACATCCATAGGGAGTTCAACTCATGTACAAAGTCATAATTACATAAGCCATTACCGTCGTACGGGTGAAAAGAAATTGCTGCGAGCAGGTGTAGAAAACATTTGCAAAGACAGGCTTAAGGATCAAGGACGGAAAATATCAGACTTTCTCCAGTGGATGCACCATGGCTTTAGCTAGGCTATAAAGTGAGGATTGTTTGGTTATTCAAGTAGAAACCTGTTAAATGGATAACCTTGTTGCAACAAATATTAATTTTTTTAGCAGGTCTGTTCTTTCAACAGGTATTGATTCAAGCAGCCTCAGCTATTTTTATCAAATGCATTTTAGAGGCACAGGAAATGCCACCGAGGATTTAAACCCCCAGTAAGCTACACAGAGGCAGTGTTTGTAATACACTGCTTGCTGCTTTCATAAGCTGGACAAACCTCATACATTATGGGCCAAATTATGCCCTTGGATGAGTATGCCTGATTCCCACTGCTCTCAATGTGGCTGTCACAGAAATCTGTGGGAGACCAGTTTGTGCATCCAAAGAGGAATCTGGCCTAAAATCTATTGTGCCCATATACCTTGTTACTTAGGTATTTCTCA
Organism: Gymnorhina tibicen; assembly: GCA_013399875.1. Classification (NCBI taxonomy): domain Eukaryota; kingdom Metazoa; phylum Chordata; class Aves; order Passeriformes; family Artamidae; genus Gymnorhina; species Gymnorhina tibicen. The sequence goes on along the minus strand of VXAZ01002124.1, from coordinate 323,078 downwards.
TGTCTGCTTGACTTACTCTCTTTTTAACTCAGGTAAAATGACCGCCTTTAAAGATAATCTTACCAAAAAAGAGACGAAAGACCTCTAGTTCTACAGTGTTTTGATTTGTGTGTGACTATAATTAATGGATATTCTATATCCAAGGTTTCCTTGAAAATCACTATATAAATGGGTTTACAGAACTCTAGTGTTTCTGCAGCCTTTTGAGTTTTGGACAGGCCTGGCTGATCCCCCCTAAGAGCAAGCAATCATGGTCATTTCCCCAGAAGTTTTACTCTGCCAATCCTCAGCTGCCCATCAGTAGCTGCCGTCCTGAAAGAATGCCTGAAAAGAGACATTCAGTAAACATTCTGCTGCCTCTGTGACCCAGGAGCATGCCCCTTCTTCACTCGGGTAGAGGAGTCTGGGAGTAAAGGATGGTCTGCAAGAAATCATTTGCAAATATATAGTACCAGGAAAAGCCAATTTAGCAATGTAGCCCCCATGAAAATCAAACTGAACGTATCTTGTGCCTTACTGATGGGTGCTATTGTGGGGAATGTGGACCTGAGGCCACATGGGTGACAACAGGAAGCATAGCACAAAGGGCCAGGTTATCTGGGAAGGATTCCCACTGGCCCCTCTGGTTGTGTCCTGGTGCTCTGGTCACCTCTCTGAGCTGGATACCAGGTTCAGGATTTACTCATCTCTGCATGGCTGCTTTGAATTCATTTTATTTCTAGGCAGCTAGTTGGAATGGGAAATTTATACATGCGTTCAGCATTGTCATAGTCATATCTTGCCTGAGGGAATATTGATCCTTGTTACCATATTGACTTGATGCTTCTACATCTGCCAGCAATAGGTCTACACATTTTTTTTATATGAAGATTGCACATTTTCCTTCCCCTGCCCCAAATCTCCTTCCACACAGTCTCCTTTTATTAAGGTAAAACAGTTGTGGATTTTTTTTCAGTGCAGCTTTTAAAACGTGTCTGTGTTTGCTCAGGTAAAGGTTTAGCAGTTGTGGTTTACTTCCAGCCAGCAGCTAAACCCCATGCAGCTGCTCATTCACTCCCCCCACAGTGGGATGGGGGAGAGAATCAGAAGATTTAAAGTGGGAAAACTTACAGGTTGAGTTAAAGACAGTTTAATACGTAAAGCAAGAGCTGCGTGCACACGAGCAAAGCAAAACAAGGAATTCATTCACCACTTCCCATAGGCAGGCAGGTGTTCAACCATTCCCAGGAAAGCAGGGCTTCATCACATGTAATGGTGACTTGGGAGGACAAACGCTATCAGTCTGGATGTCCCCCACTTGCTTCTTCTTCCCCCACCTCCACATGCTGAGTGTGACACCATATGTTATGGAATATCCCTGTGGTCAGTTGGGGTCAGCTGTCTTGGCTGTGTCCCTTCCCAGCTCCTTGTGCACCCCCAGCCCCCTTGCTGGTGGGTGGGGTGAGAAGCTGAAAAGGCCTTGACCCTGTGTAAGCGCTGATCAATAACAACAAAAACATCCCTGAATTATCAGCTGTTTTCAGCACAAATGAAAATGTAGCCCCACACCAGCTACTATGAAGAAACTAGCAAAACTAGTCCAAAACCAGCACAGCAATGATGACTTTAATAAAAAGAAAGAGTAAAGCAAATAGTTTGAAATTAATTGGCAAGAGAATTTCCTTTCTAAATTAAAAATACACAGAAACCATTCTCTGTATTTTCTTTCCAGAATGAAAGAAACAAAGCAAAGGGGAAGTTACCTGTTCATTTATAATTAACTGAGGACTGGGGGAGCAGTAGCAAGATGGTCCTTACAACTGGTATGCTTGGAGCAGCAGATTTGTCACCACAAGCAATTTCTGCTTTTCACTCATGTTCTCCATACAGTTTCAACTATAAAGGTCACTAACCAAAAGCAGCTGCTAAAGTGGGTCCAAAGTAGTTTTTGCTTAACTTTTAGCATTTACTTAACTGATTACTAGTTACAAATCTGACACACAGCAGACATAACAGTGGTCTCAAGGAGATTAAAGGATTAGTCACTCACTAGCTTAATCAGATTAATAGAGATTTTGAACACAATATATAATTCTATCCACAGAGGGGATACATGATAGCCACATGCTAGCCTAATTTGGGAAGGGATACAAGGGATGGACAGACCCAGACAAAAGAGCGTAGAAAAAATTGCTAGTTATTACAGGGATTTTTCTATGTACTTCGCTTGTAATACCACATAGAGACCTTATATTTTTTAGTGGAGTTACAAATTCAGAAAATACAACATTATCATCATCTATTAGCCTACGCAGTACTGCAAGAGGACTAACATAATGCCCTGATATAAGCTTGAGATACTGGTATACAGTAAACATATGCGTGAATCTGGAACACAAAGTGTGGGTAACAACTCTGTAAAATAGTTAAAAGCTTTGTGGCAAAATTGGAAATTTGATACCATAAAATAATCTGAAGTAGGAAGAAAAGAAAGGATTTGCTGTCATCTGTGAGAGCTACCAAAGCTAGTATTTAAACTTCACTTGTGGAGAAATCTACAGTTTTTTAAGAAAACATCCATTTCTCTTCCACATGGTTTAAATAAAGGGAAAAGTAGGGTGGAATCTCAGTATACTGAAACTGAGGTTTTCCTGTAGTAGAAGTTACTTGACAGCTGTAGTATTTCTAAGAACAATTTATAGAGAGAAATCATAGAAAGCTTTTATATGAACCCTGTTTTTGCATGTAAAGAGAAAAAGCAAAGAATAATCAGTGTGACGCTATCTTCATCTATTACCCTCTTCTTTTTAATCCATTATTTTTCATTTTCCTGATTTTCTCCCCATTTCTGGGATAATGACCTTAACAAGTTCCCAGAGCATTTCTGAAGGTGTCAGTCTCGTGTCTGAATCTTATTTCCCTGACATCCAGTCTTCATAAAAGAAGCACTTTTAAGAAAGAAACAAACAATCTCCATGTGCTTCAGGAAAGACACTGTAGCTGGAAGTAGGCCAGGTTTTCACTCTGAAGGATGCTCTGTGCTTGGCAAAGCCCAGAAATGTGTGTCTGCAATGGTTCTTCTGCTAAGATTTTGAAATTTAATAATTACAGTTCTTTGAAGGAGGAACTGCAGCTTAGTGGGAACATAGCAGCTATCAAGGAAAAGCCACGTTACCAGCAATTAAGTGTTTGTTATGCAGGAGCTGCAAAAACAAAACGGAACTCTCCGAGAGAAGCGCTCAAACTGTGCAATCTGGCAGCCCGTACCCGAGGTCACGCGTGCGGTACATGCATTAAACGAGTCGAGGTGAGCGTCTGTGCGACGCGCAGGCTGCCGCCGCTCCCCTCTCCCTCGGCAAGGAGGGATTGCAGGACAGCTCTTTGCCGGGAGGACTCAACAAATCTGTTTACAGTGGTCCACTGATAGGCTCGGCGTTTGCCATCACCTCTCCGGTGGCTGCACTGCTCCCTCACCCAACGGGCTCCGGCCCCGGCACAGCTCCCTCCCTGCAGCCGGTTCCTCTCTCCCCAGCTCTGACAGTCGGATTTCAGCCACGCAACCCGTGGCAACCAGAATCCCATCACTGCTCTCCGACAGGAGAAACACAGACACAAACACAAAGCTGCCTTTGGAAAAACAGCAATCGCCTGCTCAGGCTTTGCTTTAAAGAGAGAAGGCGCTGAATTAAAAATGTGCCAAGAACAACCGGGATGGCATTGCTTTATTTTCACAAAGAAGTCTCTCCTAATTGCACATTAACTGTCTTTTCGCGAACAAACTTGTTTCCACCTAACGCTGACAGTCGCAGGAGCCCGAGTGTGTGTGTGTGCCGGGGGAAGGGGCGGGGGGGAGCTGCTTTGTGGCACTGTCTGTACGTCTCGTGCCTGCGCTGATGGAATTATTGTTTATTTTTTTAATTTTCAGAGGTAGGTTGATGACAGCTGAAGAAGACTGTATTTGCTGAAGAGCAGCATGATGGTAGAGAGGAGCAGAGCTCCTGAGGGAGATCTAATGGTGCCTCTCCTTCCTGCACAGAGATAAAGACTTATAATAAGCGTGTATGTTCACCATCTGGCTCTGTGCATGTGGTCCTTATGGAGGCGAAAGCAGCACAATCTGTAAATGATCAGGAGCCATCGCACTCTCTCCAGAGAATCCACGATGCAATCAAGGTGACAGATGGCATGGCCGCTGCTGTGGCCTCATGGAGAAGATCAAAATCACCTTCAATAAACTCTGACTGAAATGGGCATGAGCACCTCAAAAAAGTCAGTTTGTCAGTCAAACTGCGACAGCAAGCTGCATTGGGGAAACATAGCAGCCAGCTCTCTGTTTTCAATCGTTTCCGTCTGACTGAGCCTGAACTATGATCTTTCTCAAATTGTCCTTTCTGTTTAGCTGAAGCAGGCCAGCAAATTGCCAGATTCATAGCTTTATTGAAGGAAATTGAAAACATGATGTCCTCAATTCAAGGGACAAACAGCTGGCAGGTGCTTGGACACCCAAGCACATAAAATGGACCCCTAGTCTTTTGGACAAGTTTGTCTAACTTTTGTTAGAGTAAATATAGATATATAATAAAATAGATATAATAAAATCCCAATTTAGGCAGGGTTTATCAGGCATTAGCTGACAGCAATTATATGGCTGCAAATGGACCTTGTGTTATGTATTAAATGCTGGGTTTTCCCATTTATGCTAAAAATTCCACATCTACTGCTAATTACAGTGATTCTTGTTTCTCTGTTTTTGGATGAATATCTGAGTATAACATTTTTGCCATGACTGCTTATCAAGTATAGGCATTCAGGGCCCAATCCTGCAAGGTTCTCAACATGCCTGACAAGGTGGCTCAGTACCTTACAGGATCAGCCTGCCCAGGTCAGACTCTTCACAGCACTCTGTCCCTCCCTGGCCACCACCCATACCACCAGCAGTCCCAAATGCCCTATTTACATCCTTGTGCAGGCAGGGTGGTACCTGCCAGGTGTTTTCTGTCATTTGTCCTACTGCATGAGCAGCCAAGGGTCTTAGGTGAGCTTCTCTGAAACTGGTGGTGAAGAAACATATCCATTCCTTTATTTTTCTTAATTCTTTCTACTTTTTATACTTATTTTTTATGGTGTCCTTGGCTTGATTAACTCCCTTTTTTTTTTTTAAGGGAAGGTAAAATAATGTGCTTGTTGCTGTTTTCAAGCTTGCAAAGGGACCTGCAAGGGAGATTTCCAGGCTGAAGCTTTATTGCCAGGCTGAAGCAAGAAGGACACGCTGAGAGGAGACAGAGGATGGGCAGCCTTCCTCCTGCCCGCGGGATCCTGCTCCAAGATCTTCCTGGCCTGCTTTGGTACAAGAAGTGGATCGACGTCTGTGTCCCCGCTCCGTGTGGCAGATGGTCACTGTCTTTCTCGGTTTGCTCGCTTGCATGTTTGGTTTTCTACCACCACATTTTAAAATGTCCCTATTGCCCTTAGCCTTTCCAGTTACTCATTTTTAGCTTCGTTACTCGTGAAATACTCTAGAAAGTCTCTTGGCCTGGTTCAAAGTCTTTTAACAGCAGTGAGTCTTTTCAACAACTTCACTGGGTTTGAGTAAGTCCTTGGCACACACTTCTCTGTAAAACAGAGCGCTATCAAAGGCAGTCTTTTTAAAATTTTGGTTTTTTGATTCAGCGTGGAGCATGGGTCACGTTTTGAACTCCAGGTTTCTGTTCCATCTGACTAATTTTGCACATACAGCTGACCATCGTGTCTTGCACATTTTATGCTTGCAAAACAAATAAATAGGTCGCCTTTGTACCTTTGTTCCTCTCTACCAACATGACTTTGCATGCATGGGAGAAGAGCTATGCTGCCTCTCACCAGTACACAGGTGCCAAGAGACTGTGACAGACATGGCCCAGTGTAAGCCTATCGTTTGGACCAGGCAAAATGGTATTGTGCTGCTCTAGCACGCTGGAAGTTGGTCAAAGAGGTAGTGACCAAACCTTGATCTGACCAAGAGGTGCTGTTAGGAGAATGAGGAAGGAGTTTTAGACATAAACTCCTGAGGGTTTCCGCTGTCTCTGATGAGAAGTTTGATTTGGGATTACAAGGTGTTGCTCAGCTTTCTCCTGCTAGGTGGTAATAGGGAGCACAGCAGAATAGGACAACCTCTCCCAGAACTGGAGAACTGCATGGACATTTCCTAAGGTACAGTTCCCAAAACAGAGCTAATATAACAGTGGAAAATAATAAATATAATATTATGAGCTTGAGGTTCTTGTGTAGACCTTGTGAAAATATCTGAATACCCGACATCTTTATTATAGCAACCAACCATAAGTGTTTAAGCATTTGAACACTAAGATTTTGGAACTCAAAAATCATGTAAAATTAATGCAGTTGCCTCAAGCAAAATGTAATTGGGACCTCTCTAAATTGTAGCTAAACCCTGGTATCTTTCTGTCTTGGGCTACCTCCTTGCTCTATTTTATTTTCTATTTGTTTCTCATGCTGATAACAGAGAGTAGCAGGGAAATCTGCATTGCTCCTGTGGTAAAGAGGGCAAAGACCAGATCAGGTGGTTTAGCTGACAAGCCCCAGCCCACAGCTCCACTGTGGAGACCCCTTGCTGCGGAGTTATGTTTCCCCTACCATAATCTCCAGACGGTCTCTACAAGGACTCTCTCTCCTATTGGAGAAGAGTCTTGAATTGCTCTCTCCATGGGAAGATGAATGTGAAATCACCTTCAGAGACTTGTTTGAGTATAACAAATGGTTTTATTTCTTGTTTAGTGGGTGACAATGCACGACACATAATGCACGGTACATTTCAATACACATGTGCATTAGATCAATGAAGAAAAAGCCTGGCCCAATTGAAATTTGCCACTGCATGGCTGAGAAATTTGGAGGTCTTTCCCCAACAGAGAGAGGTTTCACTTAATGCATAGAAATTTGATGTCATATATTATGAGGAGGAAAAAAGGATAGGTTTCTAGATAATTGAATGAAGTGAAGGGAAATTTAGGGCCAGAAACGCTTTTGTCCTTGAATGTTCTTTCCTCGTATTCCAAATAGGGACTCTGTGTCATGGACCTGTGAATACAAAGACTGCTTTTAAATCTCTGCTTCTTGCATGACTGACACTTACAATTCAGTACCGTCTTCCAAGGCATCCTTTGTGCACATTTATTTCAAAATAATGTATTGGACCTGTAAAACCTTATTAGACTATTTTTGCTACAATTACACTTCCTTATTCTGTGAGTAACATTTAAGTTGATTGTTACTTGTTTTAATATGACCTTATACCACAACAGCATAAATACAGTGAAAGTCATTGTCTGAAATGAAACAGCTTTTATTTTATTACGTATTGATGGAGGGGATAGTTGATTGTAAAAGGAAAGTGTTTCGTTTTCTGGAAGTAAAATACAGAATTTGGAGCCTAGCAACGTTGCCTGGGGAACATTTAATAATATTGCCATGCCTGCCACATATCAGGGAAATGAACTTCCCAATGATGCTTAGAAACCTGGGATCACTCCTTATCTTCCTTTCGTTTGTTTGCTGGCTTTATCTCTTTGACCCTCATTCTAGTTAGAAAACCATATGGCTTCAATCTTTTTTGCAAATCATTTAAAATGGCATGAAATCAGGAGAAGGGGAGTATCAGCATAGAACAACCCACCCTCAGGAGTGGAGTCTCTTCCTTTGCCAGTTCAGGGCAATTTCCATTCCATTTCCCTGGACAGCTTTATGGGGAAATGGGATGTTCTACTTCCATAGTTATCACTGGAGCAAAGGCAATGAAATACCCCCTTAAAAGGAGGTCAACAGAGTCCAGTGTCAAGAGCAGGAGGTTTCAGTGGAGAAGAGAGGATGAGAAAATTGAAATAAAGGATTGATTCTGAACAACAATGCCTGTGCTTCATAGATATGACTGTCTTTCATCTAATGAAGGTACCTCATAGAGGGGAAAAATTAAGTCATAAACACAGCAGATGCCTTGTGCATGTGAAATAACACAAATTTCTTGCATTCCTCTGATCAGCTATGGCCAGGAAAGGGGAATGGTTATCATAATGTTCTACTGTCAATTTTTCTTTTAAAATTTATAGGACATTTTACATAGTCTGAGAGGAGGATATACTGGGATCAGCAGTTAGAACTGAAATATAGATGAAAACAAACTAGTAGGGAGTGACCATTTGGAAGTGTTTGGGTATGTTTATTAAGAATGTAGAAGTTTATATGGGCAGAAAGGGGATGCTTTTCAAGCAATTTTTTTCTTTTAGGCATGTGGACACAGAAGTAACATCACAAAAAGTAGACAGATACATTTGTGGATGGTATTAAATAGCTACAAAAACCCTGCCCCTATTTAAAAAGGTCCATTTACACAGTGGTCCCAGTCTGATTTCTAATTGTTATTTAAGCAGAAAATGCTATACTTTCTCCTGTGATGGGAGCAAATTAGTGAACTGGAATGGTCTAGCTAAAATCAGAAACCAGGAGCTGAAAATATTCAGTATGATTGCAGTATATTTCATGTTATGAATGTACCACAGAGCCCTCGGACCATTACGTACTTGCATTACTATTTTAACAGCAGCTGCTACATCTGGGTGCTGTGTAGGGTCTGCCCCTACATACCTGCAGCTCCACCAGAGCCACAGAATGGAAGCCTGATAAGAGGACATGCATTGCTTTGTATAATAAAAGGTACTTTCTTTGTCTGGCAAACCACTCCTTTTGTATGCACATCAACCAGATGGCCATTTCAGTTTGTCTCCGGCTGTGAATCAGACAATATGGCAGAATTAAGGGAAAAGCAAAACCTTCCCCTCTGCTCCTCCTCTCTGTATACAAAATTAGAAATCAACAACCTTCGGGGAGATTTTATTTTAATACTTCAGTCCTTCAGTAATTTAGTGACTTTTGACTTTCTCAGTCACCGTGCATTCCTCTCATTAAGGCTAAATGCTTAAAGGACCATGAGATAAGGAAAAGGGTTCAAAAATTAAGTAACAAAAGAGGTGTGAGAAGCAGTGGTTATTAAAAAAAAAGGGTGTATGTGTAATTTTGGTGATTTGATACTAACTACATTTTGCATGGTGAGATTCCTGATGGTGTTTCATGGACAGTGACTGCAGTTCTCTTCTGTGTCATACCAAGACATCTGGGGTGTTTTAGGATTAAATATAGGAAGTTTTTCTCTGGTGGTCTACACTGGGGTGGTGTTCTGTCCTGCACTGGAGATCCTTCTACAAATTTTGGGCAGCCACATCATTACCTTGCAGAACCTGCAGAGACTTTGGAAATGCAGTTTGTTTCAGGATCAGGAGGTGTAAGGCAGCTCTCACACTGCTAGCGCTGCCCACACAGGTGGGGAATGTTACATGCTCTTCAGATATAAATGCAATGGTTTCAGCTGAAGAGGAAGAAACAAGATGAGGAAAGAGGGCCAACAGAAATCTCAGTAAAAGTAAGTCTTAAAAAAAGACTGAAATCTGCAACAGGAACCTTAAAACCTTTCTTGTTGGACTTCCAGGACGAAAAGGTCCTATGAGGTTTACAGAGACCTGTTGTACTCAATTTGTAGCTACTAACATCACTTAAAGCATCCTGGCACTTCATTCTACTTATTCGCGCAATTGTGTAGGATCAAATTTGACAATAACTAAAAACAGTCCAAAAGCCACTATGCCAGAAAAAACCATTCTAGTCCCTGGTAGGAGATGGCAGCTCTATATTAAATCCTATAATTTAACTGGGCTTAATTTTGCAATTTTCCAGAAATATTCAAGAATATACATAGTGATTTTGGCACATCTCTCAACACAAAATTATCTTTGAGTACCAATAACTTTTGCTGTAATACAGTGATAGCCATGTGCAGTTGTGAAAAGATACATTCCTTGTTGAAGCATCTACCCATATTTTAGCAACTTCTAAAATTAAATCCATGGGTTGAGCCCTCAGTTTGCCTGCTATTTCCACCTACTAGTAACCAAGAAATACAAAGGCATTGCTCTAATGTGCAAGTAACATAACATTCTCTTGGCTCAGACAGCTCTCCAAGAATGACCATGAAATTTTATGTAAAATTAGATCCCATGAAGTAAAGAAACTGGGCAGTCTCAGGGTTCTTTCTACAGCTGGCAAGAATTCCTATTGACTTTTATTAAAACAATTTCAAATCCTGTTCTAAACATTTAATTAGCAAACACTGAAACCACATTCAAGTGACATTTAACTGCGAGGGCAGTGGAGAAGAACACTTTTGTGTGCATCCTTCTTGGCCAGTTTGAATTTGTGACAACAAGCAAGCATATTTCTCAGTTTTCTTCATGTTATTTATACCTGGTTTAACTTTTACAAAGACCATAAAGTATTCCATTTCCATGTACAAATTTTGCAAGAAATCATGAGAAGAAAACAGCAGTAAAAAACGTTTGAGAACATATAATAGAGTACCACTCTACGCAGGAATAAGGGAATATATTATAAACAACTCAATTTCAAGAGAATTTGAGATGTTTTACGCCTTCAGTCATTTATCCTAAAGCTCTGGAAATCAGATTTCCTTCAGGTGGTTGCTGTTGTAGTGAAGGTAAACATAAAAACTGACAAAAAAAATTGAGACATTCTGGAGTTTTGAGATTCTATGAATTCTTACCATTAACTTTTGTTAAGGAAATGTTGTGAGGGCTAGCAGATGTTTTACAAATATCTAGTGAGAGATAGCTTTTGCCTCAGTAGTTCAAGCGTCAACTTGCCACGCAAAGAATAGGTAAGGTTGAAGGAAAAATTAATAATCATGGTTTTAGACAAATGAAGGTTTGGTTTCATCCAGAGTTATATGAAAAAACTGCTGAAACTGGGTCTGAACTCTGGAAAATGAGATATATACTACAAAAAAAATATCAAACATATATCTGCTTTTGAAATCCGTGAATTATAAAATTGTGACTAAAATATTCCACATTTTATGCTAATGAGACAAAAATACTGGAAAAAAGGGTTGCATGAGAGTTAGTTAAGTACTTTTAACATTTATTTTCTAGTTGAGGAAAGACAAAAGGTACAAGAATAGATCATTCAAGAGATCATTCAAGTACATATGAATTTTCTCTCCTTGTCTCAGGACCTGTATTTTGAAATTGAAGCACTTAAACTAAAGGAGCTTCCTTTTCAACAGCACTTGATACCCATGTTCTTTACATTATATATCTTTCACTTTGCAAGCTTAAGTTTTATCTCTTCTTTACTGTGCCTAGGTCTTAGGAAGTAGGACTTCCATTGTAGTCCAGTGGCTGTGAGATCCTTGAAAAATCTGTGAAATTAAAATACCTCAGTGCAAATCTAAGATCTTTGGGGAGTAGCCTATTCTGTTGAGAACTCTGTACATCAGTGTTCCTGTCTGTAGAAATGAGTCAGTAATATGTAGCTTCTTTACAAATATTTTGAGATCTGAGATCTTTGAACATACTATATAATAACCAGGTTTAGTTAACAGTTAGTGGTGAACTGTTGGTAGCAGTTATCTTGCAGAAAGACAGAAGATATTGTGTGATGTACAATATGGAATTAACTCCCCCAAAGAAATTCCTTCTTTATCCATGACATTTTTACCTAAATGTAGATGGGAAAAAAAAAAAAAAAAAAAAAATGGTATTCTGAAAAGCTTCTGATCAGATTGCTTTTTTTATCCAAGGAGAGATAGAATTAAAATGCTATCTGGTACTTGGTACTGTGCTTTACTGGGAGAAAGAATACATTTGCCAGCATAATATCTGCATTTTGATAGTCCTGCCATATAAATTTGATGCGCTAAGTCTCGAACGCAAGCACAAGAATCTACATACCCATCTTTATCATAATTATTACAATAAAAAGGAGGAAAACTGTTGGTTGGCTTGATAATTAAAAAACCCAAACTTAATGGGCAGTACATTTTTAGGAAGGCAGCTGTAAATCTCAGTTCTCTTATCAGGTCACCCGTAATCTTACTCTGAAGTCACTTCAAACCTAAGGAAGAAAACCCCAAATGTCAACAAAAAATGTAATTTTTCTTCTTTGAACTGGCATGCAATTTTTAAAATAAATAAAATTTATACCCCTATATAAACAGATTGCTCAAAATTAATGTCTTCCTACCTTTATCCAGTTATCTTCTCACGGTTTTAAATAATCAGAAGTCATAACTTATGGTATATGAAGACTTGAGTGTTTTATATGTTATTTTTACTCCTGAACATGGCTTCCAAAGATATATGCATAGCCTGCAGCGTGCATATACATACATACATACATACATACATACATATGTATATATATATACATATATGTGTGTTTGTGTGTGTGTGTGTGTGTGCTCTCCCTAATAACAAGAGAGCCTCTGGAGACAAAGCCACCTCCTGTGCAGTTCTTAAGTACATGAATAACCTTAACCACATGACTCATTCTGTTGAGTGGGATATCTCATGCATTTAAAGTTGCATACATGTTAAAATGATTTGATGGATCAGGGCCAAAGCAAGTAGGGTCTATGGCAATGTGGGACTAGTGATGCTCTTATTGTAAGAATCATTAGCCCTGGTTTTGCATGAATTTTAACAATGCAAAGAGTTTGTGATTCGTGGGAATTCTTTAAGGTTAATTTTAATTTGTTTGATTTCATTCCATTGTGCATGGCCCATTTTTATGCCTGTGTTTCCAAGGAAACAGTTGTAAAATGGAATTTGATATGATGTGTTATCAGGTTCCTTGTCAGCAAGTTTCAAGTGATAGTTATGAACTTGACAAATTAAGTTAAAAAAAAATTATGATTTGAGTATTAAGATAGAGCTACATGTACAATGTTTGTTGTCATCTGAATTATGTTCTAATGCTTTAATTTGTTTAGGGACAGAAATTGTTCTGATCACTGCAAGGAGGTCATAGTATTGACAGCACATATACAATATACAGTGTCTGCAATGCTGAAATCAGTGTTTGAGACTGCTGCTGTCTTAATATAATCTCAAGAGCAAGTACCTTGAGTTACATCAGACTGACTCCATTTAAGAAGTCCTTTATGTTCACTGATGGCTGAAAAAAAGGAAAGCAAAATCCAGTCGGGACTCATCTCATGTCTTATGTACCAAAATCCAAGCAGGGGCTGTATATACAATAAGTCTAAATGGATGCTGTACTTTGGATGATATTTACAATCTGTTAATTGCTGTGCAAGCACAAACACAAATGTTTATTCCAAAACATTTGTGCAAATGTATGTGTTTTACAGAGCAACAAACAAACGGAGTTCTGTTATTCAGCTTCTTTGTTATTCTTACTTTTTGATGACACTTGGAAGTCAAAATATTTCAGGAATATTTCATCATTCTATTGAGAACAGCTTATTTTTAAAGCAATCTCTATGGGCCAGTTACCTTGACTGAAGCCTGAGAAACTAAGCAAGACCCTGGAAAAAATAGAAAGACCTTTGCAAGTGATAATAAACCTGTGGGTGTGAGGGAAGGAAAATAGGGATTTGTCACTGGAGTGTACTCCAGCAGTGCTCCCTTTCTAAATGGGAAAGTTATTTGGCTTAGTTTTAATTCAATTAGTATTTGTCTTTCAGGTACCTAATAGAAGTCATGTGAGGACTTGCAGGACTCTTAAATCACATGTTCGTTGTCTGAGCATCCTTGTAAGGCATGAGAGGAGCTGATACACTGGCGTGTGTGCTTTGACCTCTGGCATGGTCTGTCTTGAGGTCATGGACTCCCTGTTGGCAAGATGTGGGACCACACCAAAGCCCAACTGTGCTCTCACTGGCAGCTGCACTCACTTTTCCCTGAAACTTAGGGTGCTGGAGACAGCAGTGTGAGCATTTCTCCAGCATCCTGATGTAGACAGGACATTCATTTGAACCCACAAGATCAGAAGCATTCCTGGCTCCCTACATTTAGAGGTCAAGTGCAAAACTGTAACAGGTTTGGGGAAGGGGATGAGGGGACAGTACCTTAATTAAAGACTTAGGAACAGGACTGTGCAGGAAACTTTAGGCCAAGCAAGGACTCAAATTTGGTTTTTCTCAAAGGTAGGCTACTGTCTGAGCTGACCTTTCTCCCTCGATTTACAAGTGATGTGTAAATGGAAGTAAAAAAAAAAAAAATCTAAATTTTTATTATTGAAATGGGCACATCTTCACAGCACAGAGAACTCTCTGTTATTTCTTGTTCCTGGTTTTATAAATTCAGGGGCTACTAACATCAAATCCTACCTTTTTTATACTTGAAAAAGTTGCTGCCTGCTCCTGATTCGGTGTTCTTATCTCAAACTTTTATAAAGTGTGATCCTAAGGAGGTAAATGTTAATACCAGAAAAGTAAAAATTACTTTCCTTTAGACTCATCTCAAATGTTTGAAGCTTCCAGAAATGTGGTATTTTTAATGTTCTTGAAGAGAGAGATTTCTGACCAAAGGTAAGTGAGGTGCCAGAGGTGAGTTAACTTCAAACTTGGTCCTGCATGGAGAAATCACCACTCCTTGTACAGCTGCATGTGTGTGCACACGTGTGCATACGCACATGCACACACACACACATACATGCACACACACACACTGTGTGCATTTCTTCTTTTTCACCTTTTAAGCCTAGGACCAGTTCATGGTTTTGCATTAAAAATTTGAAGTAAGTTCATTTAGAATCACAGTATCTGGATTTGGTGAGGCAAGGGTGAAGTGTACGCTCTCAGTCATAGAAGGAAGTCTTTTCATTAAAAATGACTGTAGTTATATTTGTCTCAGCCTTTTCCCTTTAGTAACAGTTTAAAAGAAAGAAAAGGAAAACAATTCCTCTTGAAGACAATTGAACATGACACAAAAGACTGTAAAAGCTTGAAAGATGGTCTGATGTGGAAATACATATTTCAACAATTTGTAAATTGTGCATTATATACTCAATGAATAATTGTGGTATGTTTACCAAATATGAATATGGGCAATTGTTAATGTACTATCATGTCAGTCCGTGCGACAGAGGCATTATATTGTTGATAACAAAAATGCACATTGAAGAAACAGAACTGAAGAAAAAAATACTTGCCGCTGTTCAAGCATTAATAAGAGCTGTTTTAATGTTGTTAGAGGCTGGAAGAAGTCTCATTCTGAGACAACTAAAACTTTTCAGATTCCTTTCCCTAAATGTATATTAAAGGAGTGCAAAATGCATCCACATATGATGTGTTGTTATCTTGTCTGTCTCTTTTTCTAATTCCGTCTTTTGATGTCATTTAAAAATGGCTAGGGGAGTGTTTTGAAGGCTTGTAAAAAAAAAAAACCCAACAAACCTGCTCTCATTTCCAAGACAAGTCTTGCTATGAAGTCTCAGGAATCATTTTGGGTTAGTTATTGCAAATCCTTTAAGAAAATGGGAGTACACGGGCTATTATAGCTCTATTTAAAATAGAAAATCTACTCTGTGTGTGTGTGTGTCTCTGTGTGTGTGTGTGTGTGTGTGTGTGTGTGTGCAGGCAAACATGGCATTCAGGAGAGTGAAATGAAATGAGCCAGAAACTTCTCACATTTTCCTGGCATCTGTGGCGTGTCGCCATATGAGAACCATATGACTGCTGGCAGATTGGCATGTCAGCTCAAGCATGTACAACTTGACCTCACGGAGCTCTGTGTTTATCAGTTTATAACAGGAATATTGATACAATTTTAGCTGCAGTCTTTCTGTGCAAGGACACTTCATCCTTTCACAGTCCTAATTCTCCTTTGCTAAAATGACAGCACCTTGTTTTTGAAGTTGCTTTTCCACTTGGGGAAAAAAAAAGCAAAGGCGGCAGAAGACAGCAGAAAGCTGTTCTGTGTGCCAGAATGATGTTTCATTCATTGTTTTGTTAACTGTGAAGTCCTTAGTGGAGTTTGTCACGGGATTGCCTGGCTGACTTGTGCTGTCTTTGTGGCTGAAAACCACAGAAGTATTAAAAACAGAGGTCGAGGCAAAAATCTGGAATGTTGTTAAAGCTACAAGTAATTGCTGAAGTATATCTGCACAGAGCAGTCCTGTGTTTATTCACTCACAAGAAGAATAAAAGGATAGTATATAAAAATGTGGATGAGCAGTTTTTCACCTCAAGTTTGCTTTCCTGATCTCCAGATGAGTGGAATGTAAGCATATATGTAGTTGCTGCATCACGTATATATGCAATTAAATATTAGAATGGTGAAAATGATATAAAATCTGAGACAAGCAGGTCTCCATCCAGAAAGAGAAACTGGATATATGTGTAATCATAAATCTGAGTTTGCTGCAAAAATTCAGATGTCATACAAGCTTGTCTGGTTGTTTATGGCAGGTGAGAGTTGGTAACAGTGAAATGATGTAGGTACAGTCAAACCGTGACCTGGATCAGAGACAGAAATAAAAGGTACAGAGAGTACTCTTGACCATATGATTTCATTTAAACTGCCTTTGTCACCACCATTTCCATCAAGAATAAGAGTATATCTTATATCCTCAAGGACTTAAACATACACTTGCACTATGACTTGTTCCACTTAACAGTGTGGAAAGATGATGTACTGAACATGCATCGCTTCACATTAGCCCCGCAACTGCACTCACGCCATCTTTCAGAGATAGCGTTATTCATATCTGCTCAAGCTTCCTTGAAGGTTAAGCCTTAAACTGCTTTGATTTTCTAATTTTCTCTATACTGGCAACTTAATTAGAATCTCATCAGAGCAGATTCTAGGACTGACATTAAAACTTCCTCACCCACTGTCTTGACAAGAAACATTATAGGGACAAGTACTGTAGTACTTGTTTTTTTGTAAGGACTGGCATGAAGGGTAGGTGGAAAAGCAGTGAAGAACACTATTATAAAGTTATTAGATAACATCCTGAAGACAAAAAAGAAAACTTAGAGCAATTTTGCTTCTTCAATTTTTAAAAGACTAATAGGAACAGAAAGAAAGTGTGATCTGAAATTTCACTTTCCCCAGAGACCAACTATGGGACATTACGGCAGACAAAGAAACATCCTGCCACATGCAACTGTATGTCCCTATACAACTCTGTATATCTCAAATATGCAATCTGTGGTGATCAAAATTGCCATTTACAATGTCCTTGAGAAAATTTACCAGAAAGTCTAAGATATTTGGATGTATTTTCCAGAATTTCATTTAACAGTCTTTTCATGCTGATGGATTGGAAGAAAGACTAAAATAGAAATAAAAAAGGGAGGGAAAATGGCTCTGTTCTACTGAAAATGGAGAGCTATTTATTTCTAGTTTGTTTTGGCAGGTGATGTTTGGCCAGCAAATCTAATATTGTGGTAAGGCCAAACGCTTTTGAGTTTACCCATCTGTAACCTCCACACAAGCTACAAAATTTAAAAAATTCAAAGTTTCAGAATCTTTTATGCATGATGAACTCTGATTTAGTTTTCATTATCATCTGTAGTCTGAATCTCTACTGATAGCTTGAGAAAACTTGCCATATCAAATTACCACAAAAAGATGTCCAGCCTATGGAAATGAACAATGAGAAACATCTATTTAACAATTGTCTTTTTTGTTGGTTGAGACATACTCTGTCAAAAGCACCACCCTAGATCAATGATGACATCTAAAGAGGCAAAGTGCATACTCAGAAAAGACTATTGAAAATAAAATATGATCACAAATTCTCATGGATGTGCCACTTCATGAGTTTACATACACATTTGCACTGTTGCACACTCATATTCAGACTTGAACACATTGATGTTTGTGGGTGGGGTAGACTCTCCACAAAATGTATGTATGGGTTTGTGATATTTTTCATCTATTAGGACAAAAAAAAGATTTGTAGCTTCAGCCAGACTTACCATGTTTATTTTACATATAATTTATCATTTTGAATGGTAGCAAGAGTATTTAGAGAATTAGTAAGAACTGGAAGTGTGCTTATCATTCATGATGGTGATGTGTGTGTTTAAGGAAAGGTAAATTCACTTCTGAGCATTGAGCTCATCTTAAGCCATGGGCAACAACAATTAAATTGTCATCATCTGGAGAGAATAACATAAAACTGCACAAAACAATTTAATAGATCTTATAGCCATTACGTATAAACTTGAATAAATGGTAGATTTATACATGAATAAGCAAAGCCTCTCATCATTAAATAGTACTTAGTCTAAGTAGACCAGTCAAGCTGTTTGTGCCTTTTTGTTCCTTTTCAAAGAATTGTAGTGGGGGGTGCCTAAGTGTATGATTCAGAAGGGAGGGAAAATCATTTACTGCAGCATGTGGACAGGTTTGAGTGAGAGCAGATTTCCATGCAGGAATGAAATATGAGCCAGGGAAAACACCCCTTTTTGAACACACAAGCCCTGATTACACGGTCCACAGCTGGAGCTAATCCAGATTCCTGTTTAATTAAATAGTAGCAGGCATTCTGCTGTCTTACATCAAAATGCACAAGGATGGAGGTGAAATGCAAAACGTGGCACCCACCTCTCTTCATTTCTCCTGAGAAAAGATAAGGTTTACTTTAAATCTTTTATTAAAAATCTATTCACTGTGCAGGACAATTTTTAAATGCACAGGGTGAATTCTAACTGCATAGAGAAATGTATGTGATAAAGTAATGGCTTGGTACTAACACACCAAATTTTGTTATTGAATAAACTCCCTATGAAATAATTTGTTGTGAGACCATCCTACCCTGTGCCTGCATTATCAACCTGTTTCTGAAAGAGAATAATCCAAACTTTTTTTTCCTCTTATAGCAATAAGAATAAAACCTTCGGCTGAAGGATGTCTATATGAAAAACTGTCCCATCATATACTGTGCCATTTTAAAGCTGGGCACTTAGTGCAGTATCTATCATGTAGCATCTATAATCTATATTCAACTTTTTCACAGGTGAGAGTAGAAATTTCATCAGTCTTTGGGGAGCAGGACCTCATCTATAGTGCAGGTCAAGTGAGATGTAACAGGCACCATCCAAGGTTAAAGGGTATGGTAGAAGTAAACAGGTGACAACTTTCCTACAAACTTAAAATAATATACATGTTCTACTTCTCCCTAAAAGGATGGTCTTTTCTTTATTATTCTGTTAATCTATGACACAAGTACACTGATTTCATTGCATGCCAGAGTTTGTCTGATTTAAAAAACACAGATACACTCAGGGAAACACAGAACACATATATTTGCTTTCGTTGAAGAATACAATATTTTCCAGTGTATCATCTCATGTAGGAAACAATAAAGATACATATTATGGGGTTCTGCATTTTTATAGCATCGTATGGTAAACATGGATAGCATCCTTGATGAAATAACAACAGCAATACCCTCTTGGTTTTCTCTTGTCAAGAAATATAAGTGTTGAGTTGGCTTTGTTATTTGGCTGAACTCAACAGCAAAGAAAACTGTTGACCATAGACAGCAAAGAGGTTCTGGCTCCTTGAAGAGAGAGATGACTACTGGGGTGGTGAGCAAACAGTGGAGGTTAGAGAAGCAACATTTTCCCTACAAACACAGTTGGTCCAGTCTTTAAAAAAATATTTATTTCTATACTTTTCCTTAAAAGCATAAAATGGGAGCAATAAATGAACCTGAATTGCAGATAGTTTAAGAGTGCTCAAAGTTTAATGCTGTCTTTATGTAACTGCTTAATAACTAATGTAACGCCTTTCACAGATATTACTGGGCCAAAAATCAGCAGGATTAAGCAACTATATTAAACATTTCTGTGCCTATTGAGAGCATTCAGTCACATTACATTAGAATAAGTTATTTTCTAACAGATGAGTACTACTATCTTAAAGAAGGAAATACCCTGACTGCCTGCTCGTCTTGGCTAGCACATTATTTCCAGTGCAGGAGATGGCTTAATGCACATTTTTAAACCTTGCTATGACATGTCAGAGGCCAATAAGATGGACTGTTGGTTTGATGCGGCATGGTTATTCTTATATTCCCTCTGATGGTTCTTAATTTTGTGTCTGTTTTAGCATTATCCCTCTGATAATTTAGGCACATCCTTCAGCACAAAAAAATATATTCTTTACTTCACATACCTTAGCTGTCCCTATCCCATTGCCCTCTGTGCCTTCTCTGGCAGTCTGAGCACAACTGAGTCCCTTTGTGTGTTTCTCCTTAACTCTTGACACCTTTCAACTCTGTGAAACAACACTTAAAGACCAAGCTAAAGGCTAAAATACTAATTCATTTCCATCTTTCTCTGCACCTTAATTCCATAGGTTTGCCACTGTGGCAGGCTTTGCAGGGATGGAAAGCATGGCATTAAAAGCATTCAAGGTCTCCTAACATCTAGAAAACAGAGCAACAATTCAGAAGATGAAGATGGCTGCTTTAAATTCAGCTTAACATATCTGCAAAATCTTTCCAAGGTAGGTACCTGTCTGGTTTCCAAATCCAGCCTTGATTTGCCTCTTTTTCTTCTCTGTTTTTTGACCCCAGGGTTATATCCCTCCTCACACACCTGGAAGAGAGTCCTCAGAAGTGGTGCTTTGCTTCAGGTTTCCTCTCCCAGGCAGATCTTGGGGGCCAGGGTGCAGCTGGCCTCAGCTTGCACTACCCCACTGCTCCTGGCTCCCATTTCGCCCTCCCTGATGTTCCTGGCCACGGAGCTGTGTTGGAAACAGGCTTCTGGGCACTGTGCTCTAGGCAGCGTGTGCTAGGACACAAACCACAGGTAAATCATGTGCTCTATAAAATGAAGCATTTGGATCCAGAGTAGAAGGACATCATCTTAATTTGCTTGCCAGCCACATCACAGCCTGTGCAATACATTTACTTTATGACATTTAAAAAGGGCAAGGATTTGCCATCACAGCTGCTTCATCTATATGCATTCCGTGTGTGCTCCATACATGTACAGTGCGTCTGCAGCCAGACCAGGACTCCCAAGAAACCCTACAGGGGTCCCATGCTGGAATCATCTCCCCTGAGGGATGGTGGGGTTTTTCTGGCTTTGGGATGCAGATCACATCCCTTCTGCAGGAAGGCAGGAGAGGCAGGGATGCCCCAGACTCGTAAGGCTGCTCAGTCCTATATCCTGGTGCTACTGGGGTAAGTCTGGAGCACCCTGTCTAGTTTGCGTTTTCTCATTGCATCATGATTGTTTTAGATTTAGGTTTTTTCCTCTCTCTGCTTTTCTTTTCTTTTTTTTTTTTTTTTTTGCTTCTTCAGACCATATTTGACCATTTTTACCTCTCTCCATGTATTACTCCTACTTGTTTCTTTTTCTTGCAATGGTCTTACTTTTCCACCTCTTTATAGGCAAATTTCTGCCCAGAACTGAATTTTTTAAGGGAAACAAGCTCTAATTTGAAACCTAGTTTTTTTGTTTTCAAAATGGAGTTTCCACTCCTCATGGCAATTTCCCTCCTTCCCCCAAATCCAGTATTAAAAGTTATTGGAAACATTAGCCAGACAGGATTAAAAAGAAACATTTTAGTAAAATGTCATTTGGGTTTTGAATGACAGAGCAAGGCTGTATGATATACTATAAAAAGCCTTAAACACCAGTATATTCTGCTAAAAAGTAACAGATATTCTTTGTGAAGGTGCCATTTATCAGCATCTGAGGAGGTTATTTAAGTGAGTAGTTTAACAAACATGAACTAAAGTGTAATGTTTATCAGCTGTCCTGTTTAACCCTAAACAACATAGAAGAAGATGGCTCTTAAAAATGAAATGGACATCAATCAATATACATTGCCAGTTTACATGAGAGGTTGTATATAACCCTATAGAAACAATGCATGTGAGGTGTGCTGCTGGGGGTCACTCCGCCAGGCAAAGGAGAGAGGCTGAATCATACACCTTGGGCAGGCACAGACAAGCACTCTGTCATTTTAATAATGCTCTCATTGCAGAAAGTTTCACCAGTTATGGCCATGATGCTTAATTGCTCTCATTTATCTCCCTAATAAGTGATGTCATTGAGTAAGATCTGTTGAACATATACAACTGGCAAGTCAGTAAGTAAACCTGCTATCCACACCTACTGATGAGAGTGGGGGGATAAAAATGGGAGTAGGAAATGCAGCAAAGGCCTTAAAACTATACATAGTGAAATTTAGAAGAGCAAAACAGATATTTTATTGTCTTGTTCCTTTACTTGTCTGAGACCATCCACATTTATTGAGAAGTTAAAAGCTAAAAATACATACATAGAAACCCCAACTTCTCTGAGTATAGAAGCAAACCCATTTGTACTGCCAGCTTGAGAGTGTAAGGGGTGACAGCTGTCCTTTGGTCCTGCTGCATCTTCATACAGGTAGAAATAGCTGCAAGTCTGCTCAGTGGATCTGTCACTCTGTGCATAGGGAAAAAAAGCACTTTCAGCTCCATATTTTCATTTGTAGCAAGGCTTTAGTTTTGAATGATGTACATGAATGAAAGCAATAAAAAGAAAAAGGCAAACAAAAAGCTCCCCAAATGGCTTTACTCAAGCTGAGTGAACAAATAAAGGAAAAACCCAAATACACTCTTAGCAGTGACTCTGCGTTATCTCCATAGGGTACAAATCACTGCCATTTCCAAGCCTTTATCTCCCTTGCAGAGGTTACCACCTGCTGCATTTCCAGGAGGTCTGGATGGTGTTGTCGTGGCCTGGCCAGGGGCCGTCAGTCCTGCTGTGCTTAGGCAGGATGATCTGTGAGCATGCAGGAAATGCGTCCAAGGTGGCTGGAGTTTTGTTTGTTTGCTTGCTTGTTGTCCTGCACTTCTAGGTGAGGAAACTTTCTCTGAGAGGAATCCGTTCTGACAGAGCTCAGCTTTTGGAGCCATTCTGGAGTTTCTTCTCATCTCAGATCTGCCCCTTAATGGGGGAAAATGTGAGAGAGCTGTTAACATCCCTCTTAGAAATTCTCTTTTCCCAGTCTCAGGAATTAAATGGCTGGAGTTTGACAATTAAGAAAAGTTGCTTAGTCTCTGTTAACCTTTGTGTCTACAAGGGCAGAGAGCAGCAGGACTTAACAAGTCTGAGCATGCTAAAAGTGGTCATGCAAGATGATGGGAGTCTTGGGGCGTCCTGTGCTGCTTCATGCAGGAAATTAGGTGATTATTGGAAATCAACTTCCTGGGAATTGCTAGGAAAGCATAAAGGGAGTGAGGGAGGCAGAGCATGAGCAGAGAAAAGCTGAGGGGCTTCTGCAGGGCCAGAATTAGATAAGTGCCTACGTGAGAAAATGACAGCTAGAGCAGGGGAGGATCAATGACCTGCAGCAAAGCCAGTCTCCTCAGGCTGCTCCTTTCTCAGAACAGTTTGTTTCTCTTTCTATTATTCCATCCTTTTCCAAACTGGGGAAAATTATTTTTAAAAATGCTTCCTGTTTATGGCTTGGCTTTAGATTTTTTTTTCAAGGTCTTGCACCTCTATCTGGAGCACTTAAACTGCCTGTGGGCAGATAGCTTGCCACCGCAGCGCCGAGAGACTTCCTCAGCAGAGTTCACAACTGTGGCTAACAGTTTGGGTGGTTCTACTAAAAATACATTACACCTGGAGATACTTGATGACTCTCTTCCCAGAGCTGATGAAAATTACTGTTACTTTTTTGAAGGGAATTTTCAGGAAGTGTTAAACGTATCTATAATAAGAGGAGTTGGCTTTAAATGTAATATTCACCACAGCTTTGAACTGTTGGTAAATCCAGTTTGCTTCCTACAATATCCCCACATTTCTTTATGGAAATAACTTCACACAGTTGGAATCTGTGAGAAAGAAGGTGATACGGGTCATGAAATTATACCAGATTTTAATTTCTACTGTATGAAATTCATAGCGTGCAGGATCTCAAACAGCAGCTACCAAGTTAGATTGTATTCTTAATATAGACTCTCAAACCCTTTTATGATTAAACGTTGACTTTTCCTACATGAAAGCACAAAAGGTTGATGCTGTGTGGGAAGTTCAAGGTACCCAGACTACAGGGTGTAAAAATAAGGAGAAAAAGGATTTTTTTTTTCATTTTAGAGTCCTTTTAAAATGTTGGAAAAATGTTCCAGGTCATTTCAAAACCAGTGTTTTTGAAATGCTGTTAGCATGATGAACTGTTAAAAAAATTATGGGATAAAACCTTTGTTTTCACTGGTGTTAAAGAAAATTTTAAACCAAGAACTAATTATTACAAACCCACAAACTCAAATTTATGTTTAAAAATGCTGAAGAAAAATACTTCCGTTTGCTCCAATATACCTTTAAAGCATTTTAATATTCCTAAATGGACAATTTAGTAAAAATAATGCAACTTCACAAATGTTTGAATTTTATTGACATAGATTTATAAGAATTTCACAGAGGTGTCTTTGGTAGAGACAGGCACTTGGTCTGTGAGGGGCTAGGGATTTTCTAGGACCAGAAGACTGCAGTAAAAGTAGGAAATAGAGGCAGGAAAGAAATAGAACCCTACTGCACAAGTCAGAAAGTAGTGGAAAATGGAAATGCCAAGAAGATAGACTTGGGGCATCGCCCACCTCCTTAGGAAGCCTGTTCCAATGTCTGACCACCCTCTCAGTAAAGAAACGCTTCCAGTGTCCAGTCTGAACCTCCCTACCATGTGCAGCTCTGAACCATTCCCACGTGTTCTGTCACTAGGTCCAGGGAGAAGGGATCCACACCCCGCTCTTCACTTTCCCTCCTCAGGAAGCTGGAGAGAGCAATGAGGTCACCCCTCAGCCTGCTTTTCTCCTCCAAAGCAGACAAACCCAAAGTCTCAACCGCTCCTCACAGTCTTTCAACCCTAACACCAGCTTTGCTGATCTCCTCTGGACTTATTCAAGGATCTTGACCTTCACATCCTTTGTAAATCAAGGGGCCCAGAACTCCGGAGAGTATTCAAGGTTTCTCACGTCTGTGCCTTTTGGGGCTTTCTTCTACTCAATGTGTAGATAATATAAAGTAATAAAGAAGTGATTTTTTAATAATCTGTGAACTAAGTATAGTCGTACACAAATGAAATATCAAGGTATGTTTTAAACTAAACGACCTTTTAGAAAGCAAAAGGGGTTTTTTGCTGAGTTTCAGTGAAGTTGTTCTTGATGCCTAAGTAAATATCACATGGCAATATTAGCATAACCAAGGAGGGTATTATTTGAATCAAAATATAGATATATACCAAACGATATGATTCAAAGAAAGCTGCTTTGGGTGATATCAGGGTAATGATGTTGTAAAACATTATTCCTGACTGGTAACCTTATCTTTCACACCCATTGCAAGATATCTAAGATGCCATATTAAGAGAGTTTTAAAAATAAATAATTTCTTCTACTTCCTGAAGTGAAGGGCTTTTCATCAGAGCATAAATTCAGTATAAAAAATAAAAAAAAAAACCCTTTGCAATTTTTCTGCAAAATTAAACACTGCTATCTGAACCATTGAGAGAAATATATTTACATATTTCAGGCTAAAGATCTTTTGTAAATGTTTAGTTACCACATTCAAACCTTTCAACACTTCCCCCGAAATCACATTATTCTTACAAAGATACAACAAGAAGTCAAAGAATAAAATGTAAAAAGCTCCACTTCAGTAATATGAAGGTTGTGAAATGAGCTGACAGCATCCAGGAAGCTCAAAGTTACAGCTGACAGCCTGTCCTTAACTCATGCTGTGTGAAAAAAGCAAATGGCATTAATGCATATTAGCTGAGCCCAAAGTTTGAACCCCTCAGCCCATCCCTCCTTCTCTATTTGAGTTATGGGAGCTGTTGTTTTGAGGTCTGATTTTCAAAGTTGGCTTCAGTGTTGCTGTTAGGAGGCGTGCATGGCACTTACACACAACGTAAATTTTTGCTCAAAAGCTCTGTTTTGTCCAGGCACGTGCCAGTGCAGCAGCCAGGACGCAAGTTACAAACATCGATGTGTTTCTGCAGGCTTTGAAGACTTCACCAAAGGTACAACAGCTTGCTGTACACCTCTTCAGAAAACATTTGTTTGACACGCTTTCTACCTTTCACCCCTGCTATGGCTTATTGGCCTTGTATGCATTTCTAGCTTGTGATGCTCAATAAGGATAAATTTAACAAGTGCACTATGTATGTTTACAACCTCTGTGGAAAGCAGAGATGATCCATCTGTGAAATCTGTTCCTTTCTAGGAGCTGGTTGACACCTGGGACAGAGAAATCTTCCTACACTGGCTCCATTCCCAAAGTCAGCTCTGGTGGTGCTTGGGGGAAATAACTGCATTTCAACATGCTATGCAGCCAGCAAAAAGGAAGCAGGACAGACTTCCACTCATGACTTGGGAATTTTAAGTGTAGAAACAGGTTCCTTGAAAATTGAGTAAAGCAGTTTTTACTAGTCCACAGCCTAAGAAACCTCTCTTGCCCTTTCTAATATACCACCAAGAACACTTTCAGCTAAAAAGAAACACTTTCTCAAGCTGTTTAAATCCTGCTGTACCTTTTAAAAATAGAGTTTAAGACTAAACAAGATGGACAAATTTCTGTGTCTATCTTGTAGAATTTCTTTTTTCCAAACGAGTGATCAAAAATTCAGTACCTGTAATCCATAAATCTGAAGGATTCCACATACTTCAGTATAAGCAAGGTGTCTGCAGAATTCTGAAGATTACTTTCTTTGAATGCTCCTTTTCTTTAGTGTTGCTCCCAGGTTACTGTGCACTGGCATTGCAGTGCTCTTGTGTTGCAGATTAATCTGAGCAGTTTCCATAAGAGTGAGCTTTGACAATGTTCACCGGTTCTTGTGGGAAAACACGTCGGTGACCCCTATCTGTGAAACCTTCCTGCCCATTCCTGAGAATGCCTCCTTAATAAACCTGAGCTCAAACCACTAGTGGAAGGTGCTGGTAGCAGAATAATAATAATAATAATAATAATAATAATAATAATAATAATAATAATAATAATAAT